>JASANG010003708.1:0-319696 GCA_030248215.1 Enoplolaimus lenunculus
CGCTTACTTCGCGTGCAACTATAACAAGCAACTCCCCAAAATCGTTAAACTCCAAAATCATAAACTACAAAACACAAAATCCGCTAAGCCGTCGGACACCAACTCGCTCCCGTATACCGCTGAGCCCCCGAACCCAACTTGCTCTGCGCTTATATATCCGTAAAGCGAAAGGTTAATTGGGCTCTAGGAATTTATGATAAAAATTTAAAACTTTTCAAAAATGCTGGAAAACCACTAAATTTAACTTAAAAAGGTTTTTATTAAAAATTTCGAACTTAAAATTTTGCTAAAATCTAACAAAAAGCTGTTTTGTCTTAAAAATTTAGTTTTTAGATGAAAATTTAAACTTTTAAAATAGCTCAAAAATCTAAAGTATGTTGTTTTGACCCGACTAATTTATTTTAACAACAAAATTGATCTTTCAAATCGCATAAAAAGTGAAAAAATCCACTATTTTGACGAAAATCCGTAATTTTCAAAACAAAATTTTACTTAAAATTAACAAAAATGTACCTAAAAACCATGTTTTGACTTCAAAGGGTTGTTTCGCGGGTCTTTCAATTCCCAGAATTACCATCTTTTCAATTTTACTTAGGTAGGCTACTGGATCGCGGAATTCAAATTAAAACTTTATTTCAGTTCAAAATAAGTACCTACACACCCCAATCATAATCCGTAAGGATGCCATAAATTTAAATCCTACAGTCAAAATCTTTACTAACTTATTACCATATCTCCCACTCCAAGATAGGTATTGCAGCTGTAACTGTGGACATATTCACAGAATTAATAATCGATACGCATATGTATAGATGCACAGATTACAGCGTACCCACACAGCCAGAAAGGGGATGAAACTCTAAATCCCACAGCACAGAAATTATTACAATCAGTGTAATAGGATTAAAGCGTTATGATCGCCCAGTATCTAGGTCAAGTGAAATCTGTGCATGCTCCTCGCAGGATTTATTCGAACCCAAACCCACCGCAGATTTGTCTAGCGACAGGCATATATTGCAAGCAATCAATATTTATTGCACAACTGGCTGATCTAAGGGTACTGCTCAAGCACTCGGCCAACAAATAGGTTCAAATTCAAAATAAGTGTTCTATGCCCCAGCAAAAACTGCGTTTAGCTTCGCAATTTGTTCACCGTTATTTTACAGTTAGATACGTATCGAGCTCGCGCCCTCGCCTGAAATTTCCGAATCGGCCGCTGTAATTTTTACGCATCAAACCTGAAACTTCGCAATGTACAACATATATCGTGCACTTGCAATACAGTGATTTCACACAAACAAAAAACAGCATACAACGAACAATTTTACAGAAAGTTTACAGCTAGCAGTGAAAAGGGGTATGCGGTAGCAATATACTTGAACCCCCCTCGCTACAACATAGCTAGGTTTTTGAAATATTGACCTACCCATATGGGTAGAGTCGAGATGTCTCCTGGTAGCCCATATAGATGTCAACATAATGCACTTAAAAGCTTGCTTTTTAAAACAACTCAGTACAGTGAGTTTTGTTTTACAAGTCTGGTTTAGTCTTTTTTACAATATATCATTGGAAAAAATACAAAAAATAAAAAAAACAAAAAAAATGGTAAAAACAACCCAAAGGAACCAAAAGGGGAAACAACCGGAGGACAACCACCCAGAGGCAACAAAGGAAAGGAACCAAAAGGGGAGGAGCCAGCCAGGAAACCAATCAAAAAAGGTTTTTCCAACCCCCTCCAAGGGGAAGGGGACAAAAAAAACCCCAAGGCAACAACGGGAAAAGAAAACCCCCCTTACGCTTACGCTTAAACTTTAGGCTTAGGCTTATATGCGTACTATTAAACTTTAGGCTTAGGCTTATCTGCGTACTATTAAACTTTAGGCTTAGGCTTATATGCGTACTATTAAACTTTAGGCTTAGGCATATATGCGTACTATTAAACTTTAGGCTTAGGCATATATGCGTACTATTAAACTTTAGGCTTAGGCATATATGCGTACTATTAAACTTTAGGCTTAGGCATATATGCGTACTATTAAACTTTAGGCTTAGGCTTATCTGCGTACTATTAAACTTTAGGCTTAGGCTTATATGCGTACTATTAAACTTTAGGCTTAGGCTTATCTGCGTACTATTAAACTTTAGGCTTAGGCATATATGCGTACTATTAAACTTTAGGCTTAGGCTTATCTGCGTACTATTAAACTTTAGGCTTAGGCTTATCTGCGTACTATTAAACTTTAGGCTTAGGCTTATCTGCGTACTATTAAACTTTAGGCTTAGGCATATATGCGTACTATTAAACTTTAGGCTTAGGCTTATCTGCGTACTATTAAACTTTAGGCTTAGGCATATATGCGTACTATTAAACTTTAGGCTTAGACATAAACTTGTGGAAGCTCCGCGTAGAAGTTTTAGATAAAATCACTCGAAAGACCCCTCTTTAGTTCTAAAAATTTTCCCAATTCCTTAAGATTGTCGACTTTGTTACGGTTCAACTTTACAACTTCACTTTGGTTTGTTAAACTAGCTATATGCTTGACCCAATGACCAGACTTGGCAATATAATCCTGCAGATGTGCTATTTTCAGTCGGCGTTACCTATTTGATAAAAACATAAATTTAGCACATATTCTAAATTTAAAACCGTTTGATTTGTTACTTTCATGCAGAACTCGAAAAAATGAAGAAATACAAAAAAACTAACAGAATACTTTCACACATTTGTACAAAATCGACTATCCGGCCGGCCTGACTGTCAGCAGAGCAGTTTATAATGGCAGAAGAGACGAAAACAGATTCCAAAAACGGTGTGTTTACACAGACAAAGTCAAATAAAACAAAATAGAAAGAAATCTGTTACACGAAAAACTAAAATATTTTAAAATAGAAACTGTAGTCGGCTTGCAGAACAGTGGAAGCATGGTAAAATCAAGGCAACGTATCGGTTATCTGTATATGTGAACGGTCAAGTGGATGTAAAAGCATAGATTGCCATACATGTGCACAGTACATTCCTTAGTAAAGCCTTGCAATATCGCCCTAAACGTTTAATTCAACGGACAGTTGCAGTGCCGAATATATATCGGTAACGAAGGACGGCGGAGGGCGGGTTAAAAATAAATAACAATCCGTAACCGAATAACAAGGGGGGTACCCTCCGGAGATGCCAAATAAATATCAGTCCCCCCGCTCTTGTTCGTGTCACTACAGTACCGGAATATGAAGTTGTTACGATCACACACATGGTGTAGTGGTAGCATGAATGACTCGAGTTCAAGAGGGCCGAACTTTGATTCAAGGTGTGGTTCTTAAATTGGACAAAACAACATCGAACGGGAGTCAAGCAAACCGCGCGTTGTTCCGACATAGGCAGGTAGTTTTGACTATAAATAAAAAAAAACTACATGAATCTCGACCAAAGTATAACTCAGTGTCAAATTTTATTGACAAATTCCGGACAAATATCAAATTTACTTACAGAAGTGTCTCACGTTTTTACCCACTCACTTGCGGATCCACTCCCCGTCGGAATTTTTTGTGAAAAAACGATACAATTTTTCACCCTCAGAAAATTTTTTGGTTATAAAATGATAAGGTCCCTACTTTACAATTGTTGCGTTTTGTAATATTTGCAAAACCCGCCCGCCGCCCGCGTTACAAATTTTTGGATCCGCCCCAGCGACCAAGAATGTTTTCACGTAGATTCCTATAACGGGTTGTTCTAAAACTTGAAGTGCCTAAAACACAGCGAAAAGTCCTGCTGTTGAATTGCCTATATAGCTAATTTACATCGCTGGAGTTATGTGAATCGAATTTGACTCTGGCAGCGTCGAATTTTGGCTCAGTTTGTGTAGTCAAGAAAAGCCTATTTCGGAGCGAGTCAATTTGACTCACCATTTTTTGCAGTGTATATATGTATATATATTATATATAGACGTATTATCATTTGGCAAATATTTCACTTGCTCTCATATCATCAGTTTCCTGCCGCCAGATATCTCAAAAAAAGTCCACCATTAATCGCAGTTTAAAAGAATTAAAATTAAAACAACTCACACCACCCCTGAAAAGTAATGACCAATCTATACGTTTTCAATATCGATCTACTGAACGCACAAACAATGCAGATTTCAGAGAGTCCAGTGCTACTGAATTTTTCACGCTCTTCACGTCGAAAACTTCAAACTCTCGAGTAGACGACACCATTTAAAAGCTCAACTTTTACATTTCTACAGCAGCACCCCACCCCCGGCTTGTATTTCGATTTAAAATATACAATGTGTCACCTGCAAAACTCGTGTAAAATTATAAATACTTTAAAAGCACCGCTGTCCGCTGTCCACCTGTTCGAACAAAAACGACACTATTATGTTTAGTTATTTTATTAATAACTTTAAATAAACGCTCCTACTTGTAGACAACTGTTGTTAAAGATTGAATCTTAACCCTTTCTCGCATGAATATTTTCTATTTCATATAAGATCCTTTAATTTCAAGCTAACATGCGAATCGCCACATCTTTGGTGGAAGGCGTTTATCATCACCACGTAGTTATAGAAGCTTGACGGAACTTACGTACAGGATACTCTGTGAGACGGGGTTACAAATCGTGCCATTCTGTGTTATTTAGCGTGGGCACATCTGGAAAATTTCAAACCAGGAAGTATGTCAAGCATAAGTCAGCTGAAGTCAGAAGTACTTAAAGCTTGAACCAAAATGATTGACCACAAAGTTTTCAAGGTACGTAAGCTAAGTGCAGGGAGGGTTTTAAGAGTGCAGGGGGTCAGCCCCACCTTGCTCAAATTTTGGCCGCCCCTAGAAGATTTTCAATCTTGCTTGTAAGTCATTGAACACCCTTGAATGCTCCTCCTGATACATTTTTGGCCATCCCCCGTAGCAAGGTGAGCTGGCTACGGGCCTGGCTCAACAGTAATTGCAAATGCTTACGCTTTATATTGCTAGAACTTTAGCTCGTTACTCAGAACACAACTCGGTGTATGGGTTATTTAATTTTTGCGTCAATGTATGCTTAACCAACTCTAAACACTAGGGTATAGTGAACTACTTAACAAAAAAGTCTAAATTATAAGCGTGAAAACGTACACGTTCAAATGTAATGGTAGAAAATTCAAAATTACCCTTAGTCAATAAGGGGTAAGCTACAGGCCCTTAGCCAGCCCACCTTGCTAGCTGGGGGGGCGGGTCTACAATTTTTCAGGTGGGACATACAATGATTTTCGTTGAAGCACGGCTGAATAATTTCTAAGCGGGGGGAGGGCAAAATTTTTGCCAGAGGACGGGGGCTGAGCGACCCCTGCAAAATCCCCGTTGGCTACGAATCCGGTAAGCTAGCACAGAAACTAAACCTTTTACAAATATTAGTTTTGGCCCAATAAGCTTACGGTTTTTTTCATGCCAGATGTACATCGGTGCTACATTGGCCACACAGGTTGGCAAGTAATACTGAGAACGGAACGAACCAGTTTAAAGCAGAAACTTGGCTCTGATTTCTGGTTATTTTATGTGCATGAAACGAGTGATGATGGGAGACGGGATTGACTTTCATGGATTCAATCCGCGATTGAACGGATCGATCACGTCCAGTTGAAAAATATATGGATCGACTCGAGTAAATGTTGGATCGGATCGACGAATTGAGTCAAAGCCACAAACGTCAAATAAAAACAAAATCAGCGTTGATTTCTATACCGGTTGAGAACGCAAAGACAAACCTTATTTTCAAGTAGATATTTTTTCAAAGATACGAACAAATAAGTACGACTGGGTTCACTGATTTCATCTCCGATTACAGGAAATTCAGCGGTGTCGAGGTTCAACCAAGGCCTTTAAAAAGGTGCCCTTACATGCATCAGCTGCATTTGACAACACAAAGCCTAGCATAGAACTCGATCAAAATTTCTGACAACGGTGGCTTGTTTTGAGATGTATATAATTAAAGCTGGAACGTCCTGCAAACGTATTTTGTTATAGCAGATTGACCCATGTAACGTTCAGGGGCGGAACGTTTTTCCGTGGGACTGCAATAGATTAAGCTTAAGCTTTAGACTATTTTTTTTGCTTGGGTTAGGCTTAGGCTTAGGAATAAACTCATTCTTACGCTTAGGCTTAGGCTTAGGCTTAGGTTTAGGCTTATGCTTATGCTTAGGAATATGCTTATAATACTGTTCCGACCTTGTTCTTTACATTAGCCAGCAGATTTCATATAGATATGCCAAATTAATAAAATACTAAAATGTTTACAGTTCTAAATAGCAGATTGTGTAAGATTTGGTTTAGTTCCGTTGCGGCATTTTTGCAAGAAACAAATTGTTTTCGGTTGCAAATATTGCAACCCAAGTTGACTGGTAACCATCAGAACAGATAATATCAGTAATGATACCTATTAGGTTAGTGCTTATGCAAGCGTTTCAGGTACGTAGCCAGCTCACCTTGGTAGGGGGGCTAAAAAATTTTCAGGAGAGGCATTTAAGAGTTTTCAATGACTTAAAAACAACGTGGAAAATCTTCTAGGGAGGGCCAAATTGTTTCCAGGGGGCCGAGCCCGCCTGCCCCTCACGTTGGCTACGGACCCGAAGCGTTTATGTCAGACAGTTTTAGAATTAGCTTCATTTTGAAACCTAAATATCTTTAGATTAATATAATCTGAAAAAATACTTAATTTAGCCTACAAACTGCGCTCAAAGAGGTTCCAGCGCGTCTACACCTTTGATCTTAAGTCAAATAAAGTAGAAATATGGTAACATTTGTCTATTTTTTGTTTGATGCTGGTTTGCGGTACGCTGTTCGAATGTACCTAAAATAGAATTTGGTCAAACTTTGTACGGAAAAAAATAACAATAAACGATACCAAAGTTGGCCCATGTTACTTTAAGTGACGTCCAGGTTTTGGTTGGGTTTATAAAAGAGTAGGTTTAGATTCTAGATTACATTTTTGCTTAGGCTTAGGCTTAGGCTTAGGCTTAGGAACACGCTTAATCTACTGTCACACCCCTTAAAGTAACATTAGCCCCAAAGTTTATACAGTAATTAAAATTTCGCTCTATTTTTAAAAGAACAAAACGAAAACATTTAAGGTTGTTTATATGGCTGTCTGATCTTCGATTTTTCGATGCTTTAAGGAGGGCTTTGAGTTGGAAGTTACTCAAATTTTAGTTTTTCAGCTATGAACTAGTGGACAAAAGGGGTTGCGCAATAGGATTGTTGGAATCCTGCGTTGTCCGTTAGCCGTCCGTCAGACGTCTACCGCCGTCCGTCAGCCGTCCATCACTTGCCCGGCGCCGTCCGGAATGATTTGAGAAAAATTAAAATAAAAACTTTTTTACTGACAAATATTTTAGAATATGGCCATAGCAAAGCAACAGTGATACTCAGATTTCAATTGATAAAATAAAGGCTTACACTTTTAGCTGAGTTATAGTGCTGGGATAAATACAGCCGCTAGACAGGATCAAGCACAGGGGATGGTCGTTTCGGGCAGCCACACACACGCCTCCGAAATGCTTTGTAGACACTTGAATTGTTAGCGTGGAAAAATTACGTATCAGGTCAAACTACATAAAATAAAAAATGAAATTTTTAAAATCCGACATCCCTGAAGTGACACCCTTAGACCACCAGCGACCCTACACTGAACCCGCAGCCAAAGCAGGGGTCATGGCGACTGTAGTTTCGCCCCCTGGAACAATTTTGGCTCCGCCTAGAAAATTTTCAACCTTGCTTGTTAGTCATCGAAAACCATAGGCCCTAAAAAAATTTTAAGCCCCATTTTAGCAATGTGAGCTGTCTCTGGGCTTGCCTCACAATCGCTCGAATTTCAACGTCACAGCGAGCCAGCAAATGGCTATACATCGAAGTATAGATTTAATTGGTTTGAAAATATTTTGATTTTATTCTAAGTTAAACTGACCGTACTCTACGCATAACAATAGCAGATAATTGAAAAAAAACACAATCGAAGAAACATTTCAAATATTTTCTTCCGATCGAAAAGTAAAATTCAATTCTTTTTGTAAGTTTTGAACAAAACCAATTGTTCCGCTGGCGTTTAAAATTGAACTTTTAGGTGATTTTCAAGAAAAAATAATGCCAGAAATTGTGGATAAAAGTCGTTTGGCACCGGGGCCCATGTATAGAACAGCGCCGCAACAACAGTATAAGCATATTACAAGCCTAAGCCTAAACCTAAGTGTAAACGATGATTTTGTACTTAAGCCTAAGCCTAAGCAAAAAAGTTGTTGAGCTTTGACTCCATTACAGTCACGCAAGAAAACGTTCCGGCCCTGTGCTATACATAAACCGGCATCGGCATAGGTAATGCTCAATCGTGTCAGTAGACGTGGGATGGGGGCTAGGGCGCCAAACCCACGAACAACCATTTTGCCCCCAACTACAAAACTGTTTAGCGTCGTCATTATTGAATTTCTATTAGCTAATGCCCTAAAGTTGTTTATATGCCCTTGAAATGTGCTGGGGCTGGCAACAGGCTCTATATTTTATGGGTTCCTATTTCGGGAACATACAAACGGTAGATATAGCAAAAAAACCTGGCGGTGTCGGCAAAAAGCTATTTTTTGAATCGAAACCGAACCAGGATGTGACCGGGCGATCAATCTGTAAGCAGGGACGAGACGACCCGGCACAAAGAATGTGGTCAAGGGAACAACATAGAGATGGCACGCAGGAAGTCGACATAAGAAGATATATCCTTTCTTCCTGAAATTTTGCTAGATACAGCGCCGCTGTACGCTTACAGATCTTAGCTACGCCATAATGGGACAAAACTTCTCAATGCCGCCGTGTGGACGCGTCCTACAGGAAATCTCAGGTAGCCTTTACAGCTGAAGAATGCGCTGCGTACCAATCAAACATTGGCGATAGCGACCTTCATAACTTCTAAAAAACGTTTAGTCTTTGCACAATTAACAATGCGTGGTATGACCGCGGCTGTTATTTGAGATTTCAAAAAGTTTTTTTAGCTGTTGTATAAAAATTGTCGACAACAAGATATAATTTTTGAAGTTTACCTGGTAAAATTTCATTTTTAAGATTTAATTTTTGAAGTTTACCTGGTAAAATTTCATTTTTAAGATTTAATTTTGGAAGTTTACGTGGTAAAATTTCATTTTAAGATGTAATTTTTGAAGTTTACCTGGTAAAATGTCATTTTTAAGATTTAAGTTTTTAACTTTACCTGGTGAGATTTCATTTTTAAGATTTAATTTTTAAAGTTTACGTGGTAAAATTTCATTTTAAAGATTTAATTTTTGAAGTTTACCTGCTAAAATTTCATTTTTAAGATTTAATTATTGAAGTTTACATGGTAAAATTTCATTGATTTCATTTTAATATTCAACTAGCTTTAGCTTAGAAATTGTTAAATTTGCATAAGTAATAATTTGTAACGCATATACTGAATATATATAGAACGCAAAGCGGAGATATGAAACATTCGCAAAGCAACCGAACCAAATGTTAAAGCACGAAACCGGAGGCATTTTAAACCATACATAAGACAAATTTTAATTTTTCCACCAAAGACTTCACGGTTCCTCAAAATTAAATCCTTCGAAAGCCTCCAACAGGTGACACATTTTGACCAAAATTGAAAACATCAATGTTCATCAGCTGAAAATTGGCCAGATTAATACACAAATTTAACCTTTCGATATCGGAATTAAGGCATCAAAGCCCCAAGGCAATGGGGCACATACACGGATACGCATTGCGCAGTATATAATTCTGAAGCTAAATTCGTAAGCGAAGCGAGCGAGAAACCAAATATACGTAAATAACGCGATGCCTATCTTGAATATCGTCGAAGTTGCAAATTATCTTCAAATCGCATGTCCGATCGGTTTTGTCGTTAGCCCAGAAAAGGTTGGAGAACCCTACCTAGTGTGGTGAAGCAGTGTAGTAGCCACGACACTGTTACCTTACAGATTTACATTTCAGTCACTACATGATACTGTACATAAGATGTTACCATTGCAATCCTTTCCATGATCACCGGCGGATACACGTATATCTAAAACGGGTGACGGCCTGGTGAAAGTTATGGAACGCAATTTCTACTGTATGCTATATATAGGTATTTGCCAATTTTTTGACGAGGAAAAATTGTATGACACGGACATTACAATTTTATCACAAATAATTTTCTGACGGGGGTGTACGTTCTCCCGCCCCTCGTCTGGATCCGATAGTGTCCATCATGTTATCATAGTTAGCTCCAAGTGCTAGCTGATTGCTGGTAACTGTCATTACATATTATATCCTGTGTAGCAATTTCCGCTGCGACAACATATATCAGAAAAATGTCAAAAAAACGCAATTATACTATAATTGGCCTTATACGAACAAATCCGTCCCAAACAGCAATTATCTTGTTTAATGAAGCCTAAAAATTAACCCTTGAATCCTTAAGGGTTGAACGAACCGGACTACCAGACCCATTAATAGCGTTCCGCCAGGGATGCGGACGTTCGTGTATTACCGAAAGAAAATGTTCCTGTAAACCCTGGTCCAAAACGACAGAGACGGCTTTACTCCCGATCCACAGCTGGTATGCCGTTGCGTTCAGGTTCATTTTGAAGTATACATGTCATAAAATTAAAAAAAAACTTTTTCAAAATGTACCGGTTGACTTGAAAGTTTAAGACATTTAAATTTGCTAAAAAATATAATAATAATAATAATAATAATAATTGTTGACTCTTGACTGTAGAACTCAGATGGTTGAACTGTAATAATATTTAGGTAAAGCATACAGTGAACCAGAAATGTTTATTGGTGCGGTCTGAAGTATTGTCCGAACCAGCAGGCCCGTAGGCAGACAAACATTTGAGGGGTCAAAAAATGACTTAGGGTAACACTAGGTTTATGTTTAGGCTTAGGCTTTGGTAGGCAGCCATCCAAAATTAACCTCAGCAAAAAATTCATTGAAACGGAGTTAATTTACAAATATAAACACTTACCACATGGTTTCCTTCTCGTGCTGTTTTGATACTATGCGACCTGGGCATATGTGGGGTCATCGGCCATTGTTGTCGAATTTTTGTCTCTGGATTGTTTCCTGGCTCATCATCGTTATCATCTTCTGCTCCAGGCGATGGTGGCGAGTCCTGAAAAAATACGTTTCATTTTATTTTTAATTGTTTTACATTAATCTAAATTTTCAAGAAAATTTGTTTGGAATTTTTTACTGGACAATGTGATTGCCATATGTGCAACGTTAATTTGTTTTTCAAAAATACCGATTTATATACATATATACATTTGTTCTTACTTATACAGTATACGTGAACTTAAAAGTTAGCCAAAACTGCAACAAATTACGCGTATGCGCAGCGTTCTAGCTTTAGTTATATTGCAATATACGATGTTTATGCTTTTGATTTACAAAGGCATTCAACAAGTAAGCGAGGTTAAAATTCAAAAATCGATATATACTTATATGCAACATAGCTATTTTTCAAATACTTTGGTTAAAATTTCATAGCTATACGAATTTCGCTTTTGAAATAGACCACTAATTTTGTAAGCTTTACTAGTAGGCCGCAAACATGAGAATACAAGCCAAGAGATCTGGGGGCAGTTGTCGTCTAAAAATTTTAAAACCTCAATTTGGGCAATGGCAAAACCTTTCAGGCGCTTAAAAACATTGGCCAATGTATAGAACATTGCCGGAACAGTAGTATAAGCGTATTCCTGAGCCTAAGCCTAAGCATAAGCATAAAAGATAGTCTAAAGCTTAAACTGACTCTATTACAGCTCCGCTGGAAAATGATCCGGCCCTATTCTATACATGAGCCAAAACATTTATCAAAAAATGGCTTTCGAAAGGTAATCAGTTATTTACTGCTATTTCTATATGCACTCGTGATTATGGTCAAATAATTTTCGCACCCTTTCGCAAAACTGTGACTTTCTACTCTAATGACCATAAGTAACTCGGATTTTGCACATATTCCCCCACATGCTTGAGCCTAAACCTGAAACTAATCATAAGCTAAGCCGAAATCTGAAAATTTCGAAACGTTAACAAAAGCCAATACCCCTAGCTAGCGTAAAAAAATTTATACAGAAATAATGACAGTTAATAATTTCAAGGCTGTTTGCCCGAAAAGGTTCTGGTTCCAACAACATTTCCTTACCTTTAATATACCAACTAATGCAAACATGTCATCAATATTAAAATTTTAATATAACAAAAATAAATAATCTGTAAGTTTCACATCATTGAAAATAAATTTACGAGTTATTAACATATAAAATAAAGCTAATACGTTACGGGGCGTTGCCAAAAAAGTTCCCGACCGGCCATCAAAGTATATGCATGGGTGTAGCAAGGATAGTCCTCTGGGGATCACACAAATACTTAAAACATATATCGTGTTAATCGTACAAAAACAGTCACTGCGCGCGCAACAACGCGCTTGAGAAAATAAATTTTGGTACATATACCACTATGGCAATGTCGGTTCAAAATCGAAAAGCAACAATAACTGATGTGTAGGAATGAAACGCACTGATCACAATTTCGATTTACTAAAAACGAAATTTTTCAAAACCACTTGGGAGCCGTGGGCACCCTTGTTGCCCCACTTGCTAGGTTCTTGATAGCACAAAATATTTATACACGTTAACCCTTAACAGCAATAGCTTAAACATGTTCACCCGATTTTTGCCTCAAAACAAACCACAAGGTTGCCGAAAATCCAACATAGTCGAGTCGTAGGTCAGCTAGGAGTGACCTTTCAAACCTAAGCCAAATTAAGATGAAACTTGCTCTGGTTTTTCTGTAAGTGTTTGCACCTATTCTACGCAATTTCAGCTTTAAGTAATACAGGTATTTTTACTGAAAAACGTTTTGGTATAATATGAAGTTGAACATTTGAGATTACGAGCACCAAAGCTTATTGCATACCGGCTGACCGTCGACAGCGAAACCCGGGTCATGGTTGTTTCCTAGTCAAAATTATATTAAAAATTAATAAATAATTTATTTTTTTGAACTTTTTAAATTTGACAAATATATTTTTAATTCGAAAGCGACCGTCTTTAACACAAATTGAAAAATGATTGAAAAACTGTGCTTCAAATATTGTGTTATATTAACTGCAAAACACTTAAAAAATGTTGTTTCTATTATAAGGTGCAGTACTAAATAGACTGTAAGGTAAATAATAATACTAAAAGGTGTGAACGACAAGTGCACTCAGAAAACGAGTATTTTTTGACGTTTGTCTCAATTTTTATTTTGAGTTACTAGTTTGTTTCTAGTTTTTTTTTCAACTCAGTCTACTTGATAGTTTGTAAGACCAATGTATAGAACAGGACAGGAACAGTAGTATAAGCATATTCCTAAAGCCTAAACCTTAGCGTAAGAATGAGCCTATAACTAAAGCCTAAGCCTAAGCGTAAGCGTAAACCTAAACCTAAGCAAAAAATTAATCTAAAGCTTAAGTTTACTCTATTACACTCCGGCCGGAAAACGTTCCGGCCCTGTTCTATACATGGGCCCTTTCTAAACTGAGTAAAATATATCTTCAGCATCGTAGATGTTTTGACTACAGCTCGTTTATGAGTTGAATACTCTTGAAATTTCTTCCTACTAAGCTTCCATTAAAACCAAAGCTTAAGCTTGCGTAATGTCAAAATGTGAAGATTTCAAAAACTGCGGTGCGAAGTGTGTACAAAGGCCAGTTTTTATTTTGTAGAAATACTCTCGATCGCGCAGGTATCTATGAGAAAACGCAAAGCCTAATGTATGGGCAAACAGACCAGACAAACGAACATCCACGGTTCGACCCCCGAGTACAAAACATAAAACGTTTCGTGAAACTCTGAGCTTCACAGCTTGTTGTTTTGCTGCGCTGTATGAAACATGAATTATGAATATAAAAGTATTTTAAACGGTATTTTTTTACTAAAATGAACATTGTAAACCACGATTTAAACCGAAAACATGCCTATATTCAGGTATAAAACTTATTCGTTATACGAAAAACTGGTGCACCCTGCTGTATTCTTTAAACCAGTTTACAAATTCAGCAAAAAACAGGTAATTTATTTCGCAACCTATTTTCAACGATAAAGCGGTTTCCCAGTGGAACGCGTCCTAATTTTGAATTCGGCAAAAGTTGAAACCAGAAGTAAACAACTCTTAAAGCCAAGCGAGCTATGAAAAACTTTCATATTCACAAATAGTATTTGGTTTAAGTTCCGGAACGTTTGAAAAGAAATCACACGACAAAGCGGGTCGGTTCGTGCTCAAAGAATACGTTGTGAAAACATGAGTTTCGAAAAATTACTTATTTTGAAATGTTAGTCAAACTTCTATAGTAGAGTGCTTAGCGGTGGATCAAGAATTTCAGACGGTGGACAGGCGGAAAAAAGTTATGAAACGCAATTTTACTGTATGCTGCATATGTGCCATTAGCAGCGAAAAATTGTAAGGTGGTTAGGACATTACCATTTTATATCAAAAAATTTTCTGATGGGGGGCGCACGCCCCCACATCCCCTGTGATCGGTTGTTCCAAGTGATTTATAATACAAACCCCATAAAAATACGACACGAATACCTTAAACGTAGTTTAATTAATAAAACTTGCAAGGCATATAACATATATCAGGGTGCAACCGGAATTATAAAATACCGGACCCGGAAAGTAGGAAATACCGGAACCATAGCTGAAACCGGAAAACAAAAAATACTTGTAACCGAAAAATCCATTTTTAACGCATCTTTGACGATTTTAATGGTGTAAACGCACCATTTAGAATGCCAAAATCCTGAAACAAATGCAGTAGCTGGAAATGTATGATAAATTATGGAGTGGGACGCAAATTGAAAATTTTGGCACTACATGCTCAGGACAATTTTAGAAAAATAACCTAGGATAATATGCCAATTTTTCTTAACATTTCGAAAGAAAAACTTCCAATACCGAAAATATCGTAAAATTTCGGTGAAAAAATACCGGATTTATTAACCGAACGGGATAGTGAAAAATACCGGATTCCCCTTGGCAGCGAGGTCTCCTCACAGCATCACTAAGTCCCTGTACAACCCCACAACCACAAATACAGCAAAATGATTTCTGTAGGGGTCAAGTAAAATTTTCATAACACAATTATTTCAACACAGATTAAAACATTTGGGCCAGTGAATTGGAGAGTAAGACGATACGCCCCCCTGGCAACCCAAAATTGTAGTCCTACCCGTCAAAATGTGCTGGTAGGCATTAGAGGCGGCACTCTCCAATCCGTTAACAAATTATCTGTAACTTTTCATGAACCGTCATGTAAATTAAATGAAACAATTTTAGTCGTTTTGAGTTGTGTCCTTGTAGCTAATACTCGTTGCTTTCTGCAACATGCAGTGTTTTAGTATCGAAATATTGTCAAGAATTCATAGTTTGACCGTCTGAATGAAATATGTAAAAGAATTTGTTCAAATTTAAGATAAGAACTTTAAGTATGAAAATATGAGGGTTGCAAGTTCGAAGCTACAATGCAAACATTTCAAAACTCGATGGGTTTTTTGTGAACTGCCTTGCCATTTCGCTAGCTTGAGATTAAGCTCTGGTCTTAGACTTGTCTTCGTGATTAGGTTTGTGCTGAGGTTCAGGGTTAGGCTAAAGTTTACACATTCCAGGTTTAGGCTACCATTTATCCGGAATTTAGGTTTACGGTGAAATTTTCACGGAATCAAGATTTTGTTTAAAGCTCATACAAGATATAGATTTAAACTAAAGCCTATCCGAAATATCGATTTAGACTAAAGCTGATACGCAAGCTAATTTTTTGAGCTTAGGAAATCTTAAGTACAATAATACGAAGGTCCGTGCTCCGTTAAATGCTGACCGTTCAAATTCGCTACAATCAAGGATCTACCAAAGATTATATTTCGGAATCAACTACAACCCCACGTCCTGTGTGCAAAAACATTTCCATACTTGGCCCATATTCTGAAATGCGCATAGCACCTATCTCCAGATAGCGATTGACTGTCAAACTACCAAACTCCTGCAATTGTGGATCATAATACTGGCACACAAGTAGGGCATCCCACGGGTTATATTAACAAAAACCTGCAAGGGTCCGTTCCTGGAAGCTCAGCGGTTTCTATCCCGTCTATCCTCTTTGTAGGTAAATGAGGTGCTTTCGTTTAGTTAAGATGTATTTTATTGCATAACTCGTTTAATTACTGCACGATCACAAGGAATTTAGCATTGATCCTATATTATATTAACTTTGCAACAAAATTGCAAATTATGAATAAATAAACGACTAAAAAGATGCAACTTTTAACAAACACAACATCTTGCTAAAACAGTATAATTTAGATGTAAATAACCTTGATATACCACACACACTGCAACGAGTAGATGCAAAAATTGCAAGTTGCACTTGGCGAAAGTGCACAAGGCGATAAATTATATATATAAATTTATATAAATATATATTATAAATCTAATTATACATATTTATATAAATATATAAACAATGTACATATATCTATATCTACATATATATACATACATGCATATGTATATATGTCGTAGCCCAAGCCAAAGTTTAGCCCTATTCCGAATTGGGCAGGACCAGGGCGTAATTACGACTTGGGCTAGCCTACGGCGTATTTCTTTGGATGCGACAAGTTAGCGCCTTGTGACTGCTTACTACCTTAATGCCATACTCAAATACGATTGGTTGATGCGAATACTTTTTCTGATTGGCAAAATAATCGCCACCTAGTGGCTTCCTTATATTTTGTTTTACTGAGCACAGGGGAATAGCAAGAAACCAACCACGCAACCAAAGAAAACCCAAAGAAATCTGCCAGATCCCCCGACCCACCGTAATTATGCTTTGGACAACCCCAATTCGGAATTGGGCTGAATTACGACATGGGCTACGACATATTTGTGTATCAGTTACTCGCGTCAGAACCACGACGATGGTAGTGGATAGCACTCAATTTGCAACACAAGACCCAACATTACTATTAGTAGGCTTACTTAATTTGACCCTTATCAATAACAATTAAAATCTTCAAAAATATATTTTCCAATTTAGTACAGCAATGAATAACCCGAATTCACTGAATTCTCAGTCTAAAACCATGTTTCCGCTCCGCCAGAACCCATGCAGGTGCCTCATGCTGCCGAGCACCAACTCATTTTCGGAGCAGAGCCCAACTAACTGGGAAGCGGTGGTATGTGCGGCGTTTGCTAATTATAAACAGTTTACTCCGTCAAAGATTTCAAAATTTCCACATTTTGCCTAACATAGACTTAGTCTTAAGCTTGTGAATAAAGTATAACAATGTTGTAGCTATGTCATTTTTCATTCATTTGTTTTCTCGGCGAAATTTCAAATATAGCACTGAATATTGGCCCGTGTTTCAGACTTTTATCACTAACGTTTAATACTTTATAGATGTCATAAATGGGTAATCTATACCGCGGCTCAGGTACTAAAACTATGTTCGGTATCTAAGCAAGGCTTAATGTTGTTAACAATGCTTTCAGGCAAGGGACCAGTAACGGAAACAAGAGCGATGGGGGTACCTACAGGGTGCAATATAAATACACATAATAGCGAAAGAACCTCGCAAGCGAAGCGAACAAGAAGCCAAACGCAAATTTAGCATTAAATCACATTTAATTTCGGAAATCTAAGGGGAGGGCCGCCCTTCTGATGTAAGTTTGCTTACATCAAATCGAATATACAAAAGCAATAAAAACAATAACAACATGATTGTTTTCTATTTAAGGTCCATGAGCCATGAAACCTTATATTTCGATATATCAGTGTTTATAAAGCTGCCTAGGATACCAATTCTACATTAAACCCTGGTAAGCAAATCCTAAACAAACATAGCAATAGATTCTAGAGAGAGAGACATAGGAATACTACTTTAGGTACAAATTTTAAGCGCTGGGTTTAGTTCAATGGGTTAATGTTTTCTAATTAATATATGTATATACATTAATAAAGCATGATTTCACAAAGTGTTAATATTTTCGACCAATGTTACTTTTAGGGGCGTAACAGTAGATTAAGCGTATTCTTAAGCCTAAGCCTAAGCAAAAAATGTAATCTAGTATGTAAACCTACTCTTTCATAGACCCGCCAGAAACCTGGACGCCCCTTAAAGTAACATGCGCCATATTCTCAAATATGTTAGGGCATCTGTCACTGATTAGTTGGTTCAATGTCCAGTCTCTGGTTCGCATATACTTGTCAAAGCCTTTAGAATGAATTATAATATATACACGCCAGTAGCCAGGTCACCTTAATGAGGGGGGCTAAAAAATTTTCAGGGGGGCATACACAAGGGTTTTCGATGACTTACAGGCAAGGTTAAAAATTTCTTGAGTGTCCGAAATTGAACCCTCCTGCCT
Organism: Enoplolaimus lenunculus; assembly: GCA_030248215.1. Taxonomy (NCBI): domain Eukaryota; kingdom Metazoa; phylum Nematoda; class Enoplea; order Enoplida; family Thoracostomopsidae; genus Enoplolaimus; species Enoplolaimus lenunculus. The sequence continues at coordinate 18,440 of JASANG010003708.1, forward strand.
CGGAGATTAAGGGTTCCGCTATATTTTACTGAGCCGCCACCGCGGGCCGGCACACGGCGGTGTGCGGTAATTTTCCATAAAATGTGTTACAACTGCTCGCGGCGGAGCGAGCGTAGCCCTTACCATTTCCCACATAAAGTTCCTATACCATCAGTTACTCATCTCAAATTGCGCACACGAAAGGGATCAGATCTTTTATTCCTACCATAAAAAATATAACTCAAATACAACAGAAAACGTTCAACTTGGAAACAGTTATCTTATAAGCGATGTAAATCAAAAGCCTATTGCTAACTGGTGATAGTATCTGATACAAAAGCAAGTTGAAAATGCGACTAAAGCGGAATAGACAATGTTATGCATGAACAGTAACAAATCACCTTAAAACCTGACCGAACTCATAAATTAAAGTGTTTACATTTACTCTGGAATGCTAATAATTACAAATCTGTAAATAACATAAAAGAACAAAGCGCAACGACAAGAATTATTGCTTCCTTTGCTGTCAGTAAATGTATGAGAGCTTTGAGTAAACTCACAGTTGTTGGGGCGGTCTATCAGGAAATAGTTTGACTCAAATGTTACACTTTCATTCATTCTATGTTTTAAGGTTTACACGGATTTGCCTTGAAGCATCGCAATCAAAAACGCCCCATTCACACGTGCAAGTTTTTGCAGCCAGAACTCGCAGCGGCATCTTGCACGAAATACGTTCAGCTGCAAGTATTTTCAAAGGAACTTTCCGACTGACCAATCAAACTGCAGGTGCAAGAAATTCAAGCGACTTGCAACTGCGTTAACAGGTTCGAATTAAATTCAATAGCATGAATTCCAGTGAATAATTTGCATCTGCAAGAGCTTCAAAGCTGGTTTGTGACCAAACTTGCACAGTAACGAATTTTGTGATAAATTTTTTGGCGAAAATAATGATTTGAGAATAGGTTAAAACCATCAAAAGTTATAAAAGGGCCAAAAAAATTTCACAACTCAAAGTTAAATATTCAAAATGCGAGAAAACTCTTATATTTCTTGACGACAAATGTGAAACGCTTGCGAGGTATAGTTTGAATCCATTCAGAGCATCAAAAGTTAGCTTTAAGTTACGGAATGGGTACTGTGCACTATTTCAGATTATTAAGTAGAGTACACGATTCATTTTATGAACGCTTGCTTGAAACAACTTTAGATACCATACAATTCGATTAGCATAAATTACTTTTGCAACATTCAATAATCATTAAGTCGAATGGTCCATGTATAGAACAGGGTCGGATTGTTTTCTGGCGGGGCTGCAACAGAGTCAGTTTAAGCTTTAGACTGACTTTTTTGCTTAGGCTTAGGCTTAGGCTTAGGGTTAGGAATAAGCTCATCCTTACGCTTAGGTTTAGACTTAGGTTACGCTTATACTACTGTTCCGGAGATGTTCTATACATGGGCCGTCGAATAACAACCTATATATATTTTTAAATAAAGGAAAAAATACTCTTAAATATAAAGAAAACCCACTTAGAACATGATTACGGTTTACGCCAGGCCTGATCAGAAAAGAACAACACCCAAAAATGGGTTTTTCGTCCAAACATCTTCACCGGTTTTGCAAAAATAGCCCTAAAATGGCTTCATCACAGCTAATACTCGCAGTCCATGGCCCAAATTATTGAAGACTCGAAAAACAAGGACATTTACAGACTGTAGAATAACTTGCAAAGGTCAAAATAGATTTGTCGCTCGCTACGCTAAATCGCCAAAAAAGTTTCAGACGTGGTTATCCCCATCCGGATGAAATCTTGACTGCCACAGTCTTTACTGAATATTGTTTCCATGACAACGGTAACAAAATTAGTCAGACTAATTTCTAAACATAGACAAAACAACCGTTGTCAGTAGGGCATACCCAAGTAATATGTTGCTTATGCGAAAATTCGTATATTTTACACCAATAGCTTAATCAGTAAGCTGATCTAGGGTTTTCCGGCGGAAGCGGATACTTTTTGAGCTTTGTAATTTGCGGTTTTTCAACCGAGTTTAACAAATATTTCGATCAAATCTTTTAAACTGGTGTAGTATTTTGGCCATATTTTTAGCGATTTTGGATAGAAAATACAGTGTGCATGACTGTAGTACTGATAGTATTTAATTGGTAAAGCGCCTGAGTCAGGCCCGAAGCCAGCTCACCTTGGTCGATGGATTTGAAAATTTTCAGGATGAGCATACAAGGGTTTTTGATGACTTACGAGCAAAGTTGGAATTTCCTAGGGGGGAGCAAAATTGATCCAGGGGGAACTGAGCCTGCTGGGCTCCTCTGGCTGCGGGTAGGACCTGAGTTTGTCACACGCTTTAAAATTTAAAGTGAGGACTTAGATTTTATTTAAATCAAGCATTTCGATGGAGTTTGTATCTCAAACATACAATTATTTCAAAGAGTGCAATCAAAAACTATAAATCCCATCATATAAGTTCTTAGTGTATATATACGGATTAAATTTCATCGAACACCGAAGCCTCAACGCGATGTTTGTTTCAAATCGTTAGCTTAAATTAGGGCTCATATTCTCAAATGTGTATAGCAACTATCATCAGTTAGTAATAGGTTTTCAAACTCACTAACTGTTGCAGATTTTAAACTCAAAAGTGGTGCAGCAGTAGAGCAAATTATATGCGAAAAATGTGCTAAATTTTGAGCTTCAGCAAACACTGGTTCGAAAGTTACAGAACCTATCACCAACTGGTGATACGTGCTGCTACATTTACGACTACGGACCCCAAGTACACGACAAAATATAACATTAAAATCAACCGCTGTTAATCCTCAACTTGTGCGTTACAATGAACAGATTCAAAATAATATAATCTGAAAGCATCTTGACCTTGACACCTAAACCTATGCTTCCGCCTAAACCTAATCATAATCCACATTCAGCCAATAATAACCAGTTTTTGTCACTGGTGCTCCGGAACAGTCAAAAATGACGTATTGTGTAATACTCTCTCGTAGAGATTTATTCAGTACAAAAATCGAAAGGGCTAATTTATGATTTATAAATCAAGCAAGAACTTAATAATGAACGCAGCGTAACGATGGCAATATTATTAAGACAGTAATTAACTCGTGTTAAAGTGAACAATTTTTGTAATCTTTGTGAACTTTGAAAAATGTACGGCTCAGAGTTGTGGTCGATCCATGCAATACTTACGCATGACTTATAAAAAAAGAGGTTTAGAGATCTTTTCACGTCAAATAGAAACATTTTCGCGGTTGTAAAACCGGTTTGCCGTTTTATAAATGAAGCATTCCTAAGAAAAACATGGCAAATTACAAAAAATAGTCATAAAATGAAACCTATACCAGCATCCGACTTATCTGTTGATTCAGCTTATTTCGGCAACGGGCGTTCTTTTTATTGCGAAATACTCGGGTTTTGTTAAAACACCAAGTGATCTTATGATCATTCAGCAAGCTTGAATTATGCTTAGTTCTGAGCTTGTATTCTCAAATGTGTGTAGCACCTATTACCAATTGGCGATAGGCCTTGTAACTTTCGAACCACGGAATGGTGAGATTTAAAATTTGGCACATTTATTGCATTCATTTACTCTACTGCTGTGCAAATTTTGATATATGCATTGGAGTTATTCGTGCGATTGAAAACCTACTATTAACTTGTGATAGGTGCTGTGTACATTTGAAAATACGGGCCCGAATGTCTTCGTTAAAAGAGTACGCGGTGAGAATTTGAGATTTCCGTGGAAAACCTAAATATTTGTTTGACGTCCAGGAACTCTTAAAATTTAATAAATGAGCAGTACTGGAGCAGGCTAATGTGAGCGCCTCTCAAAATTCCGGGATGGGCGAACCCCTGCAATGATTGAAATATTTTTCAAAATTTTTGTTTAAAATCTTGTTAGGTCGGTATCCCCCCTCTTTGGGATGGGGATCCTTAACGGGGGGTATGGGAAGTGGCTGCTCCGGCCTTGAAAATTATGAATTTCTAAAAAAGTAAAATACAATTAGCATCTTTAGTTTACGCATTCGTTCCTGATTTGACGTCGACTAACAAACATTTCTAGACAACTTTTCAAATCAGGACGGAATTAACCATAATAAAGTTTAGACGTTTTTGGAAACCTTGAGACAAAAACAATTTGCGATCAAGTAAAAATAATGAAAAAATATGGCACAAAATTTCCAAATTTCTTTCTTCATCTTATGAAGTCTTTAGCGGCACAAATTTTTCACACCGTTCACTGAGTTTCATGAATATCCAAGTTTAAAGGTGACGGTGCAATTGTAATAATATATACTGATCCACATTCGAAACAACAACAACAACAACAACAACAACAACAACAATAACACGAGTGATATTGATGATGCTGATGATGATAAGTGAACAATGATTTTCTAAACAAAAACAACTTTAAAATAAAAATCCAAAATGATTTTAAGTTGTTGAAAAAATAAATTTTGAATGAAATATTTGAAAAATGAGAACGGAAATCCTATTAAACACGGTGTGGCGTGAAAAAACATCCGTTGACATCCGTTGAAAATGGTTCTTTTATCGATCAAACTACAGTCATCGTTGGTGATACGAAGAGTGGATAATCGCTATTTAACAAGAGTGTGCAACTGGGTACGTAAGAAACATTGTGCCCAGCGCATGTTGCGTTTTTCTACACCCCTTATTTAGGGGAGTCACGCGTACCGATCCTATCAATTTCACATGTTAAAATATTCCAATGTTCCAAAGTTGCTCTTCTTATACGTTAAAGCCCATACACGTATGCTGTGTTTCAAGCGGGGACTGCTCCCTTAATAAGAGAAGGATCAGCCAAATACAGCAACACCTGGTGGTACATTTTGCGCCATGCGAAACCGCAAGAGTTGCATACTCTTGTATAATGCACTATTGGTGATACTACTAGGATTTGTGTCAGTTTGAAGTTATTTACACAAGGCCTATAGTCTCAACTTCTATAAACCTTATTGTCGGTAGAAGAAGTTGTTGCAATGAACACGTGGTGTAGTGTGGTAGCATACTTGACTCGAGTGCAAGGGGACCGAGGTTCGATTTCCGGCGTAGTCCTTAAGTTTGGACAAAACTTTGAACAGGGGTGGCGCAGACCGTGTAGTTCCAGCAGTAGTCATAGGTTTTGACTATTTCAGTAAACTTTGTACAGAATGGTAAAAAATACCATATCAGGACACTCGAGCCGAGGTCCTTAAAACATCTCGATGAAAATCAATATTTTGTAATAAAAATTTTGTACTAATTATACTTACATAGCTACTTTCGCTAGCTTCGCTTGGAAACCCTTTTCACTATCATACATTGTGTGACCTCCGTCGAAAATTTCTACATCTATCAGTGAACAATTTCAGCTGCGTTTCATAACAAAGACAAATTCTTGAACTTATCAATGGCAAATATGATTTGGTAGTTGTTTAACCAATTTAAAAACATTGTAAACACAGAGTATTTTCCCACAAAATCCCAAACTTACGCAGGTCCGTAGCCAGCTCACCTTTCTATGCGGGCTGAAAATTTTTCTGCACGAGCATACAAGGGTTTCATTGACTTACAAGCAAGAATAAAAATTTTCTAGGGGTGTTAAAATTTTTCTAGGGGGGCAGGGCCCCCCTGCCCCTCTCCCTTGGCTACTGGCTCACGCTCACATTTCACAGATCAAACACTATTAAATTTCCAGATAACAGCCTCGTGTTTGACCTAATGGGTCTGAGTCTGTGCGATTATTAGTCCGAACCAAATAATTCGCCTATAATAAACCTAAAAACACATTTCAAAATACGTCCACAGTCCGCCATTGTTCAACAAATTATCATACTTCAATAAAGTTAACTGCGCTAAGCAATACTGAACAACAAAATTTCACAGTTTCGAGCAAACTAAAAGTTTTAAGACAAAAATTAATATTTTTAAAACTTTCATTAATAACAAAATAATGATAACGGCTGCATTGTCGTCAGCAGAAATACTCAGTTTACCAGTGTCTACGCTATGATTACAGCGTCGGAGCAGCCAACCCACATACCCCCATTCTGGGGTCGCCGCCCAAAGAGTGACCCTACGCTGACAAGATATAAACAAAAAATTTGAAAAATATTTTGATCAACACAATGGATCCCAACCCTGGGATTTTGGGGAACCCCACCCTAGCCTACTCCGACACTGGGAACAAAGACTTGCAATCGAGTATTGCCCAAAATGTGTTTTTATGCACATGCGCTGCAATTGCAGTTTGTATGACAGGTGTTGAAATAATTTAAAGATATACTTGAGAGCTCGTTTTAATTTCGGCATCGTTTCAAAGGCTGGGAATGACAAAATTGGGGGTAGAAACGAACGCTGCGATATAGTTTTTGAATTGTGCTAACAAGAAGTTTGCAAATATCGTAAATAACAATAATTCTAAGTTTAGCAGTACCATATAGAGCGCTTCACAAAAATTTTGCTGCGGATGCGGTGGGACTCGAACCCGCGATGTACGGATTACCGAACAAAAAGACCAGAGGAAAGTAATAGGTAGGTAGGTCTGGTAACATTGGAACAAGGGAATGGTAAGGTTCAAAATTCGATAGTTTTTACATTTCATTTTGTTCCATTTGCACGTTTTTGAAATGACTAACTTGTGCAGTTGGCTTGTTTGATAACCTATTACTAACTAGTAATAAGTGTTACCTGCACAAAAATGACAAGACTCACGGGCGAAGCAAATAGGGTCGTTAGAGTTTAAACCCCTCAGATAATTTTGAAAAAGAGTTTATATGCTTTTTCGGTTTGCGACACATCAATCCTTTCAAAAATTTCAAAGAAAATAACCCGTTCCCTATTTTTTTTAAAATCCTGGCTACGCCTTTGGCAATACGAGTCCTGATCGATACTTAAACTACCGTAAACGTTGTTCTCACTTACCTCGATGGTAATTCGTGTCACTTGATCACTCGAAAACGTCTGCCTGACCGAAGACGTATTGAAATTGTCCGTCTTACAGCTTGAATTATCATCAACGCCATCGACGTCTTCAACTTTAATACGAGTAGCTTCGAACGCGTGGGATTGTACTTGTGATTTTTCATGCAATTTCGCTGAACCAAGATCGAAACGAACGCTTTTACTTCCGGGTGCGTTCACTTGTTGGCAAGACACTGATTTGCTTATTCGCTCTAAATATTGGTTAGGTTTGCTCGAGTTCCGCGAAGGTTTTAAGAAATTTCGACCAACTCGAGGAAGCGAAGATAGGGTGAGGTACCGGCGTAGCCGGATGATTGGTTTCTTCTCGTCCATTGTCACGGAGGACTTAGGAGTGGGACCACTTGAAAGTTGCGGACATTCAGGTAAAATTGAGCTAATTGCAGGTTGTTGGACAACTGGTAAAGGGGGTTTAGCTGAGAGGCCGTTTGTAAGTTTGGAAAATTCTGGCAAACTAGAGCTAGCATTTGATGTAGCTAAGTAATCGGACGGATGGGGCGAAATGTGAGCTGGACTATTTTGAACACAAGTAGAGCGTCGTACGATGTTGATTTGAGTGGAATGGGGCATTCCTTGGACTCGCCCACAGTCAGAAGGGTTAAGCATAAGGCTGAGTGCTTTTGATAGACGGGTACCAAGTTTATTAGGTTTGTCTGTTGTTGAAGTAGGCCTGGTTATATCACAATTTTTAAGCTCAGTTTGCTGAGCGCGGCACTTTGGGCGTAGTTTAACTTCAAATTCAACAACGGGTGAAGGTCTGCTTGGCGTATGAGGTGATTTGGTGTTTCGTGCATTTCGAATGCTTCTTTGAATTAAAGAAAATCGTCGGAAAACGTTCAATTTTGATTGGTTCGGTGGGTTAGAAGCGGTTTCTTCAAAACCGGTTCGACTAACGCGCTGGGTTTGAATTTCCCGCGCAACCGGATTAGTTGAAGTAGCTAAGTAATTACAGCTTTCGCTAGAACGAATCTGCAGATTTGATTCTGGACGCTGGAAATTGTTGATGTTGTTAGGTAGGTATAACGATACAGGCCTGTCTCGAAAATCAATAAACTTATGGACAAGCGGTGTTGGTTTAGGACCTGATGATTTGAAATCGTGTCCGATGTCACTGAATGAAACAGTTTTTTGATGCTTGAAACTACTACGCTCAACTGATGCTTGATCTGAAGAGCAATTATGATACCGTGAGCAGGGTTCACCTGATCCCAAGTCAAGTCTCGAACTGGGTTCGTTGACAGACAGCGATAGATTAGGCAAAATTGACCAGCCTGAATTAAGCGTTGACGAAGGCTCTGAGCAAGATTTCGCCTTTTGCTGTCGCAAGCAACGTTCCGAACGAATTTGCTCTGTTCGTTTTGAGCGGCATTTGCTACAGTTTAAGTTTAGCTGATGCGGTGATTTTGAACTAAATTCTGAATCTACTGTTTGAGTTGAAACCGATTTTGCCAACAAGGATGTCTCGCGGGTAAGTGAACGCTCACGAGCTGATGTTTTAAGCGAATCCGGTTCGGATAAACAAGCGTACTCGAGAACGGTGGGTAACTCACAAATAGTTGGCACACTGGGACGTCGTTGAGATTGGAAGGAACTTCTATATGATCCGGTTATAGGCCTAACATTTTTACCAATACAGTAAGATTCAGTGTGACACGAAGCAGTGGATTGAGCATTAGCTTGAGCAGGGTAGGGTTTTATAGGTTTTTGGAGGAAAATGTCCGACACTGGACGTTCAAGTTTTTGTCCTCTGTTCCTGAGTCGAAGTTGGGGTTGAGGATAGCAGATTGCTCGCTGACTATGCGAATAGTACAATCCTTGGTTTCTAGGTTTAGACTCTGGCAAATCAAATTTATATTTGTCAGCTAACCCCCGTTTGGTTAACTGGCAAATGACACACTGATTTGGGGGTGGCTCATAACTGGCAACACAACTTTGGCAGTTAGCCCCATCAGCGCAGTGATTTGATGGTACGTCGTGAAATAAATTTCCAAGCGACTCTGGATGATTGCGATGCTTTTTGGCGCGCTTTTGTGGTTGTTCGTAGCTACCGACTTTCGCTGAATAAGCGCGGTCGTTAGCTAAATTGAGCAGGCAAACTTTATTCAGTAGAAACGGATTAAGGTCAGTTGTAGGCAACCATTGAGGACTTGGAAATATAATTGTAGATGATGGGCGTTGGCGTCGCTTGTTGTTGTTATTGATGTTCTTGTTTTTTTTGCCAAACACAGTTGCATTATTTTCTACCGCGTCCGTTTGTTGTCTTTCCTTAGAAACGGAATTGGAACAATCGATAAAAAATCCACGGTTTTGGTCAAATTTTACACCATTTAACAGAGAAATGTTTTCGCTTGGACCATTTTGACCAGATCTGAGATCAGTTGAACAGTTTTCTAAGCTCTCATTGATTGGACGATAGCGTTCTTGACGATTCGGCGAAGTTTTAGGTTCGTAAGTTAGGTTTGAATTGCGATTAGAATTAGGCCAACGTTGCGAAATATCAGTAGTGCTCGGAAACTGTTTAGAAGGCTTTTCATTGGCAGTTGCGTGAGTTGTTGTTGTTGTTGAGGTGAATGTGACGTTTAAATCTAATACAGTATCGTCTGAGGAAAATAGCGTTTCAGTAGTGCTAGATTCTTCGAGATTAGAGTTTTCCTGAAATGAATATACAACATATATGATTTATATATATTGGCCTATTCTGATAAAAATTGTAACAGACACTAAAACATCCCGCATAAACATTGTTATATCCAGATGCAAAAATTAACGGACATGGCAATCCACAAAAATACTTCGAAACAAGACAGTTCTGCCCATAAAGTAATCCATAACAAAGGTCTTGAGTACAACTTACATAAGTTAAATTAAAAACAAATAAAATACCGTAACCAAATACCAGGAAAGCACCCTCTGGAGAAGCAACATAAATATCAATAGTACTCCGCCTTATTCGGGTCACTACGGTAACATTTCAATGACAATAATGACACCTTAAAATCACTAAAACTATGGTATCTTGCACGGTAAAAATGCGAATGGCTTAAATTGTATAAAATAAGCTATTTGTCGCAGCCTTTATCACTCAAATAATAAGGTTTGAAAAATCTATTTTGGCATTTTGAACAAACGTAAACCAAGTTTTCGTTCAGGTATTTGCCAGATGGTGCAAAACCAAACCAAATTTACTTATTCAATATTGTGTTGAACGTCTACAGACAACTTAGAAAACACGTTCCTGAAGTTATGCAGACATTATGGTCTTTTCTTGAATTTTCACTAGCGGTATCAAATGTACGCTCAAGCACTATCTGACCCAGAGGTTCGCGGGGGGCGTCCCAGCGTCAAAAAATGTTTTATGATAAGCTAGTAAGGTCGCTACCTTATAATTTCCCCCTCAGAAAATTGGCATTTATAAAGCACTAGCATACAGTAAAAATAGTTTTCCACAAGTTGTGCCAGGTCGCCTCGGTCCGACGTCCGAAATTTCTGAATCCGCCACTGCGTTCAAGAAGTGAAATTTTGGTCAGAATCCACCAAAACAACGATATTTCAAAAAATTAGCTAAAGTTTACGGTATGAACAATGGATAAACGGCCTCAATTTCGTCGAGTCATGGTTATGAGACCTACGTTGTGCACAATGAAGAAAACAGCGCCCCCCTGGAGAAATTTTGGCCCCGCTTCGAAAATTTTAACCTTGCTGGTACGTCAACGAAAAACCTTGCATACCCCTCATGAAAACATTTTAACCACCCCTTTAGCAAAGTGAGCTGGCTACCGGGTTGCCACCACCGTTTTGTGCGGAATTAAGTTTTTCCGGGGTTCGCTTCAACAGATATCAAAGGCATAGCAGGGTGTTATAGGAGTCGTTCCCCCTTCGGACATTTGTCAAAGGCCATTTGATACTTTTTCAGTTTGTATCGCAGCATAACACTTAAAAAATTTTATAACAGAACATAACTCTGCTTATTGAAATCTCTGGTTAAACCCATAACACAGAACAAATTTATATTAGCTGAAAAAAACGTAATTTTAGAAAGCATTATGAACATCTATGGTGGCTTACAACGGCTCCACATATGCCCTCGTTGCAATTTTGTTTTTGAAGTATACCTAGGTTTGGAAGGTTCTAAAACCGTTTGACTAATTTTTAGACGGAGCAAATATTAAAGTGAAAAATGCTCGTTCCAAAATTGAAACCAAACAGGCCACAAATGAAAAATATTAATACATTTTGACAATTTTTTTCCTCGAATCCTGTGATAAAATTTGTAATATTTAGATTTTATTTTAACCGTTAGACACCAGTATGTAGTTGTCATTTTTGATATTTTATCACTATGAACTCAGTGCGCATTAAGTTTTGCGTCATACAACGTTAAGCTGCTTATATCAATTTAGTACTTACAACGACAAATATAATTCTTTCCCCTCGTTGGCTGATAAATTTGCGAAAATATAAAAAAAGAACAAAAAAAATAAAAACCCCAAAAAAAAAAAAAAAAAAAAAAAAACAAAAAAAAAAGAAGTTCGTGATTTTAGACTTAAGCCTGTATCCTGTATCGCCTGTATAGTTCTTTTCTCGATGTATGCTATTCGCTCTGATTTAGTAAAACGCGGCCGGTAAATGTTTATTATAAATCCCAACCCGCAACCCGTATGACACACAAAATACCCAAATTTAAGGCCAGCAAATCACAGGTTATGTAATTTAACTGGTACCCGCGACCTGTGGGACACAAAACAACCGAAATTAAGGCCAGCAAATCACAGGTTATGTAATTTACTGGTACCCGAACCGTAAGACACGAAATACCCAAATTAAAGGCCAGCAAATCACAGGTTATGTAATTTAACTGGTAACCCGAGCCGGAATCCTTAAAGCCGACGTCTGAATCTGATTTAATCCAGCCACTGGCTTTACCGTACCAAATACTTTTGCCGTTTTCCAGAATCCGTGCAATTCTAACCCCGTTAGAATTACACCCCGTTAAACCGTGTACTCTAACCCCGTTAGAGTTACACCAAATTTCCGACCAATCTAACCCCGTTAGATTTGGCCCAGCCGTTGTAGAATAATAAATCTAACCCCGTTAGATTTACTAGACTACTTTTCCCCAGGTTTCCTTTAATATCCCAAGTTCCTTTAGCACATGACACCAGTATCCAATACTGGGTAATTTCTGCGCCCTGCGCAACACCAATTAAATCCGTGATGCCTGCTTTCCTTCACATGTTAAGCCACCGTGACAAACTTAAACTTAAATCCGTTCGACCTTACTTATTAAAATTTCCAAACGCAAACCAAAATTCAAGAAGCAATGTACAAATCTGCTCACCGCCAACCAATAAAAGTCAACCGATTTGTAAGAAAACTAAACCAAGACTGATTCCGGTCCTGGCTACCCATATCGGCATCTCGACCTCATTTGCATTTTTGCCGACACACACAACTGGGTGTCCGCAATGCGGTCGAGGTCGAGAGCCACCCAACCGGTACTACAACAACAACAACAACCATGCCGGAGACACACAATATAAAGCACCATTTTTGGTGCTGACATAGCCTAGCTATGTCGTTAAACGCAGATTAGGCCAGCACGATATGAACCATTAATCAATCCATTCTATGGCCACGCAGGGCCCCAGGTAAGTTTACATTGCGGACACAGCCGCCATAGCATCGATTTACCAATTTCTACGCCTTGTAGCAACGCCTAAGCCTAACTTAAGTTCTAAGAGAGACTAGGTGGAGCCAGGAACTCCCTTAAGGTGTGGTTTTGATATAGGGTTTTATTTTAGTTTTAGTTTTTAGTTTGAAATAGGTTTAAGTGTGGCACAGCCACCTACATCCCCCCTTCGGCACAGATGCCGACCCTGGCATCGAACAAAATTTTATGGCCCTATTTACTGCCTTTTTTGCCGTCGCTAAAAAGCGTAAATCCACAATAACAAACTTAACAACAATAACAACAACAATTTTTCATCATTTTCTTTCTTTTATATTGCTTTTTATTTATTTTTAAAGTTTTTGTCTTTTCCGCCGAATAACGATAACAAACCACTAACGACCCACGACAATGTTGCCAATGCGTCCAATAAAACCCAAATAACGAAACCGCGTACCAGCGCACCCCCAGCACCCGTTCAACATTACCCCCGACAACCATTACCACATTAACAGCCCCATAACAGCCCAAATAAAGTCACTCCACAAGATTCCATTCCAACGACCCGGCGTACCAGTACAACCCCCAGCACCCCGCAGCATTACCGAACTAATAATCACCATAACGTCTATTACCGATCCATCAAAAGCGTTTTCGACGCAGTTCACGAGGGACGTCCGCATAATAGGCGTCCAATTCTTCCTGCGTCACCCACTGATTATCGCGCGCCACTGATCGCGACGCCCGTTGTTGCTGCTGCTGTCGTTCCACTTGACGACTTTCTCGCATCGCCTGCCGTACGTCCTCCACTTGCTGATTGTAATAACCACGTGCCGGCGCCACTTGCGACTGTCCCATATGACCGCCAACTCGTACAGGGTACCGCTCGCCCGACGCTTGCCGGACTGGTGGCCGTACCCTTGCCGACCCAGCTGGTGGACTAATAACCACCCTCTGCGTTACTGCTCCGGATCCTCGGTACCCAGGCGCTGTCTGTGATCGCACAGCCGATGCACTGTACACCGGATTCGCCTGCCTCGGTCCGATTCTACTTACCACCGACCCCGCAGCCGGTCGTACATATCCGCCCGTTGGTCCCTTCGGACTAACGCGCGCCCTCTGGGCCATTGCCCTTTTCCTTGCGTCTCTATCAAACCTCCATTTCAACTTTCCATCTGGCCCTCGCACCACGATATATCCCGGTGCCGGTGGCTGACCGAGACTCGTGCTCGGTTTTTCTTCTGCCTCTGACTGCGACCGTACCTTTTTAGGTTGCAGCCTAATCAACTCCTCCCACAACAACTCTTTCGACTTCTCCTGTTCCTTCGCCTCCTCTTGTTTCTGTATCCGTGGTGACCTTCTTGGCGTCAGTTTCCCTTCTGACCCCTCTTTTCCTGCCGGTGGAGGCGTCACGTATCCCTCCGCCCGCAATTCCTCTTTCTCTGCCTGTAACGTCACCGCCGGTTTCCTTTGTTGCTTCTCAGGAGACGGAGTTAACCCTGCTTCTTCCAGCACGTCGAACTCCCCGTCACTCACCGGTTCAAACTCCATTTTCCTTTTCTCCTCCGCCTGCACGCCGGACGCTTCCGCCTGCGTTTCAGATCGCGTACGAGCTTTGCTCGGACCCGGTTGTACCCCTTCTTGCCCTGTTACCTGCGTATCCATCGGCTCCGGTCTCCGAGCCGCATTCGCCTGGTCATCAAATAGGTGACCTCGGCACAAGTCCAGGGCTCTCCTGTTTACTTCCGCAATCCTTGACAATTCCTCCGTCTCTTTCCGGTCATAATCCTGTACCATATCCATCAGTTGCCTTCTCGATTCCTCATCCGGTGTCAACTCTGGCAACTCTGCTTCCCTTTTGTTTTCCGGGTATGGATATGCCTCCGGAAACCATAGCGACAAATTCGCTATAGCTCGCAGCGTACTCGCTGCCAGCACCTTCTCCGTTTCCTTCTGTACCTCCTTCTGTAACGGCAGCAACTGCAATCGCATTTCTGCCCTTACCGGCGACTCCTCCGGCTCCATCGCCCTTAGATTCTCCCGTTCAAACCTATTCCGGAGTGTCCAGTAATTTTGGTTTGCATATGCCCGGGCCATCACCATGGGCCTTGTCCTTTTCACCTGAGGATCCTTCGCCCTATCAAACAATTGCATAATCACGTGGGACGACAGCGGTACAAAGAAATCCGCTGGTGCTCGTCCCCACTGCAGACCGCGCGTGACCACTGCACGTGCCGCCGTTTCCCTCACGATCCTCGCAAACCATCTCATCACCGCCTGATACACCTGTGGCTCTATGTCCACCGTGCGGAATATACACGCCGCTAAGCCGCGCTCCGCATAATTCAGGCACTCCATCCATTCCGAAATCAAGGCCTCCTTTTTCAAATAAAATTCGAACGCCCTGATTGCTGCCGTCGCCCAGTGGACCGCTAAATGCCTCAATACATCCTTCGGTAAGCCTACACCCGGCTGTTCCGGTGAATCGTTGCCTTCAAAATAATTTGCATGCAACACCTGTTGATAACCAAATTTATAGTTTACCAACATGTGGCCCCTTGGCAAAATGACCATATCCGGAAAAGCAATTATGCCTTTCCCGGGTCGTCTTGTCGCCGGCCGTTCGGGTCGTTTTGTCGCCGATCGTTTTGACCGTTGCACAACCTGCCAGGTCGCTTGACCTCGCGCCTCCGGTCTCCTTTGTGCAACCGTCGTCCTCGGCACATCCTTTTCGCCTATTACCTGCACCGACGCCACTTCATCCTCTGTGCCGCCGGACAATTCCACTTCCTCAACATCCATGCGCACCGTTTTCCGTGCACGTCCCGGCGTTAGAGATCTCGGTCTCTTAAACGCTCCTTGTTGACTCGCAGACGCCCTATCGACGGACGGCTCCGATGACTCTTCCCCTTTCTCGAGCACAGCTCCTTTTCTCAACTTCTCGTTCTCCTCAGTCAACTCCTGCACCTGGTTCTCCAGCTGCCTCTTTTCACCGACGAGCGTCATAACCTCTTCTAATGCCTTATTCAACTTTTCCATCATCACCTGACGCTCGGCTTCCTTCTCCTTTACCTTTTCCTCGGTCCGTCTCACCAGCTGTTCCGCACCGGACACATGCTCGTGAGCCCTCTGCCGCTGATCTCCAGCCGCTAAAACCGCTGTTTCTAACTCTATGATCCTTTTCCGGTTCTGCGTTACGCGATCCGCGTAACCCATCAAATCTCTCCACGCTTCCACAGCGAACTCCTGGTATGTCCGTAACTTATTAGCCATGGACATTGCCTCTATATCCGTCTCCTTCCGCAGCGTCCAGTTTCCTTCTAAATCCCGTACGTTCGCCTGTACCATCGCGTACGAGCTTTCAATCTCTGCAACTCCAAATCCCCCTGGGGGGTACATTCTAGTCAACGCTGCCTTCAGCCTTGCGATCAATTCCTTATCCTGTAATTGCCTGTTCTCGATGTCCCGCTTCAATGCTTCCTCAAGAAACAATGCCGGACTATACTCTGCTACGCCCGACCCTGCTCTCGGAGGGTCCGGTACCATTTCTGCCCAATACATTCCTTTCGGCAACGGCGGTGGAGGGGGAGTTGCGCACGGCTGCGGTAAGAAAGGCGAACCTTCCACGACCGATGAAGTATCCGTCGGCATCCGTGGGTACTTCCCCTCCTGATACGCCTCCGGGTCTAACACCCTCCATTCCTTTTTAATCGTTGTAACCGAAACGCTGTCCACTGCGCTTCCGCTACCTACCAACTGCTTTCCTTTTCCAACTCCTTTTCCTTTTCCGGTTGCCTCTGGTGTGCACAACTGGTCCACACCCGGCTTAGCCGATGGGGTCTCCATCCGCTCCGCTCCTTCCTCTGTTGTTCCTGTATCCATCCGCTCATCCTCACTTGAGCCATCCAGATTCACCTCTATAACATCCTCCTTCTTTTTCCATTTCTTTTTCTTGCCGTCTATTTTGTCCACAGGTGACGTCGCCGTCGACGCCCCCCGGCTTGACATGCTAGACCGCTTTTGAGCTTCGCCTGACGATGTAGGTGCCTCTGAGACCTCCATCTCTGTCAAGCTCTCCACTGACGGGGTTATTCCGAGCGCCGCCAACTGTTCTCTTCCGCTCAGTCCTTTCAACCTTCTATACTCTGCCTCTATATCCACCTTCAGTGGTTTCACTCCCACTGGCGGTGTTCCACTACCATGTTTCCTGCGCACATCCTGCATAATTTCTCGGCCTCCTGGTGTCATGACTTCCGCATATGATATCGGCATGTCATCCGATGTTTTTAACATCCCAGCTCCTGATGCCCGTTTCTTCATCTCGTCGAAATGGGTGTCAAACCATTTCTCCACTTCCTTTTCCGGTATTACGTCCGTTTGCACCGACGTTCCGCACGGCTTCTTTCGCCCTGCAAATTCCGCTTCGTACGGATTTAGACCTGACGACACGATGGACTGAACGTATATCGACTCCCAGTCCTGTTCGCCCGGTTTAACCGAAGCAAAATATTGCTTCCGTTTTGCTCTCTCCTTCGGTGTCTCCTTTTTCACGGTCGGCTGCTCTTTTGCCCACCGAATCATTTTTGTCGCCCATTCTGGCCACATTTCTACCGTATCCTGTTCCACCTTCCGTGCCGCAATTTCTGCCGCACTCCTTTCAACCTGTGCCTTCAATTCCGCTTCCGCCGGCCAAAGTAACGAGATCCGCTGCATATTATCTGGAATCGATATGTCCAGCGGTCGCGTTTTTCCCCGGAACAACTGAAAGACCGACACGCGCTTTGGGTGCCGCTCTCCTTCCTCTTGCCTGAATGTCTCCTCAAACAATCGTAAACACTCCGATTCGTAATCCTGATAATCCCTTAAGGCTATCTGTGCGTGCGCATTAGCCGTCATCCGTACTTCCGGATTTTTCCCGTTCAATTTTCCGAACATTTCTATTGCCTTGTACAAGTCGAACACCACCGTCTCTCGTGTTCGATCTACCACATGCCCTGTTTGCCGTGACAACATAGCCACCGCCACATCCGCCAGCATCACGTCCAACGCCGCATAATGGATTAGTTTTAAAAACTCTAAATCCGCCGCGTCTTCTCGAGGCTGGCCCTTTGATGTGTTTCGCCTCAACAGGGCGATCCACTTTGCCGTATGCGGTGTCTCTCCTTTATCCACTCCAAAATACCGTTTCATAGCCCACCGCAAACTATTCTCTTTAAACAGACTACCGTGCACCCTCTGTAGGTCCACCGTTTGGTCGTCCTCCGGAAACGACTCCTTTACTCCTGCTTCCCACATCATTTTATCCGCCTTCATGTTCCACCATACCTTTACTTTCCGCGGGTTCCACAACAAAGTACGAATTTGTTCCGGAACCTTTCCGCCGAAAGCATGAATGTCCACAAGGAACACTGCTCCTTCCGTTGTTCCAATTTGCAACAACCGAATCCTATTCCTGTATTTCTTTTCCGACGGCCCGGCCAACCAGTCATCATCGATATACTCGTGGACCACCGGCGGAAATATCCCCATCGTTTTTGGATGCGGATTATCCTTCGGCGCTGCCCTGTACAATTCCAGCGCATTCCGGTATCTCAAACCTTTTTTCTCTTCCCATGAGATGCCCTCGATATCGCACGACAAAATATTTGTCCTGGAGGCATCTATAATATTCACCGCAATATCTGCTTGCCGTTCGTTTGATATTATTGCAACGAACCGCGGTTTGCCCCATTCTCTTCCAAGTGCAGAGTTCGGGACCCAAAACTCGAGCGAGTGGCATGGATGCCGCTCCCCCGCTAATGGGGACGAACCCTGCACCTCCTTTAACACAGCCGGTTTCGATACCACCTTCGGCATCGATCTCCAACAAGCCTGATTAATTCCTCTATCACGTGCCCGGATCCATTTAATTTGCAATAAAAAATGCTGTTGACAAAATACGCAATAATTTGTGGTAGAATTAACAATTAATAACTTTTGATTTAAATTGAGTAAGGGTATTAAATTATATTCTCTAAAAAGAACAAATACATATTTATTAACCTTTTTCGCAACCAACGACGCGTATTCTATGACTAGAATCCGCACGGCTTTAACTTTTATAGCCGACCAAAACGCGTATTCTATGACTAGAATCCGCACACTTCTACCCTGTCCTCCCCCATATAGTCATAAGGGGGCCTCCACGATTACCGTGCAGGATGGACAATACCAGATCTGCTGGGGCGGTTCCTTTTCCAGTCCGACACAGGCAAAGTGATACCACTCCAAGCACAAGTCGCACTGCACCCAGTCAATCTCTAAATCCGTATCGACATCCGTTACATACTCCCCTTTGCATATATAACACGTCGCGTCATCCGCTGCTCTCTCCTGTTCCTGTGGCCTCAGCCTCCTTTCATATTGCAGATAGTCCTCTACGGACCCACCAAAATGTTTCACCAGAGCCTTATTATACCAAGCCTCTGGTTTTGTTGGCGACCCCAAGTATTGCAACTTCAAATTGGGTCCCTCAACTGCTCTCACCCTGAACAACCTTTCAAACTCCGGATGAAACTTATTCGCCAACCGTTTCCCTGATAACTTAACCCGATTTTTCATAATCACAATATCTCCTATGGAGAAATCCCGACTCCTGGCCCGCCTGTCATAATGCGCCTTGTACTGCGTTTGGGCCCTCTGAATCTGCTTCGCCGTAATGTCCCAGGCTTTCGATAGCTGGTCCATTAAGCCGTGTACCCGTGCACCGACTGGGTCCACCGCTTCCGCAATTTCCGCCATATACCTATTCTCTCCCGGTAAATCCGGATCCCGTCCATACATCAGAAAGAACGGTGTCTGTCCTGTAGTTGAGTGAATCGTTGTTCTATACGCGAACAACGCCGCTCCCAGATAATCGTCCCAATTTTTCAACCGTAATTCCACTATCGGTTTCAAAATCCGAATCAATGTTTGATTCCATCTCTCCACCAATCCGTTAGCCTGATGGTGATATGGCGTGCTATACGCGACTCTCGTCCCTAAGCGCGCCATTTCACACTTATAAAGTTCCGACACAAACGCCGGACCTTGGTCCGATAAAATCACCCTGGGTACCCCATACGTCGGTACCAACCTGTCCGTAATCAAACTCAATATCGTCCTGGCCGTCTGATCCTGTGTGGCGTATGCCTCTGGCCACTTCGTAAAATAATCCATAAAACAGACAATATATTTATTCCCTGTTTCCGTCGGTAGTAGTGGCCCAACTACGTCCACTCCTAACATATGAAATGGGGCGACCGCCTTTATCGGTTGTAACGGTCCCCTCCTATTCGGTCCCGGTTTAAACCTTGCACACGGAATACACCTATCAATATATTCCTGCAGATCCTTCGCCATCGACGGCCAGTAAAACTTCTTGTTCAGCTTTCCATAAACTTTATCGAAAGCCAAATGCCCTCCATACTTTGTGGAGTGCGCCTGTTCCATCAGCGTTTCCCGGAATAAACCTGGAACCGCAAGCCTGAATTCCAGTATATCCGTTTTCACCGGTTTTGTCTTTTTCCTGGCCTGATACAAAATCTCCTTATACACCAGGAATCTCGGTTCATTCTGCATAACCCATTTCTTTACGTCCTCCGGAACTTCACCTTCCATAATCCCTTGCTCGATGAACTTAATCATCCAGCCAAAATGTGGATCCTCTAGTTGCGCCTCTCGCATCTGCCGTTTATCCCAAGGCGCCTCTATTTCGAAGTACGTCTGTGCTTCGCCTCGTCGAGTCAGAGCTTCTGACTCCACGCGTTCCTCATCCATTTCCTGTTCCTCCTCTTCCAAATTTGGATCCACTACTCGGTCTCTGTTTCCTTCAACTCTAGCCACCGCAGGAGTCGTATGTTGCTCCTGCCGCTGCTGTTCCTCTATTGCCCGGAGCAATTTTTCCTCTCTCCGCTCCATCCTTTCCCGAATTTTCTGCTTTTTCGGATCCTCCTCCGCCGTGTCCAGTAACGGCGGACGTGACAACGCATCCGCATTCTTATGCTTCTTCCCCGGCTTATACACCACCGTGAACTTAAATTCCTGAAGTTTCAAAGCAAACCTCATCAACCGTGGTGTCAACGCTCCGATCACCCTCATTTTCCCTAGAATTTGTACTAGGGGAGCGTGATCCGTAATAACCGTGGTCGTACTTCCTATTAAATAGGTCCTGAATTTCATAAACGCCACGACCACCGCTAAACATTCCTTCTCTGTAATTGCATACCTTTGCTCCGTTTCCGAAAACTTTTTACTCCCAAAATGGATCGGATGCTCCTCTCCGTCCTCTGCAACTTGTTGCAACACAAAGCCCGCTCCTTCCTGACTCGCATCCGTGTACAACAGGAACGGCTTCGTATGATCCGGGTACGCTAACACCGTATCCGCTGTTAGCCTCTGCTTCAACTGCTCGAATGCCATCTGACATTCCAGATCCCATTCCTTTACTATCGACTTCCCTTTTTGACTTCCTTGTGTCAACTGTGTTAGCGGATATGCTATCACACTATAATCCTGTACAAACTGCCTGTAGTATCCAGTCAAGCCCAAAAACGATCTCAGTTCCGTTACCGTCTTCGGCACCCGACAATTCTGCACCTGTTTAACCTTGTCCTCGTCCGGCCGTACTCCTCCGTTAGAAACGACGTGCCCTAAAAAGCGCACCTCTTTCTGGGCGAACGAGCACTTCTTCCCTTTAATTGTCAATCCGGCATCCCTTAATTTGTCGAACACCTTTTCCAAGTCCAGCATATGCTGATTAAAAGACTTCGAAAAGATTATGACATCATCGAGATAGCATAAGCATATCTCCATGAGCAATCCCGAGAACACCATCTGCATCATCCTCTGAAAGGTTGCCGGCGCGTTTGTCAACCCGAACGGCATCACCCGGAACTCATACAACCCTTCATGACAAATAAATGCCGTTTTCTCAATATCCTCCTGTTCCATCTGAATCTGCCAGTAACCCGACTGCAGATCTACCGTTGTAAAATATTTCGCACCCCTCAGCGCATCGATCGTTTCATCAATCCGCGGGAGTGGGAAACTATCCTTTTTCGTCACCTCATTCACTTGCCTGTAATCCACGCAAAACCTCATGGTCCCGTCCTTCTTTTTAACAAGAACGACCGGAGATGCCCATGGGCTCCTTGAGGGTTGTATCACCCCTTCCTTCAACATTTTCTTGACGCAGTCAGATATGATCTGCCTCCTTGCGTACGCCGCGCGACGAATACGTTGCTGAACCGGCGTCCGCGTCAACATCTCCATCCGGTGTGTCACAACCCCTGTCGAACTAAGGGGTGTTCCTTCTCTCCCGAATACATCCTGATTCTGATGCAACAATGCCTGTAATATCCGCAATTGCTTTCCTTCAAAGTCCCGTTCCTCCAGTGTTACTTCCTCCGGTAACACTATCTCTCCATCCTTATACGTTTCCACCTGTTCAAGCAGCCACTTCACAAAGTCGTCTGCTTCTGACGCGTCCTGCCCTTCAGGCATGGCCGCTACCCTGGTTACTGCCGGTAAAATTTGCTCTAATTGAGGCAATTCCTCTCCTCTTGTCGCCTTAATACTGGCCAATGCCTCTTCCCGTTTCACTATTTCCGTGATTTCCTCTGCCTGTTCCACTGACGCCACTATCTCACCTGATAGTAGCTGCATCGTCCTTCCTTCAATATTTGAAACCGGCAGGAATACACACCCTTGTTCATTTTTTACCACCGCCTTGGGTATCAACAAGGCCTCTAACAACGCCTCTGACTCCAATCGCGGTTCCGTTATCACTTCACTTTCCGTTTCTAATTCACCGCATACCCTGCAACAGACCATCACCGTCGTCTCCGCCGGGATCTGTACTGCTGCAGCGACTCTGCATACGTTAGCCACTCGAGGGGCTACCGTATTATCCTTTTCCATTTCTCCTGCCCAATCCTGAATTCTCACCTGTTTTCCTTCCCAGGGCAACCGTTCCTTTTTCGATTCCCTTTGCTCCAACGGCTCTACTTCCGGAGCCCATACCTGTCCTTCATCCTGTTTCCAACTACCGTCCTGTGTCGAAAGTACTTCATTTCCTTTCGCCGTGGACCGTACCTCCTTTTCCTGTTCACTTCCCTGTTCCAGAGTCGGTATCACCTCCTCTGCTACTGCCGGAATATCATTTCCCGCTAACATCACTTGTTGCGCTGCCCCTTGTGTCGAAGGATTCTTATCCCCCTTCGGCACAGCCAGCGACTCCGGTACCTGAGGCTCCTTTCTATTATAATAAGTATTTACCCGTTCTTCCGGCCTCACATTTTCCAGCCATTCATGAGTCAAACTCCCATTTCGTACCACTTGGCGAGCACGCCATGATCGTACGATTCTCCTGTTCACCATCACCAAGGACCTATTATAGTCCAAGGTGATGCCGAAATCATTCAACATATCATCCCCAAAGATCAACGCCGTTTGCATTTCCGGGGCTATATGGATATTAGCCATTTTTGTCGTTCCGCCCATAGTCACCAGATATTTCAAACACCCAATAGTCTGTTGGGCTATCTGGTTATTATACGTCCTGCATGAAATCTTTACCGTCTCATCCAGGGGTAAATCCGAGAAATATTTCTCGTATGCCGATATGTGCATAAGTGACACATCCGCGCCAGAATCCAGCATTCCCGTTATCTGATAACTCCTGATACTCATTTCGATATACAGACCCGTAGCCTTTGTTGCTGCGGCTCCTTCCACGAAATTCACACCCGGTTCTGTTACACCTGCTGTCGCCGTTATCGGCCCTTCATGCATTTTCCGTATCCGCACACTCGGTGCTCCCTTTTCCTGCGCTGCGGCCGTAGGTGATGATATACACGGCCCCAGTACTTCCTTTTGCCTTTGCAATATCACTGGCCCTTGTACTTGGTTACTACTCGCCGACGTCATCGGGGGTAACGGTGCGTTCAACCCCGGTATCGGTAGGCGATTCGCCCGAAAACATTCATTCGACGGGTGATTCGTCCTGTTACAATGAACGCAAGGTGGAAATCTCCCTCCTTGCCCTCCTTGTGCCTGTCCTTGCCTGTTTACAGCGTTGCCAGCATTATTCTGCTGCACCGCGGCTCCGCTCGCACCCTGTCTACTCGCCTTTACTGGGCATTCGCGTGCGATATGTCCCTGTCCTTCACAAAAGAAGCACGACCCGACTTCCCGTAATTTCCTGACTCGCTCTGAGTCCCGTGGCACCTGGTCAGATACAACCTGCTGACTTTGTCCTGAACTCTGTGCCTCCGTTTGCTCCTGATTATTCACACGAGCACGTCCTGCCTGCTGTCGCCGCGTATTCCCGGCGCCAGTATTTTGCCTTGCCTGTTGTGCATTCGACGCACCCGTTTGCTGCTCCTGCTTCAACTCCATTTTACTCCCTTTTTCCTTCACGTTCAACGTGCCGTCAGCTTCAAGTTGCCTCTGCAACTTCAAGGCACGGCGCCGCAACTCCTCAAACGACTCTACTATACCCAGTTGCAGCCGTTGTTTCATTTCCGGGAACGAGTTGTTCACAAATGTCTGACACAACAAGTCCCTGCTCTCCTCCGTATTCGCAAACTGTTTCTCCAAATATCTTACCCAGTAAGACTGCAGCTCGTCAGCGTATTCGCTCACGTCCCCTTTTTGCCTGATCCTCTGGAACGCTGCCATTCTATTCGACAGGTCCGTCGATTCTCCAAACCTTTCCTGGAATTCGCGCACTAATTGCCCGAACTCCTCTGAGCCGTATGGTCCATACCGCTCTTCCAAAATATCCAAATACTGATCAGCCAGTCCTTTCACATGATTCCTGAAGTGATTTATTTTGGACTCGCTATCGACAATTTTAGCCGTTTGCATCACCCGTTCAAATTTCCTGTACCAAATTCCAAAGTCTGACTTGCCTTCGAAATTTTGCAACGGCAACTTCTGCGGCATTTTCACCACGATCTGTGGTGCACCCTGATTCGCGTACCCCATATACTGTGGTACCCGATTTGCCATGTTCCCCATTGCCTGTAACTGTGGCATCTCCGCAAAACCCGTCATCCTCGGTGTTTGCATGACCGGTTCTTGCCAACTTGCGTTCGCTTGCGGAGCCACTCCTGGTTGTGCCGGAAATGTCTGATATGCATTCCCCGCCAATGGTTGGGTCAACACCGGATAACTCGCCTGTCGGTAGCCCATAGGGACAGGGTGGGGTGCCACCCCTCCTTTCGGCATCTCCTGATTTCCCATCGACATCGAGCAGGCTTGTTCCCCCGCTCCATGCATTCGCGTAGCTTCCGGGTACTCCTTTGTCACAGATTGCCGGTTAACGTCGTCCTTATTCGACATCCGACTCACTCTGCCTGATCTGTGACTCTGCCTTGACTCCGGCCTCTGACCCATTTCACTTTCCAATTTACTCCACAACTTTCGAAACTTCTCACTATGTTTCGACTTCAGACCCCGTTCGAATGCCCGAGTCAATTCCTTGATTTCGTCCTCCTCCTCTTCTGATTCCTGAATAGACGTCGCCCTCGAGCGTGCCTGAGGCACCCCCGGACTGCGACCTCTATCTTCTTCCACTGCCTTCACACTATCCTGGCTCCGTGCTCCTATTCCTTGCACCTGGGTGGAAGCCTGTTGTCGCTGTAACCCATGTCCCATGGACATGCGTTGTTCCACCGACCAGTTTGCCAGCGGCCCATCCATTTCTAACTGTGGATGCGGCCTAATCATATTTATCCTGCGTGACGGTTCCGTCCCGCTATAAGCCTGAGTCCATCTCATACCTGTTTCTGAACTATTTCCTTCCATCATAGCCGGATTCGGTATTGCGTATCTCGGTTCTGGTCGACATACGCCCGAATCCTCCAGATCCTGTCTCTCGTTCTGATATTCCGCTGTCATCCGAGGATAGGACATGCCTGAATCTACAACACCGCCATGTCCTGTGCTTCCCTCCGATGCATAAGCGAGTCTATGACTCCCTTGCCGTATGCCTGCATCCTCTTGCGCTCTCATTCCGGTATACTGCCCGTCTAACATCGTTAGATCCGGCGCCCTTGTCTCCGTCACCTGTGCTCCTCGCGCAATCATAGTCGATTGCCCGGATATGCCATTCCCATTCGTCTGGAATACTGATTCAAATGATTCCTGACGACACATTGTACTTGGTAACGAAATCTCCTCGATTTCTTTACCCGGTTCTGCCTGAAGCTCGCGTGACATACTTCGTGTTGTCACCCTGCTTTCACGCGCCGTAGCCCTTGCTACCGCTTCCTGTTCTACCGTCGTAGTTGGGGTCCTGTACAACGGCATTCTCCTTTTCCGAAATCGTACTTTCAGCCAATCTCTGTAAACTATTTCCCACACCAGTGTTATTGTGTTTTATATATATAAAACACCACTTTTCTGACCGGCCAATTTTTCGTAATTTTTGGCCCGAAACTTTTCGCCCGATTCAAAATTTCTTCCAAGAACGTGCTCTGGGTATTTACGAACTATACAGTTCCTAATTGTTTCAGCCCCAAGCACCTTCGACGATTTTTCGACCTTTTCACTTAGCTACTCCCGAGATTTCGTTTCACAGCCTTATTCACTCACTGAATACGGCACCCGATTTGAAAACTTGTGGCGTAGCCCCAAGCAAAATGCTCCTGAATCGTTCCTTGAACTCCTTTCCAACTTTTATTCACGTTCGCCAGCCGCTATCTCGCGTCAGGCCAACTTTCAGCTCCGGTTTTCACCCGAGATTGCTCCTTATTAGCTAGCTACTTGTTACAAGTACCTAGATCTCGTGCCGACGCCAACCGAAATTTCCGTAAACCCTTATAGCGCAAGTGTTAAGGGTTTACTTCCGTCCTTGATATGCCCTGAGTTCAATGCCGTATCCTTTTTGCCTTTCTCGCACCTTTTCACTTCACCAGGTCCAAAAACAACTGAATTTTTGACAATTTTTCAGATGTTTTTGACCAATACTGCCGATGCCTGTAACCGTTCCGTTTCAAATTTTAACCCGGTACTTACGAACACAATAGCTCCTAAGTATGCCAATTTCACCAGTTTCTGACCGTTTTTTCCAATTTTCGTCTCTTCACCCCGAGAATTTTCACTTCCAATTCGCCTGTTCCTGAACTAGTTCCACGTACTTGCGGCACAGCCTCAAGTATAACTGTCGAACTAATTCACAGCCTGTACTATCCAGTAATGTCAGTATCCGTTGCCCTTTCGCGCAGTAGATACTCACAGCCCGATTTCCTTTTCAGCCTGATTTCGATCCGTCAACTCCTGAATCAGTTCCACGTACTTGCGGCACAGCCTCAAGTATAACTGTCGAACTAATTCACAGCCTGTATTATCCAATAATGTCAGTATCCGTTGCCCTTTCGCGCAGTAGATACTCACAGCCCAGTTTCCTTTTCAGCCTGTACTCCCTGTTATTTTC
Organism: Enoplolaimus lenunculus; assembly: GCA_030248215.1. NCBI lineage: Eukaryota > Metazoa > Nematoda > Enoplea > Enoplida > Thoracostomopsidae > Enoplolaimus > Enoplolaimus lenunculus. Next base: position 45,561 of record JASANG010003708.1, read on the forward strand.
CACAACACGATCGTTCAGATCCTGTGTTTCCAATAACAGCCTGTTACACGATCGTTCAGATCCTGTATTTCCAACAACAGCCTTTAGCCTGTACTATCCAATAATGTCAGTATCTGTTGCCCTTTCGCGCAGTAGATACTCACAGCCCGGTTTCCTTTTCAGCCTGTACTCCCTGTTATTTTCCACAACACGATCGTTCAGATCCTGTGTTTCCAATAACACACGATCGTTCAGATCCTGTATTTCCAACAACAGCCTTTAGCCTGTACTATCCAATAATGTCAGTATCTGTTGCCCTTTCGCGCAGTAGATACTCACAGCCCGGTTTCCTTTTCAGCCTGTACTCCCTGTTATTTTCCACAACACGATCGTTCAGATCCTGTGTTTCCAATAACAGCCTGTTACACGATCGTTCAGATCCTGTATTTCCAACAACAGCCTTTAGCCTGTACTATCCAATAATGTCAGTATCTGTTGCCCTTTCGCGCAGTAGATACTCACAGCCCTTTCTTTTCACTTACTCCCTTTTTTTTTCACAACACATTATTTTTTTAAAAATTTTTCATTAATCCGTTTTCCAATAAATTTTTATATCAATAATTCATATCTTTCCCTTTCCCAAATACTCACAGCCCGGTTTCCTTTTCAGCCTGTACTCCCTGTTATTTTCCACAACACGATCGTTCAGATCCTGTGTTTCCAATAACAGCCTTTTACACGATCGTTCAGATCCTGTATTTCCAATAACAGCCTTTTCCTTTTACACCCAGAAATTCCTTTCTCCTTTTTCCAACTATTTCCTTTCACACCGACCACCAACTAAATCAGCATCGAGACCATCGTGGTCACCATGTGAGAAGTTCGTGATTTAGACTTAAGCCTGTATCCTGTATCGCCTGTATAGTTCTTTTCTCGATGTATGCTATTCGCTCTGATTTAGTAAAACGCGGCCGGTAAATGTTTATTATAAATCCCAACCCGCAACCCGTATGACACACAAAATACCCAAATTTAAGGCCAGCAAATCACAGGTTATGTAATTTAACTGGTACCCGCGACCTGTGGGACACAAAACAACCGAAATTAAGGCCAGCAAATCACAGGTTATGTAATTTACTGGTACCCGAACCGTAAGACACGAAATACCCAAATTAAAGGCCAGCAAATCACAGGTTATGTAATTTAACTGGTAACCCGAGCCGGAATCCTTAAAGCCGACGTCTGAATCTGATTTAATCCAGCCACTGGCTTTACCGTACCAAATACTTTTGCCGTTTTCCAGAATCCGTGCAATTCTAACCCCGTTAGAATTACACCCCGTTAAACCGTGTACTCTAACCCCGTTAGAGTTACACCAAATTTCCGACCAATCTAACCCCGTTAGATTTGGCCCAGCCGTTGTAGAATAATAAATCTAACCCCGTTAGATTTACTAGACTACTTTTCCCCAGGTTTCCTTTAATATCCCAAGTTCCTTTAGCACATGACACCAGTATCCAATACTGGGTAATTTCTGCGCCCTGCGCAACGCCGATTAAATCCGTGATGCCTGCTTTCCTTCACATGTTAAGCCACCGTGACAATCTTAAATTTAAATCCGTTCGACCTTACTTATTAAAATTTTCAAACACCAACCGAAATTCAACAGCAATGTAAAAATAAACACTCTCCGCCAACCAATAAACGCCAACCGATTCGTAAGAAAACTAAACCAAGACTGATTCCGGTCCTGGCTACCCATATCGGCATCTCGACCTCATTTGCATTTTTGCCGACACACACAACTGGGTGTCCGCAATGCGGTCGAGGTCGAGAGCCACCCAACCGGTACTACAACAACAACAACAACCATGCCGGAGACACTCAATATAAAGCACCATTTTTGGTGCTGACATAGCCTAGCTATGTCGTTAAACGCAATTATAGCCATCTCGATATGAACTATTAATCAATCCATTCTATGGCCACGCAGGGCCCCAGGTAAGTTTACATTGCGGACACAGCCGCCATAGCATCGATTTACCAATTTCTACGCCTTGTAGCAACGCCTAAGCCTAACTTAAGTTCTAAGAGAGACTAGGTGGAGCCAGGAACTCCCTTAAGGTGTGGTTTTGATATAGGGTTTTATTTTAGTTTTAGTTTTTAGTTTGAAATAGGTTTAAGTGTGGCACAGCCACCTACAGTTTACCAAATTTGATTCATATTTGAATCAATGGGAACTCAAGGCAAAAACCTAAACGCTAATAGGACTACTAATTCCCAACACATATTTCAGTTTACAATGCCTAACCGGCAACTCATAAGTGAATTATCTGCTAGTAAACGTATTTTAACGTTAATACCAGACTGTAACATCGATTCTGAAGTAGAAACCGACTCTGAAAGTGAATGCGAGTTTGGTGATGTCAACTTAGAACTTTCTGATGACAGCGGCTCTGAATACTCAGAAGCCGATGTTTCATCTTCCGACAGTAGCGGCGATGAATCACACCGTAATCCAACCGCTAAGCAGTACGTTCCTTCTCGAAATACGGTGGCGAAAGCTCGTTCAGAAGAACAACGTGAGTACCGATGGCGCAAACATCTCGTTCCTTTGAGAGGAATGTTCGAGTTTACTGGTGACAATCCGGAATATTCTGAAGAAATGAACGATTCTGCTTTGGAATATTTCGACAAGTTCTGGCCTGATAGGTTATTTGGACATATTGCTGACGAAACAAATCGGTATAGTGTGTGGCTGGGGAAACCGTCCGTTGATACTTCTAAAGAAGAAATGAAAAAGTTTTTCGGAATTCTGGTGCTAATGGCTGTGCTAAAAGCGCCAAACTACCGTATGTTTTGGGATCAAAGTCTTCGGTTCAATCCGATCGCCGATGTGATGTCTCGAAACCGCTTTGAAACCCTCAAACGGTATCTACATTTTAACGATAACGCAAAAATACCCGATCCAAAAGATGTGCACTGTGATCGGCTTTTTAAAGTTCGGCCGGTAATTGACGTTCTGCGAAAAGCTTGCGTTGAAGGTACATCTATGGAATTTCAAAGTGTGGACGAGCAAATCATTCCATTTAAAGGTAGACACCGCATGAAGCAGTATTGCCCTGTAAAACCCAAGAAATGGGGTTTTAAGGTTTTCGCGCGTTGTGAAACTGATGGAACGCTGAAGGATTTTTTTATATACACAGGAAAAGAAAGTACGCAATCGCCAGATAATGGACTCAGTTCATGCGCGAACATTGTTATGAACCTTTGTTCAGAGCTTCCAAACGACAAAGGACACAAGGTCTACGGGGACAATTTTTTCACAACGTTGGATTTGATTCATAAGTTGCAGGAACGTGGTATCGGTTACCTTGGAACAATTCGGAACAACCGCACTAGGGGGTGTCCAGTAAGCTCAGCCAAGGAACTGCAGGAAACCGGACGGTATAGTTATGATTGGCGGGTTGACGCTAATTCAGGAATTTACGTTATAAGCTGGATGGATAAACGTTTAGTTCAATTTGCGTCGTCTTATGTCGGTGTGGAGCCAACCGGATCAGTTCAACGGTACGATCCAAAGGAAGGTTGCAAAAAAGCGGTCGTGTGCCCCGGTGTCGTAACATCTTACAACAAGCACATGGGTGGAGTGGACGTCCATGACATGCTGCAAGCTCTCTACAGAATTGATCACAAAAGCAAACGGTGGTACATGCGTATCATTTACTGGGCTCTAGGCGTTGCAATGGTAAATGCGTGGAATCAGTATCGCCGTCATTTTAGGGTAAACATACTTTGGTGTAAATAGTATTGGAGATTCCGTATCAATCATTTATACCACTCGTATATTTAGTTTTTTCAACCGTGCAAAGCTATTTTTTGTAGTTTTAGCTTTTACTCCAAATGTGACATGTTGTGTAAGAAAGATATGTTTTGTTACATATTTTATAATCATTATTGCAGTTTGTGCGCGATGGATTACCGCCCAAGGAGCAAGACAAATCGCTGAAGCAGAAACCTCTGAAGGATTTCGCAATTGAGCTGTCAGCTCAGCTAAGGTTGCAAAATCAGCGATGCGCGGAAGCCAAAAAACGTGGTCGTCCTAGCAATGATGCAGCGGCTCCACAGCAGAAAATTAGCACAAGAAAGCGGCCTTATCAGTACCAGCCAGTCGCCGGTGTGAAATACGACGGCGTAGATCATTTGCCAAAGCATCTTGGAGTGCGTCTTCGATGCAAGAATGTGGGCTGTAAGGGGCAATCTGATATTTACTGCATAAAATGCAACGTGGCTTTGTGTCTGAACAAAAATCGGGAATGTTTTACAGAGTATCATTTAAAAAAGTAACGCGAAAATGCTTCATTATCACTAGTAATACTGAATTATATGACGTTGTAATTTGTTATTTTGAAGAAAATGTAAAGAAAAGTGCGTTTTTTGTTGTAATTTGTCGTTATAAACCAGAGAACTGCTATATAGTCGTACTTCAGGTGCAATTTGGTTATAAGATATGTTGAAGATGAAAAACTGCTGTATATATACATGTTTATTCTGGAATAATAGTGCAAAAATTTAAGTAACTACCTGAAAAAATACCTGCACTGTGGTACAACCGTTTTCCCATTGATGCAATTTTGCATCGGATCAAAAATACTAATTTTGATGATGAAAATGTCGCTATTATTATACAAGTTACTCCATACATCTTATTTGTTTGTTTTACTACAGTAAACAATTTTTCTGACGTATAATTAAAATTCGGGCATGAAAGGGTTAAGTCATTTTTTTCAGTGTCGCCCTCTCACAAGTTTCAATTTCTCGATAGGTACGCAATTTGATTTTCGATGATGTAATAAAAGGCCAACAAGCACTAGTCGATCCAGAGAGGATGTTGCGAGAAGCGTACGTCCCGTCCATCAGAAAATTTTTTGTGACAAAACGGCAACGTCCCTACTTTACGATTTTCCGCCTCAGAACACTGATACATATAGCATACAGTAAAAAATTCCGAACTTGTGTTATCCCCCCGAAAAATTCCGAACGTGTGTTATCCCCCCGAAAAATTCCGAACTTATGTTATCCCACCGAAAAATTCCGAACTTGTGTTATCCCCCTGAAAAATCCTGAACTTGTGTTATCCCTCCGACCGGTTAAACATTTCAGGATCTGCCGCTGGGGCCAACTGACCATTTGAAATTTAACAAAATCGACATTAATTAATGATCCTTCAAAATTTTTTGAGGTCAATATATTGATGCAGTAAACGTTTTTGACACAAAATATAAACAGAAACATGGACGCAACGCCGGCATTGGCAAGCAGGTACGTACAAAGTACTGGAATTCCCTAAACAATAATTAAAGTATGATAAATTTACTGCAAAAAGAAATGGCAAATTTCTACCTGCACGAGTGTAATCAAAGTATTTACTGAATTTTCATACGCAAACTCTACTCTGTATTCTGGTCTCTGCCGGTGTCTATGATTATACTGTAAAAATTAGTACTTAATATAAAGTACCATTAGTAGGTTTTTAATATCTTACCAAAAAATAGTCTTTAGTTTTAAGTGAAAATAGATTTAATATTATCAAGAGTGGATGATGCATACTTTAACAAGACTACGCAACTGGGTACATTTTGTGTAGAAAAATTGTACCCGGCACGCGTAGCGTTTGTGGCCTACCCTCCTTTTATTTTGAGGGGCTACAACCTGTTCGAACCACGACACTTTATGGATCCGGCAACAAAAATGATCCGCGTATAGTTTAATTTAGCGCTATTGCATGTAACAACGACCCCTTCTAACAAGGAAGGCTCGGCCAAAAACGCAACGCCCGGTGTTACATTTTGTACCATGCGAAACCGCAAGAGTTGCACACTCTTGTATTATGCACTCTTGATGTTATTAAGTATTAATTTTTACAGTTTCGCTATACTTTACTGTACCGGATACCGGCGCGCACTGCCGCACGCCGCTATTGCGCTGTACTCGCCACACGCCGCTACATAGGCAACGTGTCGGCCGCCAACGTGCAGCGGCGCGCGGTGAGTATAGCGCAATCCTAAGCGCTGCATCAATAGCAAACTTGTAATAGGTATTTTGGACATCTTGGATGTTAGAATGTATAATTCAAACCAACTGATTCTTACACAGTTTCAAGCCAAATTTATCATTAATTCATTATAAACCCTAGGTTGCATTGCACCATATAGTTGGCTCAAATCGTTATTCCACAATATCCGCACAAAGATGATAATACGTAAACAAATACTTCAGAGAATCTGACAGCCGATAATTCGTTGCTTCTCGAAACCTAATGCCCCAAGATCCCTGGTATCCTACTGTCAATCTTGGCTACCTTGTATCCACACTTATGCAAATTACTTTAGCTGGTTTATATACGCGGCTTAACAGCTAATTTTTTTCAGCCGGTTATATTACACTGAATAGGTTTAAGCTTTTAGTCAGGCTTTATTACGTAAGGTAAAGGGTAATAGACGAAGGTCTTAGCGTTAACTCATGTTTAAGCATCGGTAAGACTTGTCTTATGCCTAAGCCTAAACGTGAGTGTGAATGGAAATGTACATAAGCCCAAACGGAATACATTAACTAAAATAGAAGACTAAGATTAAACTCATAAACGGAACAGCTTATCCGGTAACAATTCCAGTTAAAAACCAGATTTAGTGGTTGTACTGTAAACCAGAGTTACACGCTACAAACGAATATACTGCAGTAACCCTAATAAGAGGGAGGAATGATATTTATTTGGCCTCTCCAGAGGGTACCCCCCGTTATTCGGTTACGGACTGTTATTTATTTTTAACCGAAGCTCCGCCGCCCTTCGTTACTGATATATCCGGTACTGCAATTATCCGTTGAATTAAATGTTTTTTGCCTTGTATCAAAAGCTTGAGCGAAAAAGCAAGGTTATACTTTAGATTTTTATTTTCAAAATTTAAGCACGCGTTAAAGTTTCGAACTCAACTTTATTTGGTCCTGGAGTCATTTATGCGCTACAATTAGGGTTAATTGACATTTATGGACTCTAATTAGGGTTTAGGGACTCTATCCGCTTACGGACACTTATTATGGATACGGACTCCAATTGATTTGGACTCAAAATGGGGACCCCCTCTTATTACCCCTCCCTGCTTATTCGGGTCAATACACTATGCTGGCCGGGTAAGAAAGTTTTTATGCGAGTATACCCGCGGGTGAAGAATTTCGCGAGTATACCCGCGGGTGAAGAATTTCACAGTGAGAGTATAAATTTGTTAATCTTTACCCACCTAACATTTCCATACGAAATTTGAAACCATTTAATTCAGAAAAACTTGAATTTGTAAACTGCTTTTACCGTGTGCGTTAGAAATAAGTATTGCACTCATTAAATTTACTGTTAAATCTTAAAATATTTGCGTGGTTTTGAGTGGAAGCAACAATACATCTTGTTCCATTTTCCGATATTCTTCGCGCTCCTGTAAAGGTTATAATATTTTTTCTTTGGCTTGGAACAATATGTTCACAATTTTTCTGAATGAGATCTTAAGACAAATTGCAACGAAACCATGTGTGGTTGTTTATACGCCCTTCACTACAACGATTTTATACTGACAACAATGTTTTGATTCACTTCAATATCGGCAAACAACCTAGTTTTAACGGTGATAATGTGCAATATTATCCGGTGTTAGATTTTTACGTAATGGTTTGTATTGAATGTTACTAAAAAAGTTCTTTTGTAACGTAAGTCGAGCGAGAAACTTCAATGCATTGTAAAATTAAAATTATTACACTATTGTATTGAACGCAGAAAAAAGTGCGGGTAAAGGTAAAAAAATTTTTCGCGGGTAAAGGCGGGTAACGGGTAAAGGAATTGTGCGCAGGTATGTCCGCGGATAAAAAAACTATGATTCACGCGGGTAAAACGCAGCGCGAGTAAAAAATCTACCCACGTGTACTTTTGCTGTAAACTCAGTATAACTTTGTCTCCGGAATTTAGAGTGCTCCAGCAATTTAAATCGCAAGTAACACAGCAACCGGTGGGGGGAAAGACGGGGGCCAACTCTTCTCATTTTTGATGTCAAAAAACTTTCCATCGCACCCCCAGCGAGGTAAATTCCCTCACCGGTAAGAAAAAATTTTATTATAGACTTGGGTTCTCAGAAAAAACTATCCACGTGCTCAGGGGCCGTAAGCAGGATGGGGGCTGCCACCTTGTAAACCAGCCACATCAAGCAATTTATTATTGGAACACCTAAAATTCATGAACGAAGTATTTTAGACTATCTTCGCGCTCGCTCTAGTGTATCAAAACCGCTCAGTGATGGGTGAAGAATTTGAAGGCTATAATCCCCATGCTGTTTAGTGGAAGTAAATGACGGCAGCGAATTATATAACAAAAGTATGGGCTTTATCTTACAAATTATTAAAATTTCAATTGGCTTCTTGCTTGCTTCGTTCGCGAGGTTTCTACCGCCACTATATATCGCGCCTTAACGTTTGTGGTACCTCATTCGTTTTTTTGATCAGCTGCAGTCTTTGTGTAACTGCTCAAAAAAACGAAGAAAAATTTAAATTATTTAAAATTTGCCTACAATTCTATTAGCGTTTGGCTTCGTTTAATTAAACAAAAATTAGTTCAAAATTAAAAGCTTATTACAGCATGGAAGATTTCGACATCTTTTGAACCGGTTTGTTTATTCAATTTTTTGCTTGAAAACAGTGAAGAATTCAGGATTTTTCGGTCCGGAGCAGACAGGCGTGGGGGCTCCGCCCAAATTACAGGATGTGAGTCACAAACTCGCGAGCGAGGCGAGAGAGAAGCCAGACGTATTTTAAAACTTGTCAAAGAACATAGAAAATTTTGTTGTGCCGCGTTTCGGGGCGAAGCTCTTAAACAACTGAAATTTTGAGATATCGGAACAAAAATTTGCATTGTAAGTTTGATATTAACCCTGAAAATTTTAAATTCGGCAGCCGGTGGGGGATTCATCCCCCTGGATCCGCCCTTTGCTTGAGCTTCAGATGAACCATTTGCATCGCCAAAATATTTTAGAACAACATGGCTGGTGGATATGTTGGTTACTTTTAGGCGCAGCCCTTCTTCTGGGTACGTAACCTGTAGTACAGCCATGTATAATTGAAATTGAACAACAAAATGAATCAATTTTGAACTCAAGATAGCCTTCAAGAATTTTCAAATTATCCACCAGCAAAGCCGAGCCCAGCCTTAATGACGTCCGCACGCAATAATTTAAGTAAATATAAACAAACAGTAAAATAAACAAATAAATAAACAAATATATCAGAACAATTAAGTAAATAAATAATTAAGAATGCAAAAAGGCGATAAAATATTAGGTCGGAATGAACAAGCGAGATCCAGTGGAGAAAATTTAAAATAAGCTGCTGTTGCTTTAAGTTTCTCATTAATATTTGTTTGTTTGTTTGGGCGCAGCAGCCCGCCCTCCCTTGAACGTACCTGCGGGTACCCAAGCAAACAAACAAATATAATAAAACAAATGTGTAAAATAAATAATTACAAGTATATATTTTAAAAAAATAGCGTAAAAAAGTGATAACATTTGGCGAAAAGCTTCGACATAAATCATAATCAATATATACCTATCGCGAAGCTTTTGGCCTCTCCAGATGGTACTCCCCCTTGTATTCGGTTACGGACTGCTATTTATTTTCAACCACCTGCGAGCAACCCCCTCTTATTTGGGTCAATACAGTACACTACAGGTGCCAATAGTTCAAACAGAACTAAATTCTACAATTCGTACAAAGTATCATAGTAGGGCTTCCCACAAGTTTTCGAAATTTTCTGATTTAGGCATAAGTTAGCCTTAGGATGAGGTTTAGTTCAGGTTTAAGCCTACGCTAAGACTTTAGGTTTAGATTTCGGTTTAAGCTTGTAGAGGGGGAGTGTACAAGTGTCCAGGTAAGCGTATCTTCAAACTAGTTTGTCGTGCCCACAAACGTTTCTAATCTGAAATTAAGCTACAGACGACACCCGGTAACCAGCTAAACCGTGCTAAGGGTCTAAAAAAATTTCAGGAAGAGCATAAATGGAGTCTCGATGACTTACAAGCAAGGTTAAAAATGTTCTAAACGAGGACCAATATTCTTGAAAGGGTTTGAGCTCCCGGGGCCCCTCTGGCTACTGGCCTGCCTACACAGCAATGCCAGTTATTGTCAAAATATCTACGCGAAAACACGAACACTGCAAATGTCATAACACAGTTGTGGTTTGGTCAGCCTTCATGTATTTAGTAAAAATACAGTCATACAGTCACGTATTAACCTACACCTGCCGTTCATCATACGACAAATGCATAAAAAGCCAATTATTGTTCGACAAAATTTATTACAGACGACAGATTGTAAAAAATACTCCAGAGCGCGTCTATGGTAACCATCTACGCCATTGTATCGTTATGAAGTGAGCGAATTTTGGTTCGAAAATGTGAAAAAATATAATTTAAAATAACTGCAGTCCTTAGTTCGAATCTACTTGTCGTTAAGAATTGCACGCAAGTTGAAAATTTCGGATGCAAAACTATTTTTGTCGTAGGTACCCGAGGTTGACATGTTGCTGCTAGTAGTGCCAGCGGCCGCGCGACCCAAACACCCGCATTTCGGGGGCCCCGACGACCCTCGGCAGCCCCATCTTGGCAAACTGAAAATTGTTACGCAGACCACGAAATTATAGAGCCGTGAAACACTTTATGTAGGGCTTCATCGGACCTGTTTGGGGCGCTCGAATATCCTAACGCCGGCCCTGTCTGCTATATTTTACTGGTCCAAAGATGTGCTTATTAAATTACATAGGTATTCGAAATATTAGTGAAAGTCTAACAATTAATCTTAAGACCATCCAGCAAAGGACTCGCTTTTAATACATTTCCATCTACGCAAGCCAGGCATTACTGAAGTCAAAAAATCTTTCCCTCAATGCAACCCCAATTGATAGCTACTTAATGCAATTTGTACTTCAACGAATGCAGCGCGTGGGTTAGGGCAATAAGAATGTCCCCTGCAAAAAACTACGCCTCTCATTGCCAAAAATATTTTCGGCAGAATTTATATTAACAACCGAACGCGCTAGCAAATATTCCTTTACCCATTTTAGGCATCCCCTTGACCCGTTCTGATAGATACAATTCCTGGTACCAAGACTGATCTACTGCAAATTGTTGCGAAAACTGCATTTCTTCACCCGCAGCTAGGCGCAATACGACTAAAGCATCAATTTCGTATCAGAAAAAATATTCTAAAAGTCGGCTTTATTATTGTTGAATTTACTAATAGCAAAAACTGATAGAAAAATAAGCGTAGACTTTTTAGTGAAATTTAGCAGCAGTTAAAGTCTAAAGAACTATTATCTAACTCGATTATTTGTCTTCTAAACGGCATTTTTGTGAAGTACCTCGTGTTTATGATGTAACGCGATGTTCAAAAAAAGCATAGCTTAACATATAACATGACTCGCTAGGGCGATAGGGCTGTCTGATATTTTTCACACATTTTTCAAGTGCAAAAAAAGCTAAGGCTAGCTTTAAACTATAGAATTTAAAATTTAAAATATTTATGTGTTTTAAGAGTGAGAAAAATAATTGACAATGACACTTCTAAAACAAGACTGACTGCGCATCTTAAATTGTAAAAGTGTTTAAAAAGTTGTTTAATGATAGTTGAAATCGAGCAGTGTCCTTTGGATCTTCGCACTGAAAAACCCATCCTCAACGTTTCTGTACGATCCTTAAACGTTGATCCAATTATTAGTGCCCATATTCTCAAATGTGTATAGCATCTATCACCAATTGATAGTAAGTTATGTGTCCTTTCGACGTGTTCCACACTGAAAACCCCTTCAGCCTGCATATCCTTAACATTTCCTCTGGATTTTAACTCTGGTCCTATTGACCGTATTCTAAATTGTGTATAGCAATTATCACCATTCGGCGATAAGTCATAGAACTTTTAATCCAATTTTTCAAATTTTACTTTACTTCTGTGCCAAAATTTGACATCTGCGACTATAAGAGTTTATAAATTTGACAACTTACCATTAACTGGTGATAGGTGTTATACGCATTTCAGAATATGGACCTTGGAAAAATAAGATCTCTACCGTCTCTTTATAAAATCAAGAGTGGATGATGTTCACCTTACAGAAGAGTGCAACTACTTGGGCTGTGCATGGCACAAAGTGTACCAGCACGCGTTGCATTTTTGCTCGACCCCCCTGATTTGGGGGGGTTCATCACCACTTAATCTACATAATAAACACAGGAGTTGAAATATAATCGGAGCGACTTTAGCTAAAATTCAAAATATTGGTTCAACGATTCCCCCCACCCAAATAAGGGGGGGGGGGGGGTAGGCCACAAACGCAACGCGTGCCGGGTACATTCTTTAATACACAGAATGTAACCAGTTGCACACTCTTGTTATAGAGAGTGATCATCCACTCTTGATAAAATTAATTTACTCAAATGTAAATGAAAAATTTTCGCTGATTACGATCGCTCGCAAACGCTGTGGCATGACTCTATACTATGCCCTGGTGTAAAGAAATCTAGGCTTCACAACTGCAATTATGAAATTTATCGAGCCTTAGCCATAGAGGGAATCTTAGAACCAGACCCTAACCGCACTGGCAAAGACAATAACTGCACGACCCAGTAAAAAACAATAAAAATGCAATTTATCTAAATTTCCAAAACATGGACACAGACAAATTAAAAAACTAAAGTATTTCTTCAAAGTTTTATTTCAGAAAAATTTTAAAATTATAAAAATTTTAAAATTATATTTCAAACAACTTATCATGTCTTATCATCAGAGGAGCATTCGAATATAACAGCTATTCACAGACCTGCAGCCAGCTCATCTTGCTAGGGAAATCGAAATTTTGTTTCAGGAGCGGCATATAAGGGTTTTCGTTGACTTGCAAGCAATTTTGACAATTTACCAGTGCGCCAAAATTTTTCCATGGGGTGTTAAACCCTGCTTCCCGTCTTGGTTTTGGGCCGGACTATTTGCCATTCTGAAGTGAAATTGCGTGCCCCTGGTGCAAGACATAATTGAAATAATCTATATTAAGCAGTGTCTTTAACGTTCAGCAAAACTGTAAGTGAGGCAAAAATGTGACCGACCGTACACCCTTTTAATAAGGATCGCAAGTAGAAGAAATATATATCATAGTAAGAATAAGGATAGCAAGTAGACCAAATATATATTACCAATGTAAAGAACACGAGCAGAACAGTATTATAAGCATATTTTTACGCTTAAGCCTAAGCCTAAGCCAAGCAAAAAAATTAGTCTAAAGCTTAAGCTTATTCTATTGCAGCCCAACAGAGAAAACGTTAGGCCCCTGATCTTTACATGGGCCATACTGATTGTAGACTGACAGTCTGAAAGGAATCAAATCGAAAATGAAGTCGGTTCCTTTGTAAAAGTTTAGCCACACAGTAGAATGAAACTAAATTTTTAAAAAATAAAGCTTATAAAATGAAAATTTATCTGCTCATATTTTCAGCGATGATGTTTTAAAATATTAAATAATGCCACTTAAAACAGGGCCACGTTTTAGCGTCAATAAGTATGTTGCTTTTACGTACGCAGCAATTTCATATTGTGTTCAAGCGAATAAAAAAGTGAGCAAAGTTTCAGTGCGCGGTTTAAGCTACTCAATGTCGGCTTTGGTAGCTAAACCGAGAAAAATATTTATTTAACAATGAAATGTTTTCTAAAACACAGACATCGTTTATATTTGCTGAAACAGAGCAGTGTGTGGAATGAAAAGAATTTTTTGTAATTTGTTCAATTCTCTATGTTGTGAGTTACGAACGGAATATGAAGCTAGAAAAATGTAATTATGTACTTAGAAGCACTAGCGGATTTAGAGGGATGGCGCGAGTGTCATACGGCTTTCCACGTCAGAATTTTTCGTATGATAAATTGATAAGGTCCCTACCTAACAATTTTCACCTAAGAAAGTTTTTTGTAAAAAATACAATTTTTACCCTGAGCAATTTTCTGTTGTGATAAAACGTTACCATTTTTGTCCTTAGAACATTTTTTGGTGATATAATGATACGGCCGCTATCTTGCAATTTTTCAACTTAAAAACATGAAATTTTGAGTAATAAGCCAAAGAATTTAACAGTAAAAATTTAAGACAAACTATCGTAATTTCCGATCCAAATATGATACATCCATACAACACGAAAAAATTTACAGCTTGTCAAGCTTACTGAGGTTTAGCGTTCAAAATTGATTTAAGAGCTTGTAAAATTTCTTGCAAAACAATTATTATTATAATTTGGCGTTGTATGAACCTTTTTGCTATTTGTACAACAGACTGTGAATCGCTGCGTTAGTTTTGGGGGCAAGAGAGTGTTCAGACGATCACAATGCGTAGTAAAATTACCCGCAGACCTTATGCCGCTTCAAGGTCCAATTATAATAATCAAACGTGTGTATGCAGATTAAATATTGTGCGAACAACCATCTAAACACGACCAGGCTGAGGCAAAATCGCGAAAACTACAACTTTTGGCGTGACGTATTTAACAATCATTCGCCCGATTAAATTGATGATAACCAAAAACCTCTTTGAATAATGCTGAGTAAAAGTTAAAAGATTCAACCAAAACCTCAATTTTGAATAATGTTTCTGTTTCCAAAATCCTGTTTGAATTCGCGGCCACGCTGCTGGCGTTCATTATGATCCATCTGTGACAACTATGACAGTTTAACACGAAAACATTTTGCGTATACGCTCTTGCAAACTTTCACCATACATAAAAAAGGTTAAGCCTAAAATTAGCGTTATACTCGTCGCACTCGCGGCATCACCGCGGTGCGCGCGCCGTCACACACCGCCGCGCGGCCGTCACACATCGCTGCGCGGCCGTCACACACCGCCGCGCGGCCGTCACACACCGCCGCGCGGCCGTCACACACCGCCGCGCGGCCGTCACACATCGCTGCGCGGCCGTCACACACCGCCGCGCGGCCGTCACACACCGCCGCGCGGCCGTCACACATCGCTGCGCGGCCGTCGCACATCGCCGCGCGGCCGTCACACACCGCCGCGCGGCCGTCACACACCGCCGCGCGGCCGTCACACATCGCTGCGCGGCCCCCCCCCCCCCCCCCCCCCGTCACACACCGCCGCGCGCCCCCCCCCCCCCCCCCCCCCCCCCCCGCCGTCACACACCGCCGCGCGGCCGTCACACATCGCTGCGCGGCCGTCACACACCGCCGCGCGGCCCACACACCCCCCCCCCCCCGCCGCGCGGCCGTCACACACCGCCGCGCGGCCGTCACACATCGCTGCGCGGCCGTCGCACATCGCCGCGCGCCGCCGCAAGCCGCCACATGGCACAATCAAATTGTTTATTAGCAATTGTCGCAAGCCATTAAATAGATTTTGCATATGGTTTTGTTACAACCTACAGCGGCGCGCGGCGGTATCCGGCACAGTAAAATATAGCGCAACTCTTAAGCTTAGGAAAAAGTTTATAAGCTAACACTTATATAAAGTGTCCAATCGCTGAAAAATGCGTACTGACCCCAACTTCGCAAATTTTATAAAATCTAGCAAATCAGTGTAGCCCTCATGAAAATGGATTTGAAGTTACAATTGAACGACAGTCGCTGGTATCAGGCTGGGCACGATCATCGCAACGCTGTACGCTAATCGAACATTACTTAGTTTCCTTCCTGCATCCGACTCGATGCCTTCTTTCAAGGACAGATTCCTATCGCCGGAACCGGAACTTATTAAAGGCATTTCCTGTTGTGAATGTGAGACGGTGAACGACTGTCGTTAAGTATTCAGTTATATTTGCGGCAAGAAATGTGGCGGGGTGATCAAACGGGCAGATATTTAAGTTAAGTATTTAAATGAGTGCACGTCAACATTTCATTCGGTTGGACATGAGAATAGGCACCAGCCAACATTAAAGTTTTACTTGTATGCATTGACTCCTGGTGAAACCAGCAATATTTGTAAATCGTTAGGTATTTAAAATAACAGCCTTGGTTAACAGAGTTTACATTTGAATGGTATCACTGTAAAAAATGGTGAGTCAAATTGATTCTCTCCGAAATAGGCTTTTCCTGACTACACGAACTGAGTCAAAATTCGACTCTGGCAGAGTCGAATTTTAGCTCAGTTTGTGTAGTTAGGAAAAGCCTATTTCGGAGAAAGTCAATTTGAGTCACTATTTTTTGCAGCGTATGCGAATCAGTGGTA
Source organism: Enoplolaimus lenunculus (assembly GCA_030248215.1). Lineage (NCBI taxonomy): Eukaryota > Metazoa > Nematoda > Enoplea > Enoplida > Thoracostomopsidae > Enoplolaimus > Enoplolaimus lenunculus. The sequence goes on from JASANG010003708.1 coordinate 61,828, forward strand.
GTCAATCCTTGGTTGAGTAAAGTTCAGAGTTCAAATATACGATGCCTTAATTTTGTTACAAGTATCATCATTTTACAGGTTGTCTTAATATATTTGAGCACTGAAAATTTGTAATTTGTATTAAAATTTTATTTGAATAATTAACCATTACAGTATTCCAAGAACACTGCAAAAAATGGTGAGTCAAATTGACTCTCTCCGAAACAGGGGCTTTTCGGGACTACACAAACTGAGTCAAATTCGACTCCGCCACAGTCAAGCGTGCGATTCAGTGAGTGGAATGTGACTTGTAGAGTCGAATTTTGATGCAATTTCTGTAGTGCGAAAAATCCTATTCCGGAGAGTCAATTTGACTCACCATTTTTTGTAGCGTAACTCGAATCTGTTGCGACATTTGTGAGAACATAACGTTCTGGTAGCGAGCCGGGCGACAGCCAAGTGTGGCGGCAGGGGCTTCGGTTTATCCACCTGGAAGAATTTTGATCCATAAAATTTTTAACCTTGCTTCTAAGTCATCTAAAATCCTTGTATGCGCCTTCTAACAAACACTTCGTTCCACTTATCAAGGCGACCTGGCTACAGGCCTGTACCGAGGCCTTAATGAACAACACAAACATTCGAAATGATAAGCTACGTATCTGGTTAATAAAGATAAACTAACTTTTTTAATGGTACAAAAATAACTCTCTCGCACACAATACACAAACTATTTATCACTTTTTAAAAAATTAACGCACGGAGTTCGGGGTAAAACGAGCAGGGTAAACCCGTTTGGTAATAATGAGAACAAATTTGATAGACAATCCATAGACGCGTTGCGCGGGACGAGATCCACAGCGTTCCGTTTTCCGTTTTGGTAAGCCACGATAATTCATATGGGCCATGATTGGTACGGCCCATGTTTACTTTAAGTGGCGGCCAGGTTTATGGTGGGTCTATAATAGAGTGCGTTTAGATTCTAGATTACACATTTTTTGCTTAGACTTACGCTTAGGAATACGCTTAATCTACTGTTACGTCCGTTAAAGTAACATTGGCCATTGGTAATAGACGGGATAACAGGAGGCGTCAAAAGAGTAAATAAAAAAATTTTCGAACCGTTTAAGTACTGTCAGAAAAAAAGCAGCTTGGGAAAAGCAATGACTACTATACAATGAAAAAAATTGCTCTTCAGTCACATACTTAAAAAACACGACTTATTCGGGCCCGTAGCCAAGGTAGGGGGGCTAGGGGGGCTCAACTCCCTCTGGAAAAATTTTACACTTCTCCCCTGAAAATTTTCAACCTTACTTGTAAGTCATTGAAAACCGTTTCATGCCCCTTCTGAAAATATTTTTAGCCCTCCTAGGATGGTGAGCTGGCTACGGGTCTGGCACTAGTATCTCGTGCAAGTTTTTGTAGTGCGAACTTGTAACATGCAACTCGAAACTGCATTCTTTGTTAAAGGGCTTTCAAACAAATCCTGCTCATGCAACTTGCAGCTGCAAGGCTTCGCTGTTTAAGAGTTGCTCGTACTGATTGCAGTCACAACATCTCTCGCTCAATAAGCTTGCACATGTGAATAGGGCTTAAAACTATTAAAGTAATAAAAAAATTGAAATATTCAAAAACTCAACTCACCCTGCAGTCTGATTTGCAATCCAAATTGGAATAATCGTCATGTTCAAGTTGACATTCATCGTTGAGTTCAATTTCAATCAAGGCATCAGTTGATTTTTGTTCTTCAACGGCATTTCGCTCGCTTTCGACACCGCTCTGCTTGTGCTCGTGAAAGTTTTCAGTTGGCAATCCTGTTGCGGTCATTCTGAACCTCAGTGACTCCGCGATTAATTGGTATAACGGTTTCAAACCAGATTATTACTGATTAATGGGAACCAGTAGTGAAATCATTTAACTTTACCTAGAAAGTTCATAGGAAATCTAGGCTGTCACTGTGGATATAGGTTAGTTTTAGGGAAAGTTCTAGCGTTGCGCCTAATCTGTACGCAATTCAGCGTGAAATATTACAAGATTGTAACAAAATCATATTTGGATGGTTCCTTAGTTGCCCTAAATACGTATGTAGGGTATTCCAGCTTTAATATATAGATATAGAGAGAAGTCTCTGGCATATTTTATAGTGGAAAATAATTTCTCTAGCGTAACACTCCAGGAGCGTAGGCAGCTCACCTTGCTTGGGGGGCTAAAAAACTTTCACGAGAGGTTATATACAAGGCTTTTCAATGACTTACCAGAAAGTTTGACAATTTTCAAGGGGGCCAACATTTTCAGGGGTGCTGAGCTGCTCCTGCCTACCCCTTTGGCTACGGGCCCGAACACTCGTATTAAATATTTCTGTCAGTCTAACTGGAACCAGCCCGTAGCCAAACAGCGTATGATCGGCTCAGTCCCCTCAAACATTTTGCATCCCGCCCATGAAGGATTTCAACCACGCTTATAAGTAATCTGAATGATTTGCATATCCATCGTAAATATTTGTAACACTAAAACATGTTTAGCTGGCAACGAACTGGACCAGAAACTAAACTAAAGCATGAACGCTAATTGGCAACAGTTTTACAAACGTACAAACGTCATGAGTACGAAGCTGAACGCTACTCAAGGTAATTTGCTCACAGTTACAACCAACAAAAACAGGTGTTTACAGCTGGTTTCATTCAAATACCGACTTGAAATCACGCGTTCGCCACACAGGTTTTAATTTGGCGAATTTAATGAAAAACCCTACGACAGTGCCAATTCAACACATGTCAAATGGACCATTCACTTGTATTAGCTTTTTAGTAATTGCTTATATGCATAGAGATGGGCGAAAAGATTGATTGCAGGCAGAGGCGGATCCAAAAATTTTTGACGGGGAGGCGGGCTGGTGTTATGAAACGCAAAAATTGTTAGGTAGGGACTTTATCATTTTATCACAAAAAAAATTCGGCGGGAAAATTGCAAAAACTTTGTAAAACATTTATTTGTATGCCTGATATGCCTGTCTAAGTTGCTCACTAAAGTCTAGGCTCTCCAACAGAGATGAAATTCAAAATCTCATGTCTATGATTTAGTACTAATCATGCCTATAGCTACTCTCAGTCGCTTCATTCGCAAGCTTTTTTCACTGATATATAAAGATATATACATATATACATATACAATATACATATATACATATATATACATATTTATACATATATATAAGCCTTCCGATTCATAAATTCTAGTTCCGGCACTATAACAATAATACTATAAAATTTTCCAGTATATATTTCCGAACATAATTAGGCACACGAGACACATTAGTACCATCTTTAAAATTCGCTGACAAATTAACATCAGTATAAGATTGACCTAAATAACCTCTATACCAAACTACGGATAAAGTATATAATCTGTATTAGGAAAGAATAACATCTGGCAAACAGCACTACAAAAACATCATTGTTATAACAAATTTATTGCTAATATTTAGTCAATATTCCCATGCGAGAAACTGGTATTCGTCCAAAGACACACCGGTGGATCCGTGGAGTCAGCCAAGCCGTGGCCGTCTCTCTCAGGGATCAGATAACAAGCCAGAGTAAAACATAACCAAAACTTAAGATTTAGTACTAAAATTGCGTTTGGTTACTCGATCATCTATTCCATTTTCTGAGGCCCCAAGTCAGAAATTTATGGATCCACCGTTGTGCTGGAAATGTAAAATTTATGCCCTATTTATGTCTATTCTAAATAGCCACATCTAATAGCTTGAAAATTATACAGTCAAAAAGTTTAAATGTTTGCTATAATGTGGCGTATATTAAGTAGCTGCCAAGGGCGGTCATATGGGGGGGCGATGGGGGGCCGCCCCATTGATCCGAGCCGACGCAGTTTTTTTCTACGTAACTTGTAAGTTGCAAGTTTCGATCATCTTTTTAAAAAATGTTAAAAAATTTGCATATAACAACCTTAATTTGACCTGCACCCAACCTTCACGCAATTCATTAGAACGCCCTTGGTAGCAGGCACGTAGCCTGAATTTCATTTCAGGAAACTATTTCTACAAACGCGATTTTAAACAACGAGTGTTACGAGTACCATTATTTGCCTAATACTTCACAGTTTGGTAATGCTAAAACCTGTGAATGTGTACCCTCAAATGTGTATCCTCATTATCATTGTTCTGTGAACGTCGGGTTTGTTATATCCCCTGCATCGCCCAGTATATTATATTCTATACACTTTAGAGCTAATTCTATTATTAGCGGTATTCACCAATGATATAACGGGGTAATTTTTCTGGCAAGAATTATTTTTACATTCAACGGGTCGATTAAATTTCCGAGCGAAACTCAACAGCAACAATTGATCAAATATCAGGCATTCGAATTGGTGATCCAGTGCTTCCGTTTGGCTACACGATATCACTGGCGAATCCGTGTCGGACCGACCCAGGTCAACGTTTGCCAACAGGGATCAAAACTAAAATTTTGTGTTCATTTTCAGTACTTGCGTTTTGGCTTATCGCTCGTTGAACCTAGCGAAATTTTTCCACTATTATATATCGCTCGGTTCCATACTAGAAATTTCTTTGATCTGCCATTCGACATTACGTCAACGCAATACCTAACTCTTAAGTTTATATAGCTGTGATTGGGAGTGCTCTACTACAGTTTCTTGGTGCCTCCGGTACCGAAGTTAGCGCCCCTTACCTTTTCAAAAAGCAACTCGATCCGGCCGAGTGCCACAAAGAATTGATTCAGCTCATGTTTAGACGGTCTCCTAAAAATTAGACAAAATTTTGGTCATTTCGACCGCGGCCAGCACTTCTAAAGGGTGGAATTAGTAGAAGTGAGCCAAATAGATTTGCAAGGATAACCTTACCCTGGGTGCTCAGACTGGGCCTTAATGTTGCAAATACAAACTGAGTACAACCTGGCTTACTATTAGTAAACCGAGCATTTAGTTTGAATTTGCAACTTTAAATCTCAGTCGCAACTTGGGGTGTATGTATCAAGCAAAAAATGTACAGCTAATGACCGTATTCTCAAACGCGGATAGCACCTAACCAGTTAGCGATACGTTTTCGTACTGATGAACACTTAACTCTGGCAATTGCCTAACTCAATATTGACATAGAAGTAAAACAAACCAAATGCGAAAAATGTGCTAAATTTGTATCCACACTATTCACTGGATGGAAACGTATAGGCGCAGAGGCAAATCCAAAAATTTTTGGCGAAGTGGCGGGCTAGCAAATGTTATGAAACGCAAAATTTGTAAGGTCGGGCCCTCATCATTTTATCACCAAAAAATATTTTTTGAGGGCGAAAAACTGTATGGTAGGGGGGCCTTACCATTTTATTACAAAAAAGATTTTGAGGGAAAAATTGTATTTTTTCACAAAAACTTTTCTAAGAAAAAAATTGTAATGTAAGAGAACTTTACCATTTTATCACTGTAAATTTTCTGACGGCCGGCTTACACCTTTCGTCCACCCACCCTCTGGATCCGCTAGTGCGTATACGACCCACCACCCAGCTGGCTACACACGTTTGAGAATATGGATCTAGAGTTTAGCTTTAACATGGCAATCCCAGTGTCAGGGTACAACCGGAGGTAAAAAATACCGCAGGCGGAGGTCAATGAAACTTGTCGGAGCCGCAGGTGAAGCAGGAGGTGAGGCGAAATTCGGTAGTAGATAGAAATGATGCTAATGTCGCGGGGCCGGAGCTGAAGGCAGACCTCCGGTTGTTCCCTGCCCAGTGCCACTTTACACACATCATGCAAGTTGACTTTTGTCATAAAATTTTCATACACCATATAATTTGAGACACAAAAAAATAATTAAAAAAATCACTAAAAACAATTTTTGCACTGAAAAACGTTTGCAATCTGACAGCTCTTTCATTGTTTGTTCAAAATTTGAAATTTTGAAAATAAATTCAAACAATACCTATAATACTCGCTCGCCGGACGACAAACATCTTAAGGTTGCGCTATACTTTTGTTGACGTCGGCGCGGTTCGGCACCGTGTGTGAACCGGACGGCGCCGTACGAATGACGCACGCTGACGGACGGCGCCGGACGTCAAGTAAAGCGCAACCCTAACGCGTGTTGGCCGAGACCACCCGCCGGCGGAGAGAGACAAAAGTCTTACAAATTTAACAACACATGTCATAATTGTATGTTGTGTATTTTTGGTAAAATTGTTGCATGTGTCTGTGAAATGTTTATTTTTTGCCGTTGAAATTTTAGTTTTCCTCATGTTTCGCAAATTTGTTTGCGTTTCCTCGATTAATTTTCGGATGTTTATGTAAATTTCAAAACTAATATTCTTAAATTTCTTCAATGTAACCGGATATAAATAGCAAAACTTCAAAGAAAACTTAAAGACACAATCCTGAGCGTAAATATAAGTCTAATAATGTATTCGAACGCTTAAAGACTATTGCTTTTGTTCAGAACCTTGTTATTTAAGGTGAATCGATGTGGAATCTTTGGATCTGTGGTTGCCCAAACACATATTGTTAAACCATAATTCCTTCTGCCGAAACTGCCAAGAGAAGATTTACGTCTGTCTAAAGATAGATATCGTTAACAATGTCTGTCAATGTATAGAACAATGTCAAAACAGTAGTGTACGCATATTGTTAATCCTACGAGTAAGAATGAACTTAGGTATGCCTAACCCAAAGCAAAAAAATTTAGTCTAAAGCTTAAATTTACTCTGTCGCAGTCCTGCAGACAAGCGTTCCGCCACTGATGATGACATGGGCTACAATATCACTCAAGTACTTGTGACAATATTGACCACAGCGGTGTCAAAATGGAATTTTTCAATTGTTTCAAAACCGAAAATTAAATTTGACTAAAGTTTAAAACAAAATCTTTGCAACTTTTTTTACTTAAAATTCTAAAACAAAAGATTTACATAACAAAGCATCTGAATTTGAAACTTGGAAAAATATTAAACCGTACAAAAAAAACTGCTGAAGTTTGTGTTGCAGAAAATTTGTCAAACTGTACAAAGCTTAAACGGGTAGAAGCTTAAACGGATCAGCATGGACAATCTCCCATCCCCATTTTTTGACCCATTCCTCCAACGCACCCGGAGGTAAACAATGCATAGAAACAAGAAATAGCTGTTCAAACTTTTACCAACAATAGAAAGCCATCTCGTGTATAATTTTACAATGGACATCCATATTTAGAAACGTGCGTTGTTTAAATTGTAGAAATTGACCTCAATTTCCTTTCTCATGAATAGGTCACATGATGAATTTTGTCAAATATTAATGTTTGCTTAACGGTTAAACTGTGTGAGGAAATCGCACTAAACGAAACAAAGCCAAACTGTATTAACACGGAGTAATGATTAAGTTTAAAAAGTGTCTATCAGTGAAGTAACCGGGGCCGGCGTTTGGATATTCGGCTGCCCCAAAAAGTCCGAAGGGGCACGCACATAACGGTTTCACTGCTCGGCCCATGTAAAGATTAGGGGCGGACCGCTTTTCTGTCGGACTAGAAAAGACTAAGCTTAAGATTTCGACTAATTTTTTTGCTTGGCTTAGGCTTTTTACTTAAGTTTAGGCTTAGGAATATGCTCATCCTTACGCTAAGGTTTAGGCTTTAGGCTTATAGGAATATGCTTATAATACTGTTCCACCCGTGTTGTTTACATTAGCTCACTGCTCTATAACCTTGTGATCCGGGAAACAAATTTAGTTTTCCGAGATGGACCCTCATGAGTCGCCCACAATTGTGGCGGTTTGGGGGGCAGAGTGGGACTTTGCCGCGGGTATACGTGGTTGGAGTAAAGAATTTCAGCCTCGGATAAAGATTTGTTTCACGCGGGTAATAAATTAACAGTTTTTACTCACGCCCAACGATTACGACTTCAAGTGCAAAACATACACTATTAACAAACGTATTAGTGACAGTTGAGAAAGTAAGTTTTTTGTTTATATACCTAGTTGGGTTTGAAATTTTGTTTCCAATAAGCTGTCAGGTGTAAAATTCATTCGAGCTATAACGCAAAACTTCATCAATGTGCGAATCACCAGCAATCTTTAAAGTACTGGTTTATTAGTACAGAAACGGGTAAAAGGCGAATCGTGGGTAGATCTTTTTATCGCGAGTAAACGCGCGGGTAAAAAATTCTTATTTACCTGGGTAAAGTGCTGGTGGGTAAAAAATCTTTACCGACATCCCACTCTGTGGGGGAGGGGGGACGGTTCCGCCGACACAGGAAGTAACTCGGATTTCGTTTAAATGGTATACAACTTCTCATATATATTCTGCTACCGAGAGAATTTTTTAACGCATACGATCTAGAAGATTATTCTCAAACGTTGTTAAAATTGTTTTCTTTGTCTCTTCGGAAATTTCTCATGGTATCCACAAATATCCTCAAGCCTGGGTTCACCGCTTATTTACCAGCCCAATTAGAAATGATAACTCGAGTAACTCTGCACTCGCGTTTTTTTGTTCTTAACGATAAAAAGTTTAAAGTCCCCCTCGTCAAAGCTCTTGTTACGGTAACCACAATCATGCGTAGGATATATCCTACAGGTTTTCAATCATGACCAACAAGGGTGCGTATTCTTAAATGTGTGTAGCGCCTATTACCAGTTGGTGATAGGTCCTGTAACTTTCGAAGCAGTGAATGCTGGGCTCAGATTTGCGCTGATCCTGTACCAATTTTGAGTTCAATTGCTGCAATAGTTAGCTAGTTTGAAAACCTATTACAAACTGGTGATAGGTGCTATATGCATTTGAGAATATGAGCCAAGAATTTTATCATTCTACAAACTATAGCATACTGCTCTGCAACTCGAAATAGTTAATACTTGAGGGCACAACGTTATATCCTACGAGGCAAAAACTAATTTGCCAGCATCGAATTCTTTTCATGTTGAAAATGTATTGGCAAGGGGGTGAGGACATTCATAAGAAAGGCAGCACCCCCGTTGTCTCTACCTTTCCTCTGCAGTTCCGACGCTAGTAGTGTGTAGCTAAACTAGCGACTTTATTTAGGCTTCAACAAACGTCGCCTAGTTGAAATTTAGAAACGCCTGAGCAATCGAGAACATGTAAACAAACAGCAATAAAGCGTTTCTAAGCATTGCTGCTATGCAAAATTGAAATTTTCACGTGTATTTGAAGTTTAAATTTAAGACTAGCAATAATATTAATATTTTATTTGCTTAAAATCCATTAATATTCGTTCGATAGGTTGAGTTTACAAAATGAAAAATAGAATAAAAACAAGGCACAAATTGACTCAACCGAGAATTTTGTGATAACTTATCTGCTTAGCAATAACCGAAACTCAAAGAAAAATAAATAGCAAATCAGGAAGTTTTTTACGATTACTTAAAGTTGTTTACCAGGATACAATCGGAGGTCAAAAATATTGGAGCCGGAGACGGAGGTGAGGTGAAATTAAGTACTTAAACCGATGTTTTATTCGTTAATTTTAGCAAATATCTGTAGGGTATTGTTATATCTTTTGGTTTGACGCTTATTTTTTACATGTTATTGACAATTGTACCAAAACCTTAAAGAAACTGCACCAAACAAATAAATATTGTAAAATTTTGCATAATTTCACTATCGAAATTAACGGAACCTCCGGCAGAAATCCTACCGGAGCCGAAGCCGTAGCCGGAGATCGATTTTCTGCCTTAACCGGAGGCAGACATTTCGGTTATACCCTGCTGTTTACCTGTAGAACTGACGGATTATTAAAACTATGAAAATCAAGAAACATATTTATTATATTGATGCATTCCAAGTAACCCCGTGCAAAATGTATAATTTTTTTGCTTAAAGATTCTACTTTAGCACTCTTTTGCTGGAAATTTTTTTTCAGCTGATCGCCAAGAAAATACATAGCTAGCTTCAGACGAACAATTATCATTGTAATATTTTCGACGCACGACTTGGTACCTAGGTACTAACCTGAGGTCTGCCTCTGGTTCTGGCAGAAATCGACCTCCAGCTCCGGTATTTGTCAGCTCCGGTAGCACTCCGCTTGGAACCTATTATGCAGCTGTATACAGTGTGACTTTTAACACTACAGACAGACACTTTGAGGTCTTAAGATCATTTTGTGGAGTAGAGACGGCAACACTGATACCATGCGAGGGGGCTTAAATGGACCCCGATTTCCCACCGACATCATTCAATAAAATGCGTTGAGACGAAAAAATGAAAATCAGAAACGAAACGAATTCGGGAGTTTACCTTGCGAGGAAGAAGTTCCCAGGTGACTTTGTGTTTTCAAGTGTTTAAATATTGAGAAATTTCTTCCGTAATTCCTTCTAAAGCTAAACTTGAACAATTACGAATTCTAAGTTTCGTATTAAAACAAAAATATAGGATATATTTCAGTGCGCTATATGAAATATTAATATCAAGGACTTAGCGCTGTTGAAAAAACTGAAATTGTAATACAGACTGTCAAATTCTGATCCATGATTTGGTTCAAATCTAACATAGGTTAAATTCTCTGAAAAAGGCAAACGTGTGATTTTGTTGAGCAAGATTTCAATTCGGAATATGGAAGCAGTCGATTTAGAAAATGTTTTGCATATTTGAGTTTTTCGCTACCTCTCCTGGTCATTTCACTTGGGAATTATAATTGTTTGAGAAATACGACTTGTTTCGGTCACAAGGTACTCATAGGACCTAAAGTTGAAAATTTCTACCAGCGCAACTGAGACCGAAAACATTAATATCGTATAGTCAGAAACCGTTTTCAATTAAATAATAAAACCTGTAACTGTTTTAAAGCCGAAAAAATCTGCTTACACAGTGACCACTAGCACACTAAATGTTCAACTGTGAACTAGCAGAGCAGCCACTGTCTATTGCACCGGCAGAAAGACTAGCAATATTTAAAATACGAAGAATTCTCTCACGCAGTGAGCTATTTCTGTTTGTTTTAAAGATGAATTTAAGCTTACAGAAGCTATTAAAATATATATACTTTTCAATGGAGATCTATGAGAACTGAAGCTTAGAACGATGGCACTGTCAGGATTCAAAAAGGACATAACTTAGACGAAAGACCAACTTTCAAACGGGGCCAAATAAGCGAGATTAAACCCTGAGTTGTAAAAATGACCCAAGTACCCATTTTTTATCATTCTAGCAATCCACATGGTATACAAACAGTCTGTGTACCCTTTGTGTACACTGTTGGTACTCAATATTATTGCGGGTTTAATAATTAATTTTGAAACGCAAAATTAATTATAAATTTGTTATTGAAAACAGATGTAGAGTTATAATGCGGTTGTAATTTTAAAAAAATAGAAACTTTGGTGCTGGCAGACAGGTACGCAGTCATAACCAGGCCTTAGGGCTTAGCCCCTCAAGGAAAATTTTGGTCGCCTTCTTGTATTATGTTTCGTTCAACTGTAAATTTTTTGAAATATTTTTATGATCCCGACAACTCTTGTAAAAACAGCACAAAAATATATGGTTAGCGAATATTTTCTGACAGTTATCCGTCAAACGTGGAGGTTCGCTTATAACCGCAGTTCTGTGGATATACAAAGTTAGCGATTGGCAGATATATTGGTAATATCCAATTCTTTCCTGCTAAGAAATGTAAGCTTTGTCTATAGTACACCTACAGCCTATTACCAGTTAAAATCACTAAAGGGAACACTGGAATTGATACCCTAAGAACAACTTGTGGTGATGTTTTAGTGGGGAGACTCTAATTGTCCTGTTAACTTGGCGTAAAAGCAAAAATGGTCACGGTAGACACTACAGAATATTTAGTTTTTTTGTTCAGCGTCAATAACTTTAACCAGTTAAATAAGACTTTGGCGTTCGCCCCCTTACTCCGAGAATTTTCTATACACTTTACCACTATGAAATCCTCTAGTAAATGATTGGTTAGCCTGCTGGAATAGCAAACCACGAAGCGACAATAAGCCTAACCTAAAAGTAGCCGCAACGCGCCCATAACCAGTTGGGGGCCTGGAGGCTCAACCCTGTTTGGCAAAAATTCGCTTCTCCCTTAGAAAGTTTTCAACCTTGCTTGTAAGTCATCGAAAACCCTTGAATGCCTCACCTGAAAAGCGCTTAGCCCTCTCTAGCACGGTAAACTGGCTACGGCCTTATCCACATTAAATGTAAAGTTCTGAAATAGTTGACTTCTTATGCGAAGTATGAAAAAAACACTTTCAATACCGCAATGAAACGTTTGATGTTCACTAAACCACATTTTCACTAGAGTCAAAGTAGCACAACTGACCCGACCACTTCTCACGTTCGCTTTTACTATGGTCATTATTAATAGGGGCATAGCTGAGATTTCATTTTAGAAGGATATTAAAATTTTGGACCTATAGGATCCGATAGATTATACTAATACCTGTTTAAAAGTATTTTGTTGTGCCTCAAGAAATGTTTGAGTGGTAAATATCTGCCCTTGGTCGTCCTTATATACAAGTCTGGTCACTTAGGAAAACCGGCCCATGTTACTTTAAGGGGCGTCAAGGTTTCTGGTAAGTACAAAATAGTAGGTTTAGATTCTAGATTACATTTCTTTGCTTAGGCTTAGGCTTAGGCTTACGAACTCAGTATATCTACTGTTACGCCCCTTAAAGTAACATTGGCCGGAAAATAAAAAAATAACAAGCTTACGGTGCTTTATAGGAAACTATAATTCTGATCTGATCACATTAGCAACTTTTGCTTTCCGGTGGTAAAGTTTATGTATTCCACCGGTTGTGAATAAGTGAATGAAGTTTATGATTTATAGTTTTCGCTTATAAAAGCTAAAAGAAATGTTTGCTGTAGGCCGGTGTACGTATATATTTTCAAAAGATAGAACTTCAAATTATATTTATATTAAAAATTGTGCGTTGTAAGCTCAAATATGATAGTGATTAGTGCCGAGGCTAGCGCACCCAAACCCCCCCAGATAGGTTTCACCACTTAGGGAGTCTCAGCCCCACTCAGAGTGACGCAGTAAATTGGTCATATTTAAATGTTGACCATTCGATATTGTTTTCTGACGCTCTAAAACATGGATTATTATAAAATCAGTAACATTTATATAACAGCTGTTCAGATGTGACTAAACAGCTGTTTTGAAAATACCTATTAAATTGCTGGGCCAATGTTATTTTGAGTGCCATAAAACTGTAGATTAAGCGCATTCCTAAGCCTTAAAGCCTAAACGTTGAAAACAAAAAAAATGCACACATAGCCACAATAACGATTGGAAATGAAAAACTATGAACGAACCTTAACCATCTTCACACTCAAGGACGTAGCAATGAATGCTTTTGTTGTGGTTTCCCCATTTGTAATTTTATGTTCAGACATTTTAAACTGAATTTGAAATTTTCTCGGAATATAAACCCCACGTTGCAAAATCCTCGCAACTCCTCTGGTTTACACTTAATTTTATATACCGTGAAATTTGGCTACGTTTCGTTTTGACCTTTCTGGTTCACGATCAAACTGTTAACTTTTTTAAATTTTATTAAAATTTGCAACTTAAGAAATTAACATTTGTTTCAGAGCAAAGTCTTCGAACGAAAAAAGGTTACATCGATTAGTGAAATCGGTCAGATATTTTAAATTGTGACGAGCAAAAAAAAATCAAATTGACAGACAAGAAATGCATTCGTTGTGGTCCTGCTTGTTAGTGAAACTTTTTCCGCCCCCTCCTCGAACAAGTTGGCGGGACTGCAGGCCGCTGGCCTGGCTGGTTGTAAAAGAAGCAAGAATCTGTAAAAATCTTCATAAGGCCACTAGTATTAAAACTTGTCCTGTAGCCAGATTCGGTCAGGACGAGGGTCATCCTCCGGAAAAATTTTGGCCCCCCCCTAGAAAATTTTTAACCTTGCTTGTACTTTGAAAATTCTTGAATGCTACTCCAGTAAATTTTTACCCCCCCTTAGCAGGGTGAGCACCGTTCTGGATCACTTATTCATTACTGTACCTACGTACAGTCGATAAATACATGCGATGGGTTTTTGATCCGGTGGTGTGTAATTCTGGTTAATGAAAAAATCAATTATCACAGGTGGCTGATCCCAATATATAATACATGGAAGGCTCCGCGATACCAACGGAGTAGCCACAGGCGCCAAAGGGAACATTTAAATTAGCCAGTAGGCAGTGCCGGAGCAGGCAGGAGTGGGGCTCCCCCCAAATTCTAGGGTGCGGGCACCCAAATTCGCGAGCGAAGCAAGCGAGAAGCCAGACGCATTTTAAAACTTAAGCGGTTTTTTGTTTCAACCGGTTAGGGTGGAGGCCCCTTTAGGTGTGGGCCTCCCCTAATCGGGGGGTATGGGGGTGGCTGCTAGAGCCCTGCCAGTAGGTGTTAGAAAAACTGATTGAATGAACGCAAAAACTATAAAAACAATTTACACATTTATTGTGACGCTTCCCAAAACCACAAAAATCCTGACTGCCTGTTAGCATTTACCATGGCAGTAAAATTTAATAGATTACTTATAGATTTGTTCGTCAAAGATTTCTCAAGATACCTTGAAATGCACAAAGCAAATTTCACTGCAAAAAATGTTAAAACCATGCCATTTTTATAGGAAAGATACAGTTTTGTCTACAATTAGCAGCATAGTAGCGGTAATAATCAAGAACAGGTACCATGAAAAGTGAACCAAAATCATTTTACATGGAAAACATTTGAAATATTAATAACCAAATATATAATCCGCCAGTATTTTATTTTTATAAAATTATTCAATAATGTTTCCGTTAAATACTTTTTCAATTTCAAACGCCAAAAAGCTGAGCCAATAAAATGTTATAGAGCTTACTTGTTTATTTGTTCAAAAGTACACATTTAATGTTGTTATTCGAATCGTTTTCAACTGAAAATACACAATTTTGTGAAAAACATTTTGTTGGAAACATGGCTCATGTTACTTTTAGGGCCGTCCCAGTTGCTTGTGGGTCTGTAAACTAGCAGGCTTTAGATTCTAAACAACATTTTTGGCTTAAGCTGACGATTATGCTTAAGAATACACACTTTTTTCAACGTATGCTGAGGAATAAGTTTAATCTGCTGTTACGGTGCTAAAAGTGGCCGGAAACGCTTAAAATTAAATATAAACTTTTCAATTTGGGTAAGTTTAACTATTTAGCTTTCAATCCTTAAATACTATTCATACAAAGAAATTTGGCTGGTTTTAATGCGTTTGCAGCTGTTTGGAAATAGGTTGAAAAATGGACAACGATTTTCCCGTTTTGAAAAAGCGTTTATATTGATGAGAAAATAGCGTTTTAACAAACTACACTAGTTTAGAAGCGTTCAGTAAAAATAGCGTTTAGCTACGCTAGCTATTTATTTCAAAGTTTCTCCGCATACAAAAAGTATTTTGAAAGATGCTGATTGAAACACGGAAGTCGTCTAATGTATTTTTCGACACAATTCCTTGCTGATTGCACCAAAAAAGCAAACGAGAATATACAGAGCGTGTGCAATGTTTAAGGAAAATGTATCAAGTAAATGTGGGGTAAGTCTCAAATATTGTACCCATTAAACAAACCAAAAGCATGATCTGATAGTAGTTACCTTTTACAATCATTCGCACGCAGATGTAATTTCTGACGCTGTGCACTAAATTAAACACGGACGCCTGGATTTATTAATATGGTTCTGATTTTAGTTTCTGAATTTAAATTCAGCACACGCCGGCGAGTTTGAACGCTTGAAACTCACAATTTTAAAATTGTGTCCGTTGGTGGCCGAAACATCACATCGTTGCCAAATCACAAAATTTAGTTGAAAATTTTAATTTTGATTGAAATCTCGCAAGGGAATTGTCGGTATGGGGTGAATTTGAACGATTCTATTAAAGCTCCACCTTGTTTAACCTCGGCGTCAATATAATGTCTGCCAGGATAGGATAGTTTCAGAGTTTTACGCTTCGAAACGGAAGCTACCCACGATGTCCCTTGAGATCAATCAACAAAGTAATCTATTGCCCGTTAAAATTTGAGTTGAAATTTAAATTTGAAAAATATTGTTTTAATTTGTTACAATATGAATGTCGGTAAAATGTGCACGGTAAGTGTATGTAAAGAAATATGATTGCTATACATGTGTACATATACCGGTATAAGAAGTAGTTCCAACGGCCACATGGTGCAGCAGTAGCACGCTTGACTAGAGCACAAAAGGTTAGAGGTTCGATTCCCGACGTGGCGCTTAACTTTGGGCAAATCTTCAAACATAGGTCGTGCAGCCCTTCATTAGTACCGTCAAAAAGCATTTTGAATAGGATGTAGATTAATAGTGTTTTCTGTAAATGAGATGTTCAACCTAGATCATAGTATTGACAAAAATTTTTCGATTTCCTTTCAAGTATAAGCAATTTAGAGTTAATGACTTGGATTACGAGATTCAACTCATTCTGAGTTAAAATCAACTCACTGGAATCTACAGTGTACATAACAATTGTTGGAATGAGAATTAGTTTCATGAACAATATTTATTATAAAAAAGCTGAAAGACCACCTGCCAAGCATTGAATACCAAAATGTTGGAGACATTTGCCGTACACAAAAGAATAAACCAGTACTAAACCATGACTTGGGCGTGGGATACAGCTAAAATTCAACTTTAATTGTTTTCGTAGCTTTAATGAAAACTTAAAATAGTACCTAACCTTTCTATACCACCTTAGTTTTGTTCGTTAGCTTCCTGCAGCGATGTGTGAACCTATTAAAATCAGCAGCAGGAACAACAACAACCACAACAACAACAACAACACCAACAACAACTACAACAACAACAATAATAATAATCATAATAATAATAATAATAGCAATAATAATAAACGGCCAATAAAGTTAACAACAAAGGTAATATTTTGGACAGAAACAAGGATCTTTGATATGTGATATGAAAAAACATGTAGAATTCATTAATTATAAGCATGATGCCCGACTGGTATGCACATGCGGCTGCATTCCGTGGCTTTTCTTCGTTACTGTAGTGACCCGAATAAGATGAGGGGATTGATATTTTTTGGTCTCTCTAGAGGGTACCCCACTGCTATTCGATTACGGACTGTTATTTATTTTTAACCCGCACTTCGGTACTGATATGTATTCGGTATTGCCTCTTATTCGTGTCACTACATTAGGCAAATTTTCATACAGGGCTCTCACAGGCACCAATGGATAGGTCAGAGCCGTGACAGCAGTATACGCATATTCTACAACGTATCGTTTGAAATAGGCTTTTAAATTCTAGCAAACACTAGCTTTCTCGCAAAAACTTAGTAGAGTCAAAGTTTTTAAACCACAACAAATGATTGGGGTCAATTTGGCAGTTCCATAATTATGAGCCTGAATGATTTCAAAATTCTACATCATAATATCGTTATTAGTACACGTATTATTACTCAAGATAGTAAAGCGATGAATCTATGTCTATATGACCACCCTCAAACGACACAATACACCTGCATCAAATTTAATATACATACATGCTTGAGTGTTAGTTCATTAATAAATATCAGTGCTCTATGTACGAATACTATTATTTATCATCTAAGAAATAAAACTAAAATTCTAATTAAAATTTCAAAATTTTGCAACATCGTCTGGCGAAGGAAAGGTTGAAATTTTGAATTTGTTAACATCTGAATAATCTATAAACTTTGCAAGCTGATGGGAAAGTTTGCCAAACCAATTTAGAATTTCGGTGAAACAAAAAATATTTTGTAGTAAAAGTATTAATGCCGTAGCTAAAGGTACTTAAACTATAAATTCTGATGAGTTGAATAATCAACTCAGAGAGAATTAGTTATTTTTGGTCATTTCTGAGTTATAGTAAAATTAAAAATTACCTCATTCTGAGCTGATTTAATTCGGGTGAATTGATAAATTAACTCAGAATGAGTTCAATTCAGAAATCTGAGTTCTGAAAGACCTAATTCAGTGCTCAGGTTTCTGAGAGTGGATTCAACTCATTCTGACTTAACTCACTGTAAGTTGCAGTGTATCTGAACCATATGCCGAATTTTGCGGCAATGGCCTTCAATTTGCCAGATGGGGCGTCTAGTTTAGTACGACGGGGACAATGTTGCGGGTACGGTTAGGATATCGTCATGTTATTTGCCTCAAACAAAAAACGGAAAACTTTAAACGAAGGCTATCAGCGCAAATTTAAGCTTATTTTTGTGCACAAATAACAACGATGCTTTATTTGAAAGGCGGCTAAGGGCGCAAATTTTGATTTTCTCTAAGATTGGTAAGAAAAGTTAAAAGCGTAGATTTTCTTAGAAAAATATATTTAAAACTGAAAAACCAAATATTAAAGTCTAGCGTTTTAATCGTTGGACAAAACCTACGCCAGCCTTCCACGCATTGTGGGTGGAGGCAAGTTTTTTGGGGTCCAGCAGGCGCGGCCCGACGGTGCGCAGATATTAGGCAATATATAAACCGAAATCTTTACACTTCTGACTGTAATTGGACAAAATCGCAGGGGCGTCCGCAGAAAATTATGTTTGTATGTGGGCACCGAATGATTTTGGGCCGTCCCTACGATTGCAATTCAAAATTGTTTACTTTTAGAGCGGTTCAAATTGGGGGGCATGTCCACCCAATGCCGTCCCTGGCGACACTCGTGCCAAAACGTTTCAATTTTGACACTAGAAATGTATAATTTAGTAACCAAGACGCCCATAGTCAGTTCACCTTGCTAGAGGGGAACAAAAATTTTTCTGCAGAAGACTACAGGCTTTCTGTTCATTTACAAGCTAGGCTGAAAATTTTCTGGAAGGGCCTAAAATTATTCAGAGGGGGCTGAGCCCCCTGGCTCATCTTGGATATGGGCCCGATCCGACAGTAACAATACTTATAACTGTTTTGGCATAAATTTTTAATGCATAATTAATTATACCCCGCATGAAATTTGTAGCTTTTTAGAAAGAACATATGATTAACTTAAAGTCGGTTTTGTATTCTATGGCTAAAAATTTGTTCCCGGTTAAGTAACACAGTCCTAAGATGTTGCCTAAACCGAGAGCGTTTTGCTTGATACCGGCATTTACGTATTGGGCTCTCCAACCCTAGAATCTGATGGGAAATAATAGCTTTACCTGCGACAGCACTGGATACTTCGGTCAGACACGTAGCCCGCTCACCCTGCTAAGGCAACTAAACATTTCTACGAGGGGCATACAAGGTATTGCGATGAATTACAGGCAATGTTGGAAATTTCCTGGGGGCAACATTCTTCCCGGGGACTGATACTCTCCCTGCTCCCACCGGCTACTGCCTGACTCTGCCCTTAACCAGATTTAACAAAAATCATTTCGACGGCATTTCTTTTAAAATTAACAAGCAAACCTTTCGTTAAATTTTCAGTGGACACGCTCAAAATCCAATATACCGGTCATTAGGTTCATTTTATAGTGACCACAGACTGGTACTGAGCGAAAACCTATCGTCAAAACCAGAAAATAAAGCTATTTCCAACTTCTATACATGAAGCTTCATAAAACCAGAACTGCGCTATGAGATTTGCGTGGTCACTGGGGCTAATGATTTTCACATCGCTGTACACCCAGTTTGTCAGGTTTATGACCACTGGACAAAACTCTCTTGGTGGTCCTGTGAAATATGTGCGGTTCATGAAATTGTCAAACGTACGTTTATAGCTCATTTTGCTTTTATAGATTTACGTCTGAAAATTGCAGGGGCGCCGCCCAAGATTTCATTTCGGAGCGGTACAAAATCATTGGCCAATTTTATGGTTAGGGACGTCCTGATTTCTGGAGGGACTGCAAAAGCGTAGGTTGAAATTGTACACTATTTAGTTTTAGGTTTATGCTAAATAGGTTTAATGCTTACACTTTATCAACGCTTGGGAGGCTTACACTTTGGCTTAGGCTAATAAAACTACGCATGTTCTTTATGGTTTTTTGACCAAATCTACATTATATTTCAGTTTAAAATTATGGCCAGGTCGGTTACAGTTTTAAGACAATAACTTTGGTGTTATAAACGCTACTTTCCCATATCAACACCAGAAGAAAACAGTTATATCAATATATACAACAGAGCGGAACAGTAGTATAAGCATATTCCTAAGCCTAAGCATAACCGTAAGGATGAGCCTATTTCCAAGACTAAGTCTAAACTTAAGCCTAACCAAAAAAGTTAGTTTAAAGCTCAAACTGATTCTATTATAGCCCCGCAGGAAAACGATTCGGCCCTATTCTATACGTAGGCCCGAAAACCTGTATGCAGTGACGGATCCATATTGCAACTTTCCGGCCACGGTCACCCCTCAGGATCTCAGCAAAATTTTTTTGGAAATCAGGTTAACAGATGCGCATACAGACAAAATGTGAGAGACGCAACGTCAATCTCAAACGGGACAAACCGGCTGAAACAAAAAATACCGAAGTTTGGAATAACCACCAGGTTGCAAAATGTTAACAAATTGTCTCCATTGCTGCGCTCGATGGCCTACACGTTTACAGTAGATAATATATTAACCCAAAATGAAATATTAAACAAGTGAAATTTCTTGTAAATCGTCCAACTGAAAATTTGCACTGTAAGTTAAGCATTTACTTCTACCAAGAGTGCATAATACCCTTTCACAAGAGTATGCAACTGGGTACATTCTATGTAGAAAAAATGTACCCAGCGCGCGTTGCATTTTTGGCTTACCCCCCGTATTTGGGGGGGTCAAAATCTCCATCGATGTTGAAATTCATGTGCTATTGTATATGCTAAAATGTGGTCCGATTATATTTTCGGTGTTGGCTGGCTTATACACGTGTAAAATGAACGTAAAATTGACCCCCCCCCCAAAATAAGGGGGGTTGGCCAAAAACGCAACGCGTGCCGGTGCATTCTTTAATACACAGAATGTACCCAGTTGCACACTCCCCAAGAGTGGATGATCACTCTTTATAAGAAGAGTGTGCAACTAAGTACATTCTGTGTATTAAAGAATGTACCCGGCACGCGTTGCATTTTTCCCTTACCCCCCCCCCTCATTTGGGTGGTGTTGAAACCTTGAACGCAAGCAAATACTATTGCGATACACAGTGCAAACCTTGTCCGGTTATATTCTTGAATTAAGTTTTGCTGAGTTCTGTGTGCAGTTGACCCCCCCTAAATAAGGGGGGTATGGGCAAAACGCAACGCGCGGTGGTACTTTTTATGCCACGCGTATTTTTGGAAGTTGCACACTCTTAATATTATCGACTCTTGCTTGTACAGATTCTGTAAGTCGCTGCGACATTTTTTTGTAATACCGTTAAACAAGACTGAAACTAAAATGGTCAGAGAGAAGAGGTATTCCACTCATATATATTGCGCCACTGCGGGTGTGATGATCACTCTCTGGCCAATAATTTTGAGTATTAAAAGTACTGCGTGTAACTTTAACTTGCTTTCCTAGAATGTTCTTGCTCATTCTACACCAACGAGTACTTCTTAGCACGTATCAGTATTATATACATTGCGATCAAAAACCGCGTAAGTCAGAGGGTTGAACAAAATTCTCTGCGATAAATAACGTCAGAAATCAAAATTAAAATCAAATATCAATTATGAATTAAAAATGCTTCATGTTTAGTAACATTTGGCTAACCAACAGCTGAGAATCACGACACCTTTGTATTAGATTTACGATAAACTATCAATTTTCAAAACCCTCTGCGATCAAGTCCACAAAAATCGAGCATACCAGAGAGGCTACACGACATTTAGTAGTCTGTTGCACGAAAGAACTTTTAATTTCGGGGGCCCTTTGACATCGAGCGACATAAACTCAACCGTTTAACCGAGAAAACAACATATATACTGGAAACCGCAATGAGAATCCCGATTATTGTTTAGATACGTTCTGTCCTAAAGCCGGAGTTGAACCTAGACCGTATATAGTGTTTCAATCCTATGCACTAAGCAGCATGCTAGATTGCTTAGCCTCTGCGAGTTTAATACTTTGATAAAATATCACATTTGGTTTAATACATATATACAAATATAATGTAACTGCGCTATTATGTAAATTAGGTCGTAATAAACATCCGTAAATTGCTTACGTGTTCATTTAAGAAGCAAAAATGCAAAGCACAATGCATATGCAAATGCAAAATCAAACGAACAACCATCTAAACACGACCTCGCTGAGACGAGGTCGCGAAAAAACTGTAATAAAAACAGTTTTGGAGTGAGGCGTGCCATGTGTTGCCTCCCTGGGTTAAAGCATATGAAGATTGTATAAGCCTTTATCCGTACAAGCTGTTCAGCTACTTTAGCAGAAAATGCCAAAAAATTCCCGCTGCATGAAAGGTGTGACTTATTTTAAACATGGGTTGACTTTCTAGATCAACCATTTTGCAACTTTCGTTGTGAAACTGTTTTTTGGATGGATGTATTCACAGATATCAAACACGAACGTAAGCTCGGACAACCTCGCATTAAACACCGAAAAAATTGTGGATCCACCTTTTACGTTGGGCGGCCCAACCCTTTTGTTTAGACGGCGGCTTCACCCTTGTCTGCTCTGGCACTGGAGTTACTCCCCCCACAAACGAAACAAACGCAGAAAATTTTCATGTCTGAAAAGCAACGGGACGTGTGCAAGGGAAGGGATAAGTGGGAGCAGGATTGTTTATTTTCCGGAAAAAATTGTGACCGGAAACAAATTAATTTTTCGGTTAAAAATCCGTTCTTTGTCTGAGTGATCGGTTATGCCACCCTCAGCCGGAGTTTGCCCAAAAGTGCTTGAACTTTAAAACTTTTTGCAAACATGAGCTTCTGATGACATCTCCTGATCATTCCATGCCCAAATAGAATTTTTGAAAAACACAAAAATAAGTTCACTACCAGTGACATTTTGGCTACCCCCCATTCTGAGATACTGGCTCCGCCTGTGTCTGTATGTGGTTTAATTTTCCACTCTTCCGTATTACAAGCAAAACCTATGTTTCAGATTCTCGGTCTACTGTTTCCATCACAAAGGCTATGCCCTCGACGCCGCCATAGACTGCATCTAACGTAGTTCATTAATAACTTGAAAATGTGTCTTCCCTTTGTTTCGCTCATTACAAATCTTCTTTATGCCGTTCCTAGTTTAATTTTGCAACTTAGAGACAACTCAGGCGTATATCTGCGTGGTGTATGTGACAGCGACTGAAAGATTGAGAACTAGGCTCGTAGCCAGTTCACCTTGCTAAGGGAGTGGCTGAAAGTTTTCCAGGAGGGGCACTACAAGTGTTTTCGCTGACTAACGAAGGTTGAAAATTGTACTGGGGGACCAAGTTTTTCCAGCAGGATTGAGCCCCCTGGTACATCCGTGACTGTGGGCCCGTATAACAAATAAAAGTAAACAAAAAGCGTGACAGCATGAAAATTACGCCCAAAGCGATAAGTTTTCGCTTGATTACCGAACGAAACATGACACCTATACGACTTTAGAGTCGGTCACATAGGCGTGTGTAATAGGGTATGTTAAAGCTGATGATGTGCTAGTGCTATACAAATTGACAACTGACAGGGAAATGCGAGTCCTGAACCAGGGCTGGACAGCTTTCAAAATGCATCTCTGATGAATAATCCATGTTCAGCAAAGAAACTGGCAGAAGACCCTTTAGGGGAAGGGTCCATGTTAATTAAAGAGGCTTGTGGATTGGAAGACGTGGAGAGCAGGGTACTTAGGGAATAGGTGCCTTATACTTAGAGTTAGGCTAAGTATTATATTAAGGCATGAGCATAGGTTCTGATATGCACTTAACATGAGCTAAAGGTCGAATGCTCGAACGGTATTACTCTTGTGCTTAAATGGGTTCACATAATAAATATCAGGGCAACTGCTTTACAACTGTCTATATAGGTTGTACATATTTATAGCAAACTCGCTCCCCCAACAGATCTATATACAAACACTAAAATTTGTATCGTGCGCATCGAGATTTGATGCGAGATTGCGTCTGGCTTTCCGATCGTTTAATTGCGCATTTTTCTAATGAGTTTACCTCTGTCGCACAATTTCATCGAGTTGACTAATCAAATCCGATAGAGTGTTAGTTTTTCTGAGTTAAGAATAAGGATCATTAACTTTCGTGACCCATGTAAAGATCATGGGGGGAGAGTTTCTCTGGGACGAGCGTAGAGCAAAGCTTAAAGGTTTAGGCTAATTTTTTCGCTTGGCGTAGGCTCCGGAATTGCTCATTCTTACGCTTAGGTTTTAGGCTTAGGCTTAGGAATCGATTTCGGAGCGAGTGAATTTTACTCACCATTTTTTGCAGTGTATCACAGAACTCAGAACTGTGAGTTGATTCAACTCAATCTGAGTTAACTGATCAACTCGTCCGGAATCAAAACAACTGAGAGCGAAAATCAACTCAACTCAGAGTCAGTTAATGCTTATTGTAATTAATAACTCAGAAAAAACTAACTAACTAACTGAGTTGATAAATCAACTCATTGGATTTTTCAGTGTTTGGTCCAACATTTACCGTTTTTGCAGGCATCGCCAGTCGCCGAGAGATTTTGGATCCGCCGCGGGTGACATCCAGGGTAGGGGTGGCTGTATTTGATACAAAAACAGAGGTCATACGCGGGGGCGCAACGTATCATATAATAGCTGAAGAAATACCACGTTCAAAGCGAGCGAAAAGTAGAATTCCTCTGCAGGAAATTTGCAACTTATATTTACATTGTTGAAGAAACTTTAAAAATCCGTTCTAGCAAAGCTTGAATCGTAATTTAATGTTTTCTGACCGCGAAGATCCAATCCCCTGACTAAATTCTGACAGTTCGGTTTTTAAATATAAAGACCCTTTTTGTCACCGTACTCGGTGGCGATTTTTGGTTTCGCATACGGCTGTTTTCAAAGAAATGTGTATTGTAGATAGAGTAGAACCGTTTAAAGATTGTTGAATAAATTGCTGGTCTATAATTTCACTCGACTTTTGCAGAGCATGTATACAAAAAGTTCAATTTATCTTGCTAATATACAATATGTAAGTGCAATATAGGTGCGAAGTTGAAAGAACGAAGTTTCTAAGATACAACTTTTCCTTCCTGTGCTTTGTTCTAGCGTAATTGGTAACTCAAATTGCATCGATTGGACAGGATATAGGTTGAACTTCGAGTTGAGTGCTATCCAAGCGTATGTGCAAAGAAGAACGGTTTCCTTGTATTACCATATTGATCAATGTGTACCTTCGTCTAAAAATATAGGTGAAATGTTTCATATGGTTATATACATAGCTAGCTGGTTTATATTATGTTCAGCGAAAGAAATATTTACAAAATTGAATCAATCTATATTGACAGTTAGATTACCCAGTGTAGTGTACGTGGAACGAAGGTATGGGCTGAACTACCTACATAGAATTAAATTAGATTGGATCGAATGTTTAAAAGCAGGTGAAAATGTGCACTTTTTTGGTCAGACCTGGCCAGGTAATGAATTCAAAGTAGCAATAGTTTTATTATGCATAGTTCATTAGTAAGGCTGAACAAGTGCAACATCGTCGTTACGCTGCATTCACCGTATAAATTTTAGTGAACAACCTGTCGGCAGATGCTCTGGACGTGTCTGTGATAAGTTGGGTAGGCTAGGGTGCGACAGATTTTAGTTATGAGTTCTCAGCAGCTGAAAATGAGGGTCGCTCCCAGGAGGTTTCGAACTCAGTCGACAGATCTTCATCTAGCGCGCTATCCACTGAGCCATTCCGCCTCACAATCAACTGCTGATTTTTTCTGTTTTTATGCCTTACAAGAACCTCAACATAACATATACCTGCATCTTGGTTCTTCAATGCTTTTACCGCTTCTGCTTATGAAGGCTCTACATACGCATCAACGTTTTACCGATGTGCAGCATTAGCATGAGGTTATTATTTTCCTCCATACATCCGCATGTCACATCCACCGGTTTTTCTACAAGGTCGTCCCTTGACCGCCAACTTATGTGTTTTTGGTTCTACCGCGGCAGTTTGCCATTGCGGTCCCATCGTGGTCACCAGGGTGCGACAGTTTTAGTTATGAGTTCTCAGCAGCTGAAAATGAAGGACGCTCCCAGGAGGATTCGAGCTCGGTGGACAGATCTTCAGTCCAGCGCGCTATCCACTGAGCCACGCCGCCTCACAATCAACTGCTGAGTTTTTCTGTTTTTATGCCTTACAAGAACCTCAACATAACATACATATGCATCTTGGTTCTTCAATGTTTTTACCGGTTCTGCATATGAAGGCACTACATACGCATGAACGTTTTACCGATGTGCAGCATTAGCATGAGGTTATTATTTGCCTCCATACATCCGCATGTCACTGTGGTACGCAATTAGATAGGTGAGCTATTTAGATTTACAAAAAAAATTAATCTTTTCGAATGCTACGTAATATATTTAGTTCTGCCGAAGCGTGTGCCACTTTTATCGCTGTACCAGCTGTAAGAATGTAAGACCTCTTTTTTCTCACACAGCAAGGATTAATAAGCATTTCTGTCGAAGCCTTTGTCAGTATTGGTGAGCGGTTCTGCTGCTGCTCTTGTCTAGGTAGGTAGGAAATGGTACGTACTTTAGCTTGGATGGGAGTCTCGTTTTTTTGAGCCGTGGTGGTATGGAATCGATACCAGAAGTAGAGGATTCAGCAAATGTATAACTGTGTTGCTGAAATAGGTGATGGCTGATGGATAAAATTTTTGAGCGAAATTATAAAATTTTATATATAATTACGCAATAATAATGAGTAGACATTCTGATAAAAACATAAAAACGCTAAGAAAAACACAAGACCTATCAAAAACACAAAAATACGGAAAAAGTATCAGCAACAATTTATTTAGAAAATTTAGTTAATTTTCGGTGATGACCAATAATTGACCGAGACTGAGACTTTTCTTGGCCGGTCTCGGTCTCAGCCTTGGTCTTGTTTTTAACCGAGACTGCCCATCTCTGTACTCTAGACGTTTTTACTGAGCAGCTGAAAAAGCTGGTTACGCGTGGTTTCAAACTAGCGACCTACTGATCTTCAGGCAAACGCTCTATCACGGCACAACACAGCCCGTCTCCAACTATTTTTTCGCCGACTATATGTGCTAACCGCATGTTGCAGGCAAACATACCACAAAAACAACGCTCTACCAACTACCACTACGAGTTAGTTTTGCGTTGACTTGCAGTTTTTAGTTGAGTCAGTTTGTATGTTGTCAGACTTCGTTTATAAAGCAGAGTCAAACATAGCTCAGCAAAAAATTGCAAAGTTCGTTGGGTCCGGCAGGGCTTAATTTAAACAGTTTTGTAGCTGCAGAAGATCCTGCTTTTTTCTGATATGCAGGCTTACAAAACGGGAACTGAACTAGCGGCGTTTGGATTCTAAGGCAAGCGCTCTACCACTGCTCCACATTAAGCAGCTAGAAAAACAGGCATGTAGAGCGGCGATTGAACCGTCTCCAACATTTTTGTCGTCGCTTATATACGTATGTTGACCGTATGCCGCCGGCTGCATACATACAGCGAACTGTGCAGTGCACTATATTGCACGTATATACGTATAATATTTCGAGCATAATTAACTTATAATTTTGATAAATTTTTATACATCGAGACTTATTTTAATGGATTCATCCGGCAATGTTGATTGTGCTACGACTTCTCGTGGAATTTGGCTTGTTAAAGTACGCAAGTGAAATTGTATAATAATTTGAATTTTGGAACTAATTTATTAATTTGGTTGCTTTTATTATATCAGTATCTGCCAGTGCAAAGTTTATTTGATCCGTTGATCTGGCTCAACTGCAGAACTGATGTTAGTTACTAATTTATTTATTGTCGCAAATCCTGTTATTTGATGATTTTTGATTTTAAGCTTAGTAAAGGAATCCGTCAATCTGTATTTAATTGCTGTGTAGTGAGTTTTTGTTGATACGTAGCAAAAGTATTTCAGGTTCCGAAATACCTTTCAGAAGAGTGGAAACGTGGTGAAGGATCCGAGATCGGAAGATTGAAAACGGCACCCGTGTTAGTGAAGTTAATACAATATTGCATTTTCTCGTAAGATACGGTATGAACATACGAAGCACCACACAGTTTCGAATATACATTTGGAACACATTTGTACATTATGATATTATGAAATTTGTAAAGTTGAGGGTTAAAACAAATTATGCATACATGTTGTTTTAGTGAACCAAATGGAAAACCTGGAATCATTTTTCGGTCAACAGTTGTTAGAGATAATAAAGAAGCAATACCTCGCGAGCACAAGTTCACCACAACAACGTTTCAGATTGCTAATCAATCGTTAGCCATCCTTCATGAAGGTGATGTTTGTTTGCCGGTATTTTGATACCCGGGTCACATTTTGGTCTAGGATACACAAATTTGTTCGAAGGACACATTTGGGATTCACTTTGCTGTTATCAGCTATAACGTACGGTTCTAGCCGATAACACAATGATAAAATGCAGGATTACATGTCAGTTAGGTTTTTATCTTGATGTCATTGGTAGTTTTGTAAAACCGTCGAAAGAGGGATTACAATTTTTTATATTCATTAGTAAATAGTTCAGCAATACGTTTTTAAACACCTCTGCACTCTGTTTCGTTGAAGCAAGTATATTTTAAGCGCCGTCATAACCATTTAATTTAAACAATGAGCGATGCCAAATTTACGCTCATATCAGACCACTGCATATTTTATTTTAAGCACACAATTTGGTGCTGTTTAAACTGTAAATTGAAATATTTATGGCGTGTTTCAGGTCCGTCCGATGTTGCTGGTCCTCGAATCAAAAGTAAGTTGTATTTGATTAGTTTTAATTTACCAAGGAATTAATAAATTGCAATAATACAGTGTTTTGAATTATTTTCATGCTTTTGTTGGTGTCAAGAAACAGTTCAGTGTATTTTTAATTACTGGGCGATTGGGTATTCAGCAACATGTTATATTGTTATCCAGTCAGAGTATAGTGTTAAACGCAAAAAACTTTAACGATATAAGATTAAGTAAAAGTATTTGTAAGTTTTAAGTTCAGCTGTGTTTTGGTTCTGGTGTTCTGGTTGTGACCATCCGCCCTGTGCATTCATGAGTTGTTGCTATGAAGGTTTTTATGTGTACTTCAGGAAAACTGTCGATTGAGGGTCGTGTCATATCGAAACATGAATGCAAGCCAGACGCTGATAAAATGTATATGGATTTTAAAAAGTAAGTGACGGTTTAGGAAGGCAGTAAAACGAAATACACGAAGAAGTTGCATTACACTTGGTCAGTTTGATGCTTTCGTTCCTATTGGATGCAAAGACATTTAGTTGAAGCGTTGTAAGAGCGGTGTTTATGTTCAGTCGAGTTAGCATCTATCAACGCTATTTACTTTGAAGCTTGCATCCAGCTAAAAGTGCATAATCGGTTTCATAATTACTAAACACATGCGCGTAACAGTAGCTGAAGCATATTTTTAAGCGTAAGCCTTAGCGTTGGGATAAGTCTAAATCTAAGCCTAAGTTTATCCAAGGTAACGGAACGTTTCCAATAGTAACATTGGCCAAATGATATTGTATGCAAATCTTTAAATACAGCATAATATTTTTAATTTTAGACGGCAAATCAAGGCTTCCAGCGAACCGACACATAGAGTGACCCTTATGGACAAAGCTGAAGTCAAATATAAACCTGTCGCTAAGCATATAAATCATGTAAGTTTATTGCTTTTTTGTTATGACAGTATTTCTGACATAAGGTATGTATTAAAAATTATTACTTTCTGTTAAGAATTTTCCAGTATTATATATGCTGATTTAGCACAATCACAAAGATATTCTCAAACTGTACGTGTGTAACATCTATTTTCAGTTGGTGACAAGTCGTGTAACTTTCAAAACTTAGAATGTTGAGGTTCGAAATATTGATTGTTTTTGTACTTAATTTGCGACAACTGCAACTTTTGAGATTCGCAGAAAAGTCTATTGGTGTTATATTTCTGAATGTTAAACTGCGCCATTAAGCGCACAGTAAAGATGGAGATGGGATGCACGCCGCTAGATAATGGCCTTGTGTTTGCTTATTAAGTGCACGTTTAACGTTTTAGATTAATGAAGATCGCGATAGACGCGAAGGCAAGAAAGCACGGCTTGATAGAGATTTAGTGCGCGAAAAAGTGTTTACTGCGTTTGAAAAACATCAATATTATAACATCAAGGATTTATGTTCGTTAACTGGCCAGCCTTATGTACGTTTGAATATTGAAACTTTAAAAATATATTCTCCTATGATGTGTTTACCACTTTGAACGAGTTTTTGATGAGGGCACACATTTCCACCGTTAATTGACGTTACGTCGAATATTGACCGTGTTTAGTGCAGAATTATGTTAGTTCTCACAATGCAATTTTATCATATGAGGGAAACAATTCGCAACGGACAAGCACTAACAGACAGCTTCGCAAGTGAAACCGTATTAAGTTGGTTTGTGATGTCGTCCAGCGTCATACTGATATTCGCTTACGGTGCCACGTAGCGCCAACCGGCATAGGACAGGTGCGAGTAGTCATCAAAATGCTCAAAAAGTATTCGTCACCCTTTCAAGTGCGACTAAAATAGTTTTCGTGTCGTGATTTATTTTCAGGGATATCTCAAGGAAATACTGCATGATATATGTATTTACAACACCACACCTCCGTTCAAGAGTTTGTGGGAATTGAAGCCTGAATATCGACATTATAGTTCCCAACGAGCGGATGGGGTATCCGCATAATGTACAGAATTTTTTAATCTTATGAACTGTGTGTTGTGTGAAATAGAACGCTGAATCTATGTTTTAATACAATTTTAATGGGTGTCTAACTCAATAGCATAATAAATTCAAGTTTACCGCATTACATAGTATATTTCACGTCATTTAAGTTGGTCACAGGTGCAGCATCATTATTTCACTGTTATTTTAGGTGTTTACAAATTTTTTTTTAACATAATGTTATGAGCGTTTATTTTCCGAGATTTTACCTAGCACTAGAGATTATGTACTAATTCACTTATACAGTTTGTTCTAAGATTCCCACCGTATACTTTATATGAGAAGAGTTAATAACAAAACTTTCTGTCTTGACCAATAATTTCGCAAATGAGTGAGCAATATCGAGTCGCTGAATTTTGTGACATTGTTCTGTTTTATTCAGAAATCTGGGTATATATAACCAGTACCGCGGCTAGGGTATTGGCGTCCTCATGAACGTGAGAGATGGACCCTTCCAAAGGCACATATGTGGGGGTGCAATACATAAATGTAAAAACTCGCCAGCAAGGGACCAAGATTACATCGAACTTCGAAGGCGCCAAATGTTTTGAAATTGCATGTCTGATACGTTGTCGGTTGAGCCCTGGCCCATTAAATAGGAGTCTGGTAGCTGCCGCACTGTATACAGCCATTATATTGTTTCAACTAACTGGAATAAAATCAATGTCATGTTATTTGTCATTCGTTGTAGATTATTCAACGTTTTAGAGTTTCTGAACTTGATCACATTTTTAGTGCACAGAACTTTGTTAGATGTCATCTTAAGCTGTATGGAATTTCTTTGCTACTTTCTTTTAAAATCTATTTCCCGTTCTTGTAATTAGTGTTGATCAAATACTTAAATGGGTAATAAGCTTGCAGCCAGGAATTTCTATTTGCCATATTTTGCGTTTCAAATGAGAAATCATAATGCGCACAGAGTTGGTTTAATAGTAGCACTGTATACGTAGTAAAAGTAAAGGACTTCAGTTCCTGAACGCGTGTTTCTGGTACTAGCGTAAGCAAGACAAACTAATCACGAGATTGAACCTAGTTTGTAAGTACGCTGACTTTGGTATATAATTTATTATGTGTGAACGAGTTTTAATGTAAGGAATGACACGTAAAACACCAGGGTGTAACCGGAATTATAAAATACCGGAACCGAAGCCGAAACCAAGCGCTATTTTATCGCTTTTAATGCTGTAAACACAACATTTAGAATGCCAAAATCCTGAAACAAATGCAGTAGATGGAAACCATGATAAATGGTGGACATGATAAATGATGGACTGTTGCACAAATTGGCAATACACGCTCGGACAATTTTAGGTAACTTCGAATAATATGCCAATTTTTCTTAAATTGTCGAGTGAAAAAATTTTCAATGCCGAAAATACTGAAAAAATTCCGGTGAAAAATACCGGATTTATTACCGGAACCGAATAGTGAAAAATACCGGATTTCCCTACCGGAACCGGAATTCCGGTTGTACCCTGTTAAACACTTATAATTTTACTATATGTGTCGAATGCTTGCGGGACGGCCACAAGCTACTTATGGGCGGAAGCTGAAGGTAATACAGGAGCTACAGAAATTGGCAGTTTTTTATTGCATATGTTGAGCAACTGCCAAGCTGTGCCACAGAAATTTCAATTTTCTCCGATGTTCGTGGTGGGCAAAATCGCAATCAGTTTATTTTGGCAGCTCTTATTTACTGGGTTCGGTCAGAGAATGGACCAGAAACATTTTGGTATAATTTCTGAGAATCAGGCCACACACAAATGAATTGCGATAATATGCATTCGTGTACAGAGTCGGCATCAAAAAATGTTGCCGTTACTGTCCCAACGGATTGGGTAAACGTAATTCGGCTTGCAAGACCTAACAGCCGTTCAAAGCCGTGCCCGAGTTCTAACATACAGATTTTAAGGACCTTAAGCAATTGGATACTAAAACTTTTGGCGGGCGCAGGCTTAATATTCAATTTGCTAAGGCGCAACAGTTTTGCGTGGAGAAGTATAATTCTATTTATGGGATACCGATTCGATTACTGAATACCTATAGAAGAGTTCGAACTTTCAACTCGCGCTCGACGTTCACAGGAATTATCCCTTTTACCTGCATATGATTCAAAATTATAATTTAGTGAATCGAAAAAAGCTGGCAGTGCCGCAACTTTATTGGCCGTTTTACGAAGATGGAAATCGTTTAAATAGTAGGTTTTCTGTCGAACTACGTACGTTCTGACGTTCTGATCTAGAGCAATAGGCTTAAGCATACTGAAATATACGTGTGTTGAGCAAAGGGTGTATCCTGGGTTTCACAAAATAATTAGCCAAAACTTTACCTATAGAAGTCATTTCTTTTCAACTGGAGAAGAAAGACTGTGCCCATTCGATGTTTTATATTGACTGTATAAATGCGAAGTTGCAATGCAAAATTTTGCAGAAAACTTAAGATTGTCGCATATATGATGTTTGCAAAAGGCGTGTTTAACAAAACTAAGAATTTTACGATACGCTGTTTGCTCAAAATAGGGACGTTAGACGCATCCAAGTGTAACAACGGACTGCTACGTTGCACGACTGGAGTGAAACCGCCTGTGAGATACATTTAATAATTTTGCTTCAGTAGAATGTATATGTAGGTTTCGCAATGTTTTTGGTATGACCACACAATTTCCTTACACCGGTGTTATGCTTCCGGAATGAATTACGTCGTAACCGCCAAAAAATATTGCCAGAGCTGAGCTCGATTTTCTAGAAGTTGGACGTAAACCACAGGTTTTACTCTCCCGTAACGTTTTACTTGGTGACAAAACCCATCACCGTTAATTCGCAACAAATAAGACGCTGAGCTATAGCAATAAAATATCACAACCGTCTGCAATCATAAAAAATTCGACGGGTAACCAGCTGAATTAAAGTGTTTAAACCTTCAACATTTTTCAAAAAATCATTACGCCATCAGAAATAATATATACTTTAACAAACTATAAGAACCTTCAATATTGTTTTACGTTTCCAAAATCCTTAAACTAAAATTAAAGAAAAGATTTATAGGAAACCGTACAAATTTATTCAGACCAGCGTTTTTCAACTTAAAACAAAACGAATAGCCAATCTAAAAACAAGGAACCCAATGCTTGCATCTTATATTTGATTAAATTTGAGGTACAAATGCAGATAATGGAAGGACTATGAATGTGAAGAGTTGTCTGAGCACAATAAATAAATAAATAATGCAGAACTAATGCACAAATGAATAAAAATATGTAATACTGAGCAATTATGGACAAATTATGCTTTAAGGATATGTAGCACTGATTTAAACATCTAGAACTCTTGCGCCATGGCTTGCAACGCAAACATAAAAATCCGCCTGTCCACTGTAATTTTCCTGCAAAATAGTACATTTTCATTAAACCGCGCATAAAATAATTGCATCCAAGACAGTACTATAAATAAAAACTATGTAATTATAAAAGCAGGGCCCATGTTATTTTTAGAGCTGTCCCGTTTCATGGTGGAACTAGAAAAGAGTAGGCTTAGTTTAGTTTTAAACTTTAGAAATATGCTTAATCTACACGGCCCGAAATGGCCGAAGCACGCAACCGCGATTACGGAGCCCTTAATAAATTCTGACCTTTACTATAGTATTGCTTTTTGATCATACCCAACAATATAAAAAATCCGACTCGTCTCACTCAATGCAGCTTAACTAGCAACTATTTTAGTAAACATCTAAATGAGGATATGTACCTCAGTCGTTATCACGATAGTAACTTAGCTAGCACCGCAAAGAAAAATTAAGCACTTACCTCAACATGACGTTTAAACCGTTCAACTGCATCACGTTTCAACAACGTTACTGTGCAACCACCGAATCCTCCTCCTGTCATGCGACTGCCATACACACCGTCGACTTCTAACGCAAGCGCAACCAATTCGTCTAGTTCTTTGCAAGACACTTCATAATCGTCTCTGAAAATTAAAAATTTGCATCCTGTGACACAATCAACAAGTCTCATGTTACCTATAAGGGCCTGCTCACTAAGCATAAGCCCTAAATGCAAGCCTAAATATCAACATAATCCTAATCCTAAGCCTCTCGCTCTAAACCACCGGTATCCAAGTTTTCCAACAGTTGGCCTCTATAATTAACGTTTGCCACCAAAATAAACTATGCAAATGGTCAAAACACTGATAATTCGTTGTACAGATAAGACAATAGGTAAATGTAAACATCAAATTTTAAAAAATATTTGCTGCATTCATAGTGCATATCTATGATAACGCAATGTTTTATCTTCTTCTTCTTCTTCATTTCAAGGTTGGAGATCATGAGGTCACATGCGGTCGGGGATAACTCCGGCCCTGCACGGGAATGTATACGCTTTCTTTGAATCATCGTTTCATTACGTGTTCGATGGTATCGTCACTGTTAAAGCATCGTTTGCAATGCGGTGGTTCATTGGGATCCACGGCATGCTTGAAGCTGGCAAGGTAGAAGGATTTGCCTTCAGTTCTCATTTGGGCAAGTGTTCGTTTTGCGTATTGCGTGAGAATACTTTACCCGGCACGAATTTCGCAATATCAAAGGTTGGCTTTCGTTCATGTTCCCATTTCTTGGCGAAGCTTTTCTTGATCACAGATTTTGCGGAGCTTATGTCGATCGGTACGTCTTGTTAGTTTTTGGTGCTACCATTTTTCGCGAGCGTGTCTGCGTTTTCATTTCGTTGGAGGTCACAATGGGCGGGAACCCATTGGAATATGAACTTTATACCGTTTTGTTCGGTATGGCTTGAAATTCCTTTCCAGATCCTGTTGCAGATGATGTCGGTTTGCAGATGAGGTCCTTTCTTGAGCTTTTGTATGGCAGATCTTGAATCACAGCAGATCCAACAGACTTCGTCATACTTTATATCGTTGTTGTCTACTTTGTTCTGTACCATTTTGAGCGCTTTATATGGCAAAAGAATATTGAAATTTTGAACTCTTTGCTCGCCGAAGTAATTCTACACGCAATCTACCAACCAGTATGTATTCTAACCTCACGTACAAAACGACAAAGCAATGAATTTCTATAGCTGTCTAAGCAGACGATAAATTAAAAAATTCAAAAACAAACAATTCACCTAAGGCTCGCATGACTTTGATACATCAATTGTCCAAAACGTTCGTAGTTATGCTCTTTTAATGCTGTTGCTGCTTCTTGAGTCCGCTCAATTTCAGCAATAACATGACGTATACGACGATATGCAATTTCGCCTAGCTGTGATTTCTTTTCTGAAAAATACCACAAAAGAAGTTTAAGTTTCAAAACCTCTTTAATACCGATAAGTCTAGTGTCATAACTTGCGACAACTATTTTGCCATAATGGTTACGCCCGAAAAATTCATCGTCCTACACCAACAACCAGTGTTTCGTTTTGGACTAACAGAGACACAGTGAAACTGGCCCCTGCACTTAATACACATAGCTATTTATTTAGGTACATCCACCTCAATTACATTTAAAGTTTCAGAGCAAAATTGACTAAGGAAAATGCCGATTAATTTTATACAGATATTATGTAAATATTATGGATTATCCGAAGTAAAATATTCAAGCAACACGAATTGTCTTATTTTGAACGCACACACACGGATGAGGTTCTTCGGAACCAGGCATTTACACAGAACAGTAATTCAAAATGTTGGAATAAACGATCGGTGCTTTTACAATTTGTTACGCTGGGTAAAATGAAGAAACCAAACTGGTTCAATGTAGCATGTAGGTTGAATCACCGTGCTAATTGACGTTTAGATTTGCCAAACAGCAAACGACACGTCAAACAAAACGTTTTTGCACGAGTTTACGACCAGTTTGCTAACGAGGGTATAGCAAACTGGAGATACCTTCAGTGCTTTTCCTTATATATAAACAAGGACTTAGCAAGGGATGTTAAGAGGTCAACCTTTTTTGCAATTTTTATTTAGGCGGCTATCGGAATTGTTCCAATTTACACAGCCTACTAAATTAATGAATCGGAATAGCGATCGGTGCTTTCAAAATTTGTCATGCTGGTTAAAAAGAAGTAATCAAACTGGTTCAATGGTGTCATGTAGGTTGAATTATCGCGCTTATTGACGGTTAGATTCGCCAAACAGCAAACGATACGTCAACAAAACGCTATTGCACGAGTTTACGACCTGCTTGCTAACGAGGGTATAGCAAACTGGAGATACCTTCAGTGCTTTTCCTTATATAAACAAGGGCTTAGCCAAAGACGTTAAGCAGTCGACCCTCTTTGCGATTTTTATATAGTTTTAGGATTTTTTCAATTGGTATCCCAAGAAACCCCCTTTAAAGATTTCATGTAACGTAGCGCACCCTCAATCATTTTAAAACGCTGGCTACATCCCCTGTATATAACAATAAAATTGGTTACACTGGCTAAAAAGAAGAAATCACAAACGACACGTCAAACAATACGATATCGTAGAGTTTTTGCGACCAGTTTGCTAAAGGACGTGCAGCTGACTACAGATTCCTTCAGTGCGGATCAGGATTGCTGATACAATACTTACATACGCAGCGAACTGAATAATCCAAAACAATGGACACAGCTACCGGCGTCAAAAATTATGAAAACAAAAAAATTAACTCCACCTTTACCGAAAATACTGCCACGATATTCCACCATTAAAGCCACAAATGAAAAATTTTAATTACTAGCTATGAGCAGCGAAAAATTATCCGCATTAAAAATGAAAACAAATTAGCGCATAACATCACTTAATTTGGCCGCATTCTTCGTATTTCATAAAACGTAAGTATGAAATTGATAAAATGATTAATACCTACCACCGACTGTGAGGGACCGTGAGGGTTTTCTCCAATTTCTTTGATAAATCACTACCCGACGACGCATCAAAAATACTGTTGTGTGAGTGACTGTTCTAGATCAAAACTAATAGGATTAAGACCAGCAAACGACGTACCAAACAACGAAAACTGTGTTGCACGAACTAGGGCCGGTTGGTTAACTTAAAGCACTTATCCAGAGATACTTCAGACGCTGTCACGTATGTATAGAATTTGGTTATAGGAGGGCCATAAGGATTTAATAAATAGCTCATAATATACGCGCTAGTCTTAATTTACTTTTAGTTATTAACACAAATCAAATTCATAGGAAGCATGACTCGTTTGGTCCACTTCTAGCTATATACTTTTGGTCGGATTATGATAACATACAGAAAGTGTAATAACAGCTTTAATTAAATTTTGCCCACTAGCCCTAAAAAGCAAAATTCAAACTGCAAAAGCGCTATTACAGCCAAACGTTTGCTCTGCAAGTGAGCAGACCTACCACTACGCGTCAAGTAAACGACACAGCCTCCACTCACGGTAAACTGTACTTACGATAAAGCTTATGCCTCGACGAAAAACAAATAATCTCCATAACTTCTCAGCCCTGCCATTTGCCAATGCGTACGTATCGAAAGCATTCAATACCATCATTACCTTTTAATTTCCCAGATGTAACATCCCGTAACGCGGCGACACCAAAAACATTTTTCGCTGACTCGTGACAAACACTACGACGCGCTGCGTATTCACCATCCACTAACGCATGTTTGACGTTCGAATTGGTGACCAAAACTGCAAGATCTGTATCGGATAGCGGAAGTTGCTCGGTGGAAAGTGACCTAAAAGTAAACTATACACGATAAGTAAATAAGTGTACAGATTGACTCGATATGAAATGCCATAGCACTGAGAAATGAAAATCCATATGTGTTTTAGACAAACCACTTGTCACCTCATGTTTCAGTTACATAATTTTAAAGCGAATAAACAAACACGTAGTCACCAGCTTCCCTATAGTGAAACACTAACATACATAAACACTTAAAAATAGCTTATGGTCAACGAAATTGTCCGTATCAAACATCGGATGAAAAGCCAAAACACACATGACTGGTTGAATAAAACTAACAAGATGACACGTGCGATCAAATTTAACCGCGTAGTTGTCAAGAATAACCCCTACCGACAATCAAGCAAAAGAGCGTGGCCAGCTTTGCCGCATACAGCAATGAATTGATCCATAACACCACACGGGACACCAGCAAACTCATGTTCTGCCTTTTGACACAGCAGAGCTTTTTGATCCGGTCTACAATAGTAAAAATAATCAACACAAAACATACGTTAGTGATTTCATGTGAAACACTTTCAGTTCAGCTGTAACATTAATGTTGCTTAAACGAAAGCGTTAAGCACACGAAATGTTACAAATTTATTCATTTAGCGCCAGTTTATCTTTTTTTCATACTGTAAGACAAAAATACTTTCAATCTTGACTTCTAAAAACTTCCTGCACCTTAACTTTGAGTCGGCTGTTTGTTGATTGTTATTTGCTTTGTCAAGCAGGCTAACAATTTCTTCAACAAATGTGCACATTGCAACTTCAAGAGACGCGGAACTACTTAGCCCTGAGCCAAGAGGAACGTTTGAATTCACAACAGCATTGAACGGTGGAATGTGTGCTGAAACAATAGTATAAAAATCACATACAATTATTTTTTCAGGATATGTACATAACCTCGTCCAGCGAAAAATACTAGAAGGCTGAAACTTAAAGAAAACATTCAGACTTAGTAATTAATAATATTCGTTTGTTAAAAAGGTTATTTGTTAAAAAGCGCTGTTCCCACTGTTATTTAACCTCTCCCAAAACAAAACCCAACACAGCATCTAGCACTAATTTTAAGTTTTAGGATGAGCCTCCAATTCACAGGGATCCAATAGGACCAAAGTTATACCGGAAGTAAAACATTAAATGATTACGAATAATTTACCACAGAACCGTAAAAATTCCGCTTCCTGCATCTTTGAACGCAGGAACAGGAACAAGGAACAGGAATTGAATTTTTGCAGGAATTCCGGTGGAGCCTGCCATAATTAACCAAATAGTAAAAATTGGAACAACTTACAGCTATCAACAACAACAATAAATACTTATGCAAAAATACTACAAAATTAC
Organism: Enoplolaimus lenunculus; assembly: GCA_030248215.1. Taxonomy (NCBI): domain Eukaryota; kingdom Metazoa; phylum Nematoda; class Enoplea; order Enoplida; family Thoracostomopsidae; genus Enoplolaimus; species Enoplolaimus lenunculus. Next base: position 101,607 of record JASANG010003708.1, read on the forward strand.
TTTTCATATTTTCCAACACGCCCTTGACATAATTCCCCCATGAAGGTTGGCCAGGCTTCATGTGCTGAGACAGATCAATAGTCAGTTCAGCTTCTGCAGCCTGTGCGTTACACGAATAAATCGTAGCCGTGTTATCATTGTCAACAACAGAACCAACTATTACCGTGCAGAGGGGTATAGCCTTTAAGAAAATATAATATTTATATATAATTGTAAATTTTCACCATAATTCTTTCCCAATAGTCGCTAAAATAGTGAATTAGAGTTAAGACTGCGGCTAGAATTTATAGTTAGGCATCAGGAATGACAAACTGTAATTAGGAGGCATTTGCCTTCTATTAAAACAACACCATTGAATTCAACACTCTCATGTTAGGTATTGTTGATATATATATGAAGTAAATCGAAGCAGCCGATAAACAGTAATACAAACTTTATACTTCACAAATGTTATTACTTCAGCATGTTTGTAAAGAATAAATGCTTAATATTAAGTTACGTGTTTGGAACATGTCGAGCAATGCGTTGCGTCTTTAAGCTTGTAGGTTATAGTTTTCCACACAGCGTTATATTTAAAGTATTCAGCTAATAGTGAATATGATCAGTGGCTGTATACTTGAGCAAAAGATTGAAGAATCTAACACAATCTGGTCATCCCAACAAATTAAAAATGAAAAAACCATCACAGAACAGACAGACTGAAGCATTTCATGACAAGATTACAGATATGTAAAGTAACGCAACAATAACCATTTGAAAACTGAGTAGCTTACCATAGGCATCACAAAGCCGTCATTATAATCCGTATGTTCGCCAATTAAATTGACACGGCCTGGTGCAGCAACACAAATGTTTGGCGTTGCGTTAAATTTCGAAACATATTTTTCACGAGCATTTCGAACTAAATCTTCAAGAGTTGAAGACATGATTGTACGTCTTGCATATAAAATTGAAGGTTAGCTAATTATGCTTGTCATAGTCATGAAATAGATTCATAGTTCCGAGATAGGACCAAGACGTAAACTTAGGTTGTAAGGAGCCTGAGCTCAACCCGACATATCTCTGAAATTCGATTAGTTATATACATATTTAAGAATATAAACGGAGCAACTTTTTTTACAATGTACATTAGTCAGATAATTAACTCTTGAATGTGTTATAAAATGCCAAGTGATTTTTTGAATGAAAGACATTTATGTTTTATTCATTTCCGAAAGGAATTTCTGATGTTCAAGGCCGTTAATGTCTTGAAAATTGAAGAAAGTAAGAGTCTTGAAATCCTAAGAAAATTAATTGTAGGCCCGAATAAAGTTGAGTTCGAAAGTTTTAAAACTACATTCCTAAGTATAACCTTACATTATCGCTCAGTTTTGGTATAAGACAAACAAACGTTAATTTAACGGATAACTGCAGCACCGGATATATCAGTAACGAAGGGTGGCGAAGCGTGGGATAATAAATAACAGTCCGTAACCAAGTAACAAACTGGGTGTACCCTCTGGAGAGGCCAAATCGGTGGCTCTTTTATTCGGGTCGCTACAGTATACGCTTCCGTTGTTTTTAAGCAACACATTGTGACCAAGACAATTTCGTCTCCAAATTTATTATAAACTCAGAAACATAATATAAAACAAGCATTTTCAAAACTGAAAGCCTATTTTTTCCTTGTTGTTGTTGTTGTTATCTACGTGATATTTTACACGCACAAGTTTTTATTTATAAGTTCTCCACGTGCTTGAATATCTGAAACTGTCAAGACAATGTCTGGGACCACGAATTTTTCATCTTCATTGAAACACAGTAAAGTCAACACTACTTTATAACCTTTCTAAGTACAACAAAATTATTACTAGGCCAGAGAAAACAATCAGTATTACTCCAACCGTTTCACAGCTTAACGTCACTTTAAACAAATCTTCCGTGACTTCTACATAATTATTACCAAACCAACTCTCCAATATTCAGCTAAAAATAACACTATTATAACATTGAGTCCATCTATTTCCTTAAACTTCTTCAATCTCTTGAATACAATAATCTGCTACCCAATTGTTTCCCGTAATCCCTCCGACGTAAGCCATTTTCTACTAGAAACTGCCAAAAGATGACAGTCTCTAACTTTTGCATGATAGTCACTGTTTCACAGGTACAGGTGGCGGTGGCATTAGTGCAACATCCGATTTACCCGAGGAGCGCAGATTTTGACTTGTCTCATCTGCTCGTGACCGTTTTGCCTCCGAATGAGAACTTATATCCTCGATATCGGGCGGTACTGTTCCATTTATAACCGGAACTGCTGGAGTATTATTAGGACGAATAGAATGATTTGACGGCGGTCCAACAAGTCGTTTATTGGATGAGGAACCAGCGGTGGTAGCAGGTGGTTGTACTTGACTAGGCACATGCAACGGCGGCAGAGATCGGATTGCATCAAACAATATTTCTTTGGTTACCGGCTCTGTTATGCTTTGGCAGACTCCTAAAATTTCAAAACTATTATCGATGTTTAATGTCTAACAAACTACACGTTGCAGAATTGGCAAAGGCGGCCATTATTTCTGAAGGACTACCTCCCTCGAAGTACAGGTTTCAGTCGTTTGCAAACGCGATTGCAATCACAGTTTTAAATGCGGCTGCAATCACGGTTTTAAATACGGGTGCAATCACGGTTTTAAGCGCGACTGAAATAGTAACTGATACCGTAAATCCAAACGCGATTACAAAATCGCAAATTCGAAATGCAGTAAACGCAATTACAACTGCTGCGCACTTATACCCAAACTATATAGAACTTTGAATCACAACATGAATACGTACCAACTGCGGTTGAATAAGCATTTGGGAAAGATTTGTCTTTACGTTCGCGCATAAATACCCACATACCACGTTCAAATTTGCACTCGATGATTTTTTTGTCGTACTGTCTGAGCTCTTTAGTCATCTAAAACAAGAATACACATTAGTATCTGTATGATAATATAAAAACGTAATGTTACAACAATGTATGTATACAAAAAGATTTTTTAACACAAAATAAAATATTTACATATTAGCCCGTCGGCGTACATAGGGCTAGCCGCGATCCGCTCAACAAAGAACAAGAAGTAAACGCAACTGTGTGCTAGATTTTGTCCACCATTGCAGGTAGCACTCTCGTTTCTCAACATGTTATCTTATATGCAAATAAAAATTGTGTGAGCAATAAAAAATAATGAATGTTCATTGATCCTCAAAACAATATTTTACATTCATTAGCAGGGGTGGAAAAAATGAAAAAATAGAAAAATATCAAACGATTCTTAAATATAACTTGCAACTAAACATGATATAAAATAACGTTTTCAGGTGACATGTAACTAATTTTCATGCAACACATTAACAGTGACCGTGTGTATAAGTCTACCAGGACACACTGTAAGTCCGAGAAGAACGACAATGGCAGCATATGGATATATAAATAGATGTCAGAATTGAAGCTTTGCCACGTGATTCAATGTAAAACTACATATGCATCTTGTTCAATTCACTCACCAGGTTTCGTCGACAGTGGGGCCAAAGTTAGAGTGCTCGAAATTGAAGGCTTCCTTTTACCGTATCATTTAACACAAGAATACGTCTAGCTTCTGGGTAACGGGTCAGTGATATATTTGTCCACCTTATCGAAAAAAAATTTTGGGTCCCAAGGGACTGAACCTGTGGCCTTAAAAATCGAATTTTTCAAAGGTTCAGATTTGGGCATGGAATGATCAGACGATGTTATCAGAAGCTCAATTATGTAAAAAGTTTCAAAATGCAAACATTTTTGGGCAAACGCCGGCTAAGGGTGGGATAACCGATCACTCAGACAAAGAAAATTTTTTTCCATTTTTTCCGAAAGTGGAAAAAAATTCATTTTTTTCCGGAAAAAACAACCCTGCTCTAGACATTTGAAAGTGGGTGAAGGCGCGTTTACAAACACTGCCCCCGGGACCGCCCCTGTCTACATGAGCAGAGGGCGAGTAAAACTTTCTTACCTTCATTTGGGCAAACGGCTGAGGCATTCCCATGACGTATAAATAACCGACCCATTCGGGAATCATTCTAAAACGCAATCACTATACTCAGCAATCGAAATCCGTATTATAAAACAGCTAGACAAGGTTTTGCGATATTAAAACGGCGATAGGCAGTAAAACATTATAGAAGCAATAGCTGAAAGTTGAAAGCTATGGTCTGTTATGAAATCTTCCAAAAAGAATAAAACATTCTGTAGCACTAACACTGCCTATGTATACGCTGATATCCTGCAACCATAACAACCAATATGCAAATGTCAATACAAAAATAACAAAGGCTTTTGCATTACATAAACATAGTTCAAAAATAACTTGCAAATTTACCCCTCTTTCGATTCTTTTACCACGTGAAGTTTAAAGTCGACCGAATTCATTTCGTGAGGCTTCCATTTTAGTACTTCCTGACATCGACCTGGTTCATACGGCTGCAATTGTAATGTACTTCGTCAAAATAAAAACAAACTAAATAAAATATTGCAATGACAAATACAATTTGTGAACAACAAACAAGTGGGTTCTTACATTTTGTTCATATTTTAGCTCGAACCCATATTCCGAATGACAATGACTACAATTAAGCAGCTACAGACTAGTCAGTCGGACAAGGTAAAGTTTACCGAAAACAATGCGAGCCAAAATTTCTTCCTAGACAACCCGCAGTATAGCCGCTCACAAGGTTTCAACATAAATTTTTCATGGACACCAGTAAGACTGCTTCAGATATAAAACATACACCAGGAAAATGTATAATTACTACTAGAGCAGAATTTAAGCTGTCATTTAGGCATGTTGAGAACCAGCTAGAGATACGTAACACAATGGCGAAGACAAGATTTGATTTCGGGAGTGGATAACCGTTATCTATCTAAAACTTTTTGCGAGCGAACGCCTGCACAAGTATCTTTTATCGAGTTTTCGCTGAAAACTGGTCATATATAACTTACATCTTCATAAGGCTGAAATATCAGCCCGTCGACCTCGTGGGGCAGCGTTTTTTGAAAATCATCGCTCAAAAACTAAAACAAAACATTGAAAAGTGACCATTTTACTTATTCCATTTAACAACCGGGAAAACGCTTCGTGAATTGTGTTTAATATCACTCAAATTCTACGTAACAGCCAAATAGTACTTCTTTAGAATAGAATCAATATTTAAAGCATGATGATTCGTTTGGTTAGCATTCCACAATGATACAATCATTAGGGTAGTGCTATACATGCCGTGTACTGACGGACGGCGCAGCAACTTAAAATTTTTTGCAAATAATGTTATGTGGCACCATCCGGCAATAAATTTACGTGCATTACCATACGGTACGTCAGATGTCATGTTTGGCTTTTTACATTTGCTACACGTTATATATACGAGGTCCAAGTTCACATGACCGTAACTTTAGCGATGGCGAAAGCAGATTACATAAGCAACAATTTCGATTTCGTGACAGTTAACATTCTCCGACCTGCAACTTTTTGAGCAACAAAAGTATCACGCTGAGGTACCTCAAAAACACCCTGTCGAACGTCTTTAAACTTTTTCATCCGAACACTGAATGGTTCAGCTTCTTTTTTGATGCGACCTTCCTCTGCCGCTTTCGCTCTTGCACCGATGATTTCAAGATCAATACATTTTAACCGCGTACCGAGATCACATTTTCCAACTTCTTGGCCCTAAACCAATAAAGACTAATATGCAGTTTTCAAATTCCTAATTTCCACTACAAAAATTTGAACTTCCTCATTTTCCTCCCAATATTCTAAAAATCGTGCACCGTACGACGAAATAATAATATACATACGACAATTTACATGCCATTAAAGTTCTTAGTATGCCAGTCTCAACACGTTCCTAACTTCAATTTTTTAAATTTTGTCTGAAACCGCAATGGTTATTATTTAAGCTCCATTGTAAACTTCATAATATTTTCAAGCCCAATTGTTCACACTTGCATTAAAAATTTTCAACACTTTATCTCTAACTAACGTTTACGCCCAACATTACAATAAAACAATATTATATATTGATTACTACTTACATCAAATTTTACAATATCATAAATTAGAAATCTTGGGGTCAGCGTATCAGAACCTTTATCGATTTTATCCATAACAAGTTCCTGAAATGAAATCAAAAATAAAACCGATTTGAAATTTGTTATTCATTGCTGCAGCCATAATGGTTAAACGAAACTACTGCACATGATTTTTAGATAAGAACAAATAACGTAGAAGGTGGGCCTCGTTAAACACATAGTTCTAACCACACCTGGAGTCTCCTTGGTGGGGGTGGAGGGGAGGGCCCTCACCACAGCTAGAAGCATGCTTTAAAATTAAAACTTTTATAATGACCATAATACCTAAAATATATCGCCAGCACACCACTTTTGGGAGCATTTATCAGCCAAAAACGCCGCTAAATGATCCCAGAAGCGAATACAGTATAACGTGGGGAACAGCCTCAACACTTCAATTGCCCCCAAGGTTTTCAAACAGGTTCGACTTGAGAAATGCCACCTCCAACAAAAAAGGAAAGAATGAGGCCAGTACACATCAAACCCATGTCTATATACCATTTAGGAAACTTAATATTTCCACACAGTAAATCTTTATTTACCCCATCCACTATTGTATCCTTGAGATGCCTTAGGTGCAGTCGAGTTTCTTTACGATGAGGAAATCTTAGCCATGACACTGCAAATGGATTGTTGTCACGATCGAACATAAATATTTTACCTTCGTCTTCAATTAGCATCAAATACCGGAAACAATTATTACCAAGAATCATACTTGAATGAAACAATGGCGTAGCCAGAATATTCAATGAATAAAGCGGCGCTACGTTCTGCAAAAAATTCCGAAACGGGTTTCTTATTTTGTCCACAGAAAAAGTTCCCAAAACGTCCAGGGCAAATATCACAAAAACGTAGCTTGACTACTCCGTGGCTAGGCCCTTGGCGAAAATCGAGTAAATTGGAGACATGCGTTAATAGCTATTGAAATCGTATCATACAATCACACTGATTACAGATTCAATCGGCAGACGGATTTAAACAAATAATACCAGAATTTGAGAAAATGTTCCAAAGTCATACAAATTAATATGGTTGAGTTTTGTACACAACTCCGGGAACAAAAACACTGCAACTGCGCTCATAACGCACGATATGTAGCATACCTGGTGCCGTCAGCTTTCCAGCTCACTCGGTAGTGTTTGTGAACAATTTTTGCTAAATTGTTTCGATCCATCGACACAGGTTGGCTGCCAGGAAATCCATTTCTGAAATGGAAAACAAAAAATGCAGCAATGGAAAACATGTACATTGTTAAACGTTGATTGCAATACCAAATCCAGCAATCAGGTAGTTAATGCTGGAAGAAAAACATACAGCAACGCCACTGTCACTCTACATAGAACAAAAGTTTTTCCCAATAAGAATCGAGCAAGATTACTTTCTGTACTCCAGTAACTTTTTGAGTTTTGCTTGTACTCGTCGGATCTCTGACACTGCCATTACAGCTTTGATCCCGGATAAACCGGGAGGTTCGAATTGCGGTTCCTGAAACAATTTATACATGGTCACACCACGTCCTTTACATCGCAGATCATATCATATCGAGCTAAACGCCGCAACGGACTCCGAGAAAAGTAAATAGCAGCGAACAAAAATCTCTTAAAAATTGCGCTATAACAAAATTTAACTGAAAAATTTGGAATTATGCGCAGCAGTGTAAAAACAGAATGACAATAAAACGCATTGCCATCTGCACGAGATTTACGTTTGCTTTCAGCGCAGACCTGAGTTAAGAGATTTCCAGATCTACGTGGCGTTTTTGCCATTGCATTAGCATCTTCTGCTTCGTTTTCGTCCAATTGAGGTTCTGACTCTGTAAACAACACAAAAAACCAAGTAGCTGTTTTGAAATACTTAGACTGGTATAGAAAATAATTCACATAATACTTATAAATCAATAAGAATGAGACGAAAAGTAGCGTTTGCGTTAAAAAATTGAATAGTTCAAATATGACACAAAATAGAACTATGCTCGAACTCAAAATAGGTATTTTTGTTGTATGTCTAACAGTTAGTTATTTACTTACATAGCTACTTACATGAACAACTTAAATATATACGTATAGACTAGCTTTATGTCAAGTGCAAAAATACTTTACTAAAATTACTGAGCTCTGTCATTTTGATTCTCAAACTATATAATTCTCAAAAAACCCAAAGGTCAACATACCATCGCACCATTCTGGAAGTGGAGGTGCCAACGGAGCATCTTCAATGACACCGTATCGTTCAAACAACTCTCGAATATATCCTTCTTTATAGATCCCGGGTGAACGGGCCTGAAACATCATGATTTCATTATAGCAATAACACATTGTTACAACCAAAATATTAAACAGTTTAAAACTATATTAATTATCTGTTTCTTACTATCAGCAAATTTTCACAGACACGCATCCCAGATAAATTAGTGTTAGCAACAGTTATTCATATAACACAGACCAAAATTAAAACAAAAAGTTCGAAAGCCAAGTGGAGCATAGCATTATGTAATGTGACGCTTTATGCATCGGTCACAACGCCTTAGTTTTGACTTACCAATGCAAAACATCGAACGGCGGCTTCAATGCTAGAATAAAATAAAAATGCAAGCATTAATACTGAATAGGTAAACTAAACTAACAAACCGTTTGTTCTGTTAACACTCATTCTATTATGTAATTAGAAGAAAAGTAGGCTTACTACGCAATTAACTAACTCAAAGCACCAAATAAAGCATTAATCTGCCATAAATTAACTGGTGTCACCTTAGATTGCTGGCGCATTAGGACTTTACAAAAATAACCACAAAGAAGCTACAAAAAACCCTGAACTATCGAAAAAATATAACACTTATATACAAAGGATATTATTTAAAAACCTCCAATCCATTTGCGACACCAAATAGGCACATATTAAAAATCCCGTGCGGTTGAAACCATGCGTACAATGAATGGCTGAAAAACGATACGTGTAATTAGAATTAATTAGACAAATTCAAAAGAGAAGCTGAAAAAAGCTAAGCACTACTTGTACCAGAAATTCACCATCCAATAGTTTTTACAGCATTTTTATTAAATACCATCAGAATCAAACAACCTGATTATATCGAAAATCATGTATGGACTAATTCTGTTGCAAGTCTTATTTTAACAATATAGGTCTCATGGCTTACCAATGAGATCACCCGGATGAATTGCTATATGATCAGAGCACAGCTCAATGAACGCTTTTGTGACAGTTTCCGAAGGACATTCGCCAAACCTCAAATATATAAAATACGCAATCTTCTAGAAGAGACAGACAAACGATACAAAATGGCGGCCAATGTTGTGCAAACAGGACACTAACAAGATCAGTGTAGTATGTATCGAGAAACTTGAATTGGACGCGGCTTCCGAACAATCTCGTCCAACCGCAATTCCGGTTCCGGTAATTTTTGACCTTCCGGTTTCACTTCCAGTACATTTTTAAAATGAAGTAAATTTCATTCGTACAGTATATAAAGCTTGACAATTGACGAAAATAAACCGTCAAAGGCAGATTGAGCTTCCGTGGATTATGAAAACCTAAAATACAGCAGATGAAGTGAATACCTATCTCCAACTAAGGGTATTTCATGCAAACTAACGCCAAACTCACCCTTTGCAGTTGAGTTTCTTGTAAACAGCACCGTTTGCCTCAACCTCTTCTTTGCCGTAAAACCGATCAGTGTTTGTTAAATCGATCCAAAGACCAATCTTTGTCTAAACTTTATAAAACATGTGCGTGGAATTATGTATATTGCGTACCCACAATTCGAATACCGAACGCAAGTAAGAATTCCAAACGAAACGAAACGATTTCAAAACCATAGCCTATCCAGCGAAATATTGCATACCAAGAATATACGTAAAATAGAATTATGCATACAACTGTTTAAATAAGTTTCACAACAAAATACATACAATGCTGGTAAATATAAAACTGCTTACGTTTAGTGCCTGCGCAGCAGGTCGAATATTTGCGAAAAGCATTGAAACTGGAAACCGAAACTTTTCTGGTACTTGATCATCGTATATATCACATAATGGGGTTTTAAACGGGATGAACATGTCTACAAAATAGTGTTTATTAGGGAGTCGAGATGAATAAACGTACGGCAAACGAAACTCAATATTAAACGTTTTATGGGTGAACACATTAAACCTCAAGACTAACATTGCCACGAATCTGCTGGATTTAACACAAGAGTATGAACATTGACTAGAAATTATAATCCTTATGGAAAAGAAAGTACAACGTTTTTATGCAAACAAAGGCTACTTGTTTGCGCGCAAAAGTGGTAAACCCGTAAAATCTTCCAACTCTACTTACAGCGATAAACGTAAAATTTAAAATTAAATGTAGATAATTAAATATTTAAAGCTTTCAAGCATAAATTCAAAGCCGTATATATTTGCTAGTAAACGGTCTGTAAAATCCTACTAACGTAATTAACTATCAATGCATAGCTGCTACTCATTTTTAAGGCACCTAGTTCGCATATTTCTAGCATTCACTGCACCAAAACAAAGTGAAAAGTTCGACTTACTGCCAATAATTTGTCCCTTTCTCGGGCATTTAAACCATCGCGGCGGTGGTCCAAGTTTCGCCTTTTCAGGCGTCGGCCCTGTCATGTTAACGTAAATTCATTTTAAAACACAATTGTTAAAATGTTTCTGAAATTACAAAATAATACTGTCAATTATGCAAGTATTTAATTTCTTCGTATAACGACCAGAAATATGCGAACATCGGTGTAGCCACGAAATTAATTTTTTTATTGTATTCTTCAACTGCTAACTATTCAAAAACTTACAGCATTGCTTTTGAAATATTTCTGGCCGCCAATGAACAACAGCAATCGAAAATAGAAACATATATATACTGCATTTCAATCAAAATCGACAGCCATTCTGCATCAATTCACAAGAAACCTAAACTTCATTAATGGTAGCCACCCAAATTTAAACGGCCAACTATTCAAAGCGTATGCTAGCCTTATTTGCTAACCAACCACTACATACGACCCCATGCTAAACCGCAGCACCTATGTCAATGATGAAACTACAACACTGTTATACTGCACCCAGACAATCCATATCTTCCTTGACTATCGCCTGCTCAATCCTTTCCACTTCAACAATTCTAAATTCTTGGTACTCTCTGCGGTTAACAAAGTCCGATTTAGCTACGTTCATCATACGTTCTTTACACGACCTCCCTGCACCATCAACATCAACAACTGTTGACCGATGTAACTTTAAATACTTTTTCAAACTCTCCACATCTCCTTCTAAAATCAGCACTATCCTTCGCCAATTGCTCGCAAATACCAGCCTGCCAGTAAGCCCAAACTCGCATGACCACAATTCAATCTGCTTGCAATACTGTTTTCTGCGACGCATATGATCAATTACAATCAAAACTCGCTGCATCGTTTTATCTTCGTTGTCATTCTTGCCAGAAGCAGGTTTTACTTCGGCATCAAGTTTCAATCCGCCAGCGCCCGTTACACTACCTTTTACGATCCCACCAATTTGAATTTCAACTAATTCTCTCAAAAGTTCAACAGAGTCATACAACGACAACGGCGTCTTGGCTTCTGTTAACTTTTGCCGATGCGAAGCTAATATGTCATCAGTGTGTTGCCTCGTCAAAGTATCAGGAAAACAACAGACACTAAACACAGGTTGATTCTCAGGATATCCGTCTGGAAGTGAAATTACAATTTTAAAATTGTCCAATAGCTGAACACCGACCGTTTGCTTGTCGATATGCTCAATTTCTCCACGCATACAATAAATCGCCTCCAAAACTGCAATTTCATCCGCAACAGAGCAAAGACTCATTTCATTAAATTTCTAATCGATTCTTTTACTTAAAAAACATAATTTTGGAAGCGTCAATTACAACATAAAATTCGACTCAATGAAAACCAAAATCCAATACAATTGCAGATCTGAAATTACAAGTAGTTACGTGATACTAAAATTTTAATTTATGCTATGCTTATTACTCTATTGCAAGCAGAAGCTGAATATACAAAAGTATATCCAAATTAACAATATGCCAATGATCAAATCCTCGTACGAAAAATAGTACTGCGGCACGCGCGTAACGAATTTGTACTATAACAGTCTCAGCCGTTATTGGACACAGCATCATACGACTGCTTGGTCAATGTCTAGAACAGGGCCGTAATAGTAGTATAAGCGTATTCCTAACAACGAGCTTATACTTATACCTAAGCCTAACCAAAAAATAGTCTAGTTTAAGCCTACTCTATTGCAGTCCCACAGGAAAACGGTCTGCCCCTAGATCTTTACGCTGGCCGCTAATCTTAATCACGCTAACACCGCAACAATTTCAGTTTTGAGTACATATTCGAATTCTTAGACAGTGCCGCAAAAACCAAACGGTCTGTAGCCCGACGCTGCAGTATTGAACCGCCGGCACAGAAATCAACAAACGCTATTAATCGCAGATTGCAAGCGTCGGATTCAGAGTTGGAAGTGGGTAAGGATTTTTTACCTGACCCGCGCTTTTCCCACGCAAATATGAATTTTTACCCGCGGGTATATATACTCGCCCTAAAAAGATCTACCCGCGACCCACCTTTTACCCGCGACTGAAGTTAAACCAGAATTTTAAAGATTGTTGGTGATTTGCAATTTAATGAAGTTTTACGTTTATAGCTATAATGAATTTTACACATGAAAGTTTATATACTAGAAACAAAATTTAAAACCCAACTAAATGAAGCTCCGGTATAACATTGCACAGCATCTGGCCAGCAGTAAAACAGACCATATCATGCTACGTAACATCTGGAAGGTTACTCGAAGTAGTTCACAGCCCCTCATTAGCTGAATGATGGCATCACAATCCTGCTTTATATATTGCACCGACATGCGTTGTTCTTATCAATATTTGGATAGTATAAATACCATATGACTATTTGACAGGGTGTAATCGGAATCCGCCTGAACGTCTTTACCCTACTCGAGATAACCCGCGGGTAATGTTGAACTCGGGTCGGAATTCTCAGCAAACGTAAGAATAATGCAGTAACTTTTGACAAACGAGCTAAGATATATAATCTTGAAATATAATATACACCGTTCACTGTGACATATATACGCTCACCTGTGTATCAAAATATAACACGAAACAAATCGTGCAAATGAATTTTAATTCATATAACAGAAAATATAAATATATAAAAATTGTATAACCACTTTAATGTTCTCAAAACTGCGGAACACAACGCGTGTTCACGCGCAACACTGGGTATGCAAGGGGCACAACAAATGGGACGCCGAGTATCCCCCACATTTACGAATCAAAACTTTGTTTTTGGGTTTTAAGCTAAAGCACCTTGGCTTCTAGATTGCTGTGCATGTCAAGGTTTGATTCAGTCTACTTCGACCCAACGACCTATGGTTGCGCTACACTTTTCGGCCCATGTAAAGATCAGGGGCGGAACGTTTTTCTGCGAAACTAGCAAAGAGTAAGCATAAGCTTTAGACCAATTTTTTTGCTTGGCTTAGGCTTAGGCTAAGAAATATGCTTATTCTTACCCTTGGGTTTAGACGTAGGCTTAAACTTAGGTTAGGGAATATACTTATAATACTGTTCCGCCCCAGTTCTTTACATTGGGCCACTTTTTCTGAGCCGAGCGCCGCCAAGCGACGCTGTTAGCTACAGAGCACCGACGCGCGTTACAAAGTATAGCAAATTCTAAATGAGATGCGCGGCGGCGTGCAACACCGCGTCTCTTAAAATATTTTTACACGTCGCACGGCGAGCATAGCGCAACTTTCGTGTCATTCAAAAGCCGAAACCAGACCACGGTCTATAACACAAATGTTGAAAAACCTGGTTTGCAATCTAAAAGTTAGATTACCAATTCCTTTTAAAATTTCAGCTGCCTACATATTTAAATGCACAGGCAATGTATATAAGTAAGCAACAAATAAGTTAATACGCATATAATCCAAATGTCGATTATGAATGAAACCAAACAAAATCATATACTACGATAGACTACACTGTAATTACTGATTGATTCCAATAAATACGGCAAAAAGGTAGCGCACTCCAATATGGCCATTGCCCGCCGTGCCAGTTGTTATCACTAAGTTGAAGCGAACAAAAATTTCAGTAATACATTCAATCTTGCCAGTGAAGTTGTTACGGTAAAATATATTTTGTTCACGCCTATACCTACAATACTAAGTTGAAATTGGAGGCTTTAGTACACTTGGCCCACATTTAAAGCTATAATGTTCAAGCTTTGGAAATGTGGAGAAGCTGTATGAGCCAAATTTGATGCAACAACTGTTTGTGTGACCAACCGCAATCCATGCGAGAAAGCAAACATAATTGACCATAAATGAAAGACGCCATAGCGGAATCGCGCCATAAATACAATAAAGCAGCGAGAGCAAATCAGAGTTTTAAAAGCTACAAAACAAAAAGCAGTGGCAATCGGTAAAAACCGTAGATATCGCATATATATAATTTGTATTAATTACCGAATGATAGACGGCACTTCTTGTTTTACTTTCCTTCCACACTACTGAAACATGAGGGATTTTCCAGTTCATTTTCCGATGTCAACATAATATAAAGAACGTTCTGCAACAAAATTTAAGGAAACCCTAATTACGATAGACAGCTGCCGGCATCTAAGCCCACCGCTATACGGTTCTCGTACTGGAACTCAAAAACACAGCCTAAAAGCACTTTGTTACAAATTTTGAGCGTTCCAGTGATGAATTGCTTAGTGTGGGGGTTTAGGTGAAAGCCCCCAACCTGCTTTAGGACCACCTATTATTGGGAGGGATCAGGGGCGGCACGGCAGGACTCCTGAAAAACTAATATTATACAAAAATTTTCTATGGGCGGAGTTTTCCTTTGTAGGGTGGGGGAGAAAAAAGTGCCAGATAGACATGCAAATTAGATGAATATAGCAGAATAAAATAATTCAAGTTTTGCCAAACTTTTCTGATAACAGTCACACTAAGAAGCTATAACAATAACAACGTATACAAAACACATTACACATTCACCACCAATATATACATGAGATTATAATTTTAAAAATACACTGCAATGCGGAGCGAAAAAAACAAAAACTGTCGTAACATAACCTGAATAAACATTTACACCCAGAAAAAATGTGCAAAGCTATCACATGAGGCTCATGTATTTCTTTGCAATTCTTATGCAGAGTAAACTTTGCAAAATGAAGCTGCCTATATACGCAAAACAGTAATTATTGAAACGCCATGTTTTAGTAGCACTAATACGCCTGTAACAACTAGTCCAGTGTGTCGGCTTGAATGTGTTCGCGTAAATAACCTGTTCCGCCTGCACATTGCACTGTTGACTGATCACGGCTTAGTTTTGCGTTGGACCAAAATATTTCGTTAAACAGAACCAGTCAAAGTGGTCGCGTTGCAATACTTGCAACTCTAAGTGTATCTCGTCATTAATGTGTTGGTTGGAACTATACCAAAATACGTATGGTAGAGGTGTTCTAGCTATAATAATAAAGATAAAACAAGTCATTCATATAAACGGAGCCACAAATTATACTCAAAAGGCAAGTTAGCTAACAACATTCAAGCAATATGCATGTAGCTCAGAATTTTATACATTTTTTCGAATACATCTAAAACTCAAAAGCTAACAAAATAGTATAACGCTGTTGAGATGTATCTAAAATGTTTTAACTCAATGTGTTTTTCCACGGCCACCTGCGGCACCCTGGGTTATCGAGACACCAGTCATCTTTTCAACCATTTCTGGAACTTTAACAACGATGTCCATCACTTCTGAGCTGAGTTTTGCAGCGCCAATCTCACCATCACCAACAGAGACCATTGTTACTTTATCAACACCATGCGCCAAAGGCGCGGCAACTTCAGCTGCGATCTATAATGTTTAAAACAGGACAGTTCAAAAAGATTGATATCTTGCTTGCTAAGCCATGCTTGCGCTTAGAACATTAAACAAAGTCTACGCACAATAAAATTTGATCTTTATCGTTTACTTATAACGCGCTTAAACGTTAAAGAAAACATTGAAATAGAGATTTAGAGCCAATAACTTTTCATATTTCTCATTACACCATACCGTGATAAAAACAAGTTAACGAAAAACTTTATCCAGCTTCTGTTATTGTGAACCTTGCATAAACATCTGACGAAACAAAATATAACCTTGGGTAACGTATCAAGGACCATATCGACCATCGCAGCTTCCTTGTATTCTTTCCACGCTTCCGCTTTCTTCGCCATTTGCTCCGCTTCCGCTTTTGCTTTTGCTTCAATTGCGAACGCTTCAGCTTCACCTTTCATCTAAAACAGCTATTAACTAAAATAGTGCGCATTGACATCAAAACAAATAACTACTTGATCAACTACAAAGAGATTATTGAAATACTATATCACTCTTACTGGCTGCCCATTATTTTTCGTTTTACGAGACATTATTATTATTATTATTATTATTATTATTATTATTATTATTATTATTATTATTGCTTTTGTTGTTGTTGTTGTTACCCTGCGAGATTCGGCCTCTGCTTGCGCCTCGAGTACAATCCGCTGTTTTTCAGCTTCAGCAATTTTTTCAAGACGAAATTTTTCAGCTTCCGCCGGTCGGCGAACAGTTGCGTCCAGTTCTTTCTCTTTACGCTGAATCTCTTGTTCTTGTAGCGCGATTTGTTGCGCTCGTTCGATTACTTTAACTTCCATCTCTTCTTCTTTGATCTTTTGTTTTGTTTTAGCGGCCTAGAAGCGACGACGCGTTAATACAATTGACTGCAAACATAGACCTATAGGTATTTGAGTAACGCAACTTTGCAACACAGTGTCTCTGGTAACTAGAGCAGTCGTCAATGAAATTAAACTAAACAATTTCCCAAACCCACTTTTCTGTCCGCTGTTGCAACTTACATTAGTATTACAAAACTGTGAACAGTTTTCTAACAAAACCTTTCAAACATACATTCGCAAGACGGTCGCTTATACAAAACTGCCTTCAAAATTGTTACAAACCAACCTGTAGCGCGTATGCCAAATCTGCTTCGGCTTTTTTCGCTTGGACTTCCTGATCGTACATTGCTTTTTTCAATTCGTAATCTCGTTTCGCTTTCGCGATTTCAATGTCGTTCGCGTACCGTGCTTGCATGCGTTGCTCTTCTGCCAAAGCTTCCTAATCATTGCACATTTTATAAATCATATCCGATAAAGAATTTTTAAACTTCGTTGCAAAATTTTTTAAATTTGATGTGCGGATTTCCAACTTCAGAGTAACACTACCAGCTCATGACCGACCGACCCTCTAAAAACCGGCATCCATGGCTGGAATTGATTCAAAACAACTTTGTAACAAGGAGACGGGACAGCGTTAACAGAGTTTAATAAAACAATTTCACTGCCAGACAATATCAATTCGAAATAAAGTCACAACATCCCTGCCTGGCCTCCCTCCACACTTTACTGTATACGTATCAGTTCTGCAACATTTTATTGTACATTATCGTTCAATAGGATAACGTTTCCTATCAAAATCAGTAGGGACGGATCAATCAGCAAGACAAAAATTACTGCTTTAAGCTTTTTACAAAAATGTAGACTGTTTAGCCATACCTTAATCTTAGAATCTCGTTTTGCTTCTGCTTCTCCAATTCTGGCATCACGCTTCACTTGCGCGGTCCGAGCCATACCAAGAGATTTCAAATAGTCCTGTAATAACAGCATATAATAAAACACGGGTCAACTAATATGAAACACTGCCGTAAATATTTCAATTTCTTCAGCCATTTTAAGATACGCGAAACCTCACAAACAAAGTAATATAACTTAATGAGTCGCAAAATGTCAATTTGCAATTAAAAAAGTATAATCTGAGTCGGTATTACAGAAGAATGAAAAGTATAATTCAAAATGAAAAATATGAAATGGGATATACAGCCGCATACCGGCATTTCGTCAGCCCAATCTCTAGTGAGAGGGTTTTTTAAATGAATTTGCGGTCTCGATTCACTGAAAAAAATTACAACTTTCAAAATGAATTATTTCTAATGCTTTTTTCGTAGTTTTTTATGGTACGTATCATAATTTTTTGTGTGTTTCATAGCTTTTTTGCGTTTATTCAGAATATCCGCTCCTAATTATTGCGTATCTATAAAATTTCATTATTTCACAGAGAAATGCTATTCAGCAGACATCACTTCAATAATGCAGTCATACATTTGCTGAATTCCCAACTTCTTGTCTCGGTTCCAAACCACAGAGACTCAAAAAAGCGAGACCGAGACCTGCGAAATGCCGAGACTCTCGTCCCAGGTGGAAGGAGACCCCACCCCTATTAACGAAATACCAGAACCCCAATAGAACCCCAATAAGTATACCCTATTTTATCACTGATTCCGAAGCTCCATCGCTCTACACTGCAGATATAATAAATTTCATTACAGTAACTCACTTCTTCATCCCGAATATCTTTCAGAGTATAAGAGACAATTCTGAAACCCATGTTGACCAGATCTGAAGACGCGACTTCGAATACTTTTTCGCTAAATTTTTTTCGGTCTTGATATATTTCCTGCAAAATGAAAAAAACGTAAACAAAACATTGACATTGTGCTAGCCCAAACTCGAATGGGAGGAATCTTTTTCGGAGATGCCTCTGTGCCCGTCTCGGAAATGTTTGATGAGTGGAAGTTTTATAGAAATCTGCCGAGATAACAATCGGGACAAAAATTGGAATTTTTAGCAGATTATTGCGAAAAGTTTTCTTTATAGTAGCTTAGAAGGGATACTAACTCATGTTTCTTATCTTTTGGTATTTGTAACTATATAATTTCAGTCCGGAACCAAGTATTCGCAATCAAAGGCAATATGTACAGCAAATTCCGACTACCAGTCTTCCTATATATAATAGCATGTACCAGAAATAATTCAACTTGCATCAGTAAAGGATGTATAACTTTCAATGGCACACCTGGAAATGAATTCGATTTTTGAACTGATTAGAATGAAAAATAAAACACATTACCTCTACGGTCATCAAGCCCATGATTGCTCGCTGATAACCTTCAAGGGTTTCAAGCGCAATCTGTTGAATTTCACGTTCCGATTTGCCTAAAAACTGTTGACAAGCTCTTGCCAACATTTCTCTGCTCTGGCCTTCGATTTTGACCTGAAAATTTCAGCAAAATCAAGTTACGGTTGTTGGAATAGAAACTGTGCTGGAAATCTTTGATACAGTCTACCGAGGTTGCCTTTCAAGTCGCAGAAGCTTTCGACGAGCTAAACTGTTAAGATTAAAGTGAACTTCAAAAATATATCTTTACAATCGTCGTGCAAGAGATTATAATATTTATACGTATATTCAAAAATTCAAAACCATTGTGAATAAATATATACATTTCAAACAACGAGAACTTTATGAACAAACCTGAGCAATTCCAGTAATTTGGATCGGAACTCCTAGTTTAGTGTAAACTCGAGGACTTTCAACAATCAGTGTCATTGTATTCAACGAAATGCGCTGAATCTGTTGAATGCATGGCCAAACCCAAACACGCCCTCCAGGAATATACACCGGTCTGGAATGAAAGCAACCTATAAGCAAGCCAGATAAAACTGTTAATGAACAATTAATTTTTAGCGCAATGTGACCCAATACTAAAACACAACCTTTTCCCAACAACTTACGTAATGCTGTAACCGAAACAATAACTTTAGCGCAACGTGACTTAACAATTCTGCAAAATTCTTGGAATACGTTTGCATTACTTCTTACCAATAATGAGTTCGAAAGTAAGACAGCCCCAATAAGTTCAACTTTAACTTTTGCAACGCAAAATTACTAATACCGATAAAACGGAAAATCCGACCGTGTATATTCGATACCTACCCGGATAGTGAAATATAACTTACCAGATACCACCATTGCTTCGTTTGGGCCACATGTGTAAAACATTGCAATTATATATGCAAATATAGATATCAATGTACTGTATTTAGTTTTTCTATAAAACAGCTTGTAAGGCAAACAATGAGACAGCAGCCACGTAGGAAACCTAAATGAGCGAAGCTCGGAGTTTCGCGAATTGTTTTATGTTTTGTACTCTGGGGTCAAAAGTTGGATGTCCCTCCGTCCGTCTGTCCGTCCGAAAAGAATCTCAGGAACGGCTGAACCGATTTTGACAAACTTTTTTGCTTGATAGCCAATTTCCTGAAGTGGTAATCTCGCATTGGAGTTTTAAAATTTTAAGTCGTTTATTACGTAGCTACAGGCTAATTTGCATAATTAGTTAGGCCAATCGCTTGATAGCGTGTCTCACCCAAAACTACTTCTAAAACTTCTTCGTACCATGTGTAAGTATGTGAGACATACTTGTCCTTGTGCATATGCAATAAATGCAGTGCACATTGTGGTGTACGGTCGACAGATATAGTCGAGGAAAAAGGCAGTTGGAGAGGCGGGCTACGTGGCGCAGTGGTAGAGTGCTCGCTTAAGGATCCATAGGCTGAGAGTTCGATCGCCGCTCTAGCCCGCTTTTCCAGCTGCTTGGTAGAAAAGGTCTGATGTCCTTGGTTCCTACCTAGACTGACATGGGGGCTACGCCGTGAGTGCAATGGTAAACTGCCGCGCCATGAACACGGTATCCAGTCGAAAATAGGATGGCCGGTCAAGGGACGACCTTGTTGAAAATAAGGGCATGTAAGTATGTGAGACATACTTGTCCTTGTGCATACGCAATAAATGCAGTGCACATTGTGGTGTACGGTCGACAGATATAGTCGAGGAAAAAGGCAGTTGGAGAGGCGGGCTACGTGGCGCAGTGGTAGAGTGCTCGCTTAAGGATCCATAGGCTGAGAGTTCGATCGCCGCTCTAGCCCGCTTTTCCAGCTGCTTGGTAGAAAAGGTCTGATGTCCTTGGTTCCTACCTAGACTGACATGGGGGCTACGCCGTGAGTGCAATGGTAAACTGCCGCGCCATGAACACGGTATCCAGTCGAAAATAGGATGGCCGGTCAAGGGACGACCTTGTTGAAAATAAGGGCATGTAAGTATGTGAGACATACTTGTCCTTGTGCATATGCAATAAATGCAGTGCACATTGTGGTGTACGGTCGACAGATATAGTCGAGGAAAAAGGCAGTTGGAGAGGCGGGCTACGTGGCGCAGTGGTAGAGTGCTCGCTTAAGGATCCATAGGCTGAGAGTTCGATCGCCGCTCTAGCCCGCTTTTCCAGCTGCTTGGTAGAAAAGGTCTGATGTCCTTGGTTCCTACCTAGACTGACATGGGGGCTACGCCGTGAGTGCAATGGTAAACTGCCGCGCCATGAACACGGTATCCAGTCGAAAATAGGATGGCCGGTCAAGGGACGACCTTGTTGAAAATAAGGGCATGTAAGTATGTGAGACATACTTGTCCTTGTGCATACGCAATAAATGCAGTGCACATTGTGGTGTACGGTCGACAGATATAGTCGACGAAAAAGGCAGTTGGAGAGGTGGGCTACGTGGCGCAGTGGTAGAGTGCTCGCTTAAGGATCCATAGGCTGAGAGTTCGATCCCCGCTCTAGCCCGCTTTTCCAGCTGCTTGGTAGAAAGGTCTGATGTCCTTGGTTCCTACCTAGACTGACACCATGAATTTTTTTGCCTCGTGCATCCATAGTCACGCACGCAATCGTAGATGTCCGGTGTCCGAAGGGTGCAACCTAATATTCTGTTTCGTTATAATATACGGCAAAAAACTGATATCCCTATTATTGCGAACTTAGTACCCGCTTATGGCCACAGAGAATGTGTGGACACTCCCGTTGTTTAGTATTCTTAATCTTCATAATTACTAATATAACACTTCTATACGTATAGATTTTTTCCAGGAATAAATTTGAGGTTGAGAGGTTTGACCGATTCTGAATTCATTCCAATTTGCCGAATCAGATTCCGAACCTTGACTTTGAAAACCACCTTCATTTGGATATAAGGGTTGTATAAAATTGACTATGTAGTCACTTGACACGCGGTTTAGCAAACATAATATTATGCAGGCAATATAAACATAACTTCTGAAATATCGAAACCACATCAAATTGAAACAAGGATAGATGTTCAAACCACAAGTACTAAAAGATTTTCGAAAAAAGCCACAGTCTGTTCCAGCGTAATTTAGTAAACACATACATGTATCTCAATTTTTGCCGAATCTAAAACGAATCCGAAATTTTGTCTTCACTACGTGCGGAACAGCTAATTCATTGGCTATCGTGCTGTAACACATTCCTGTTTCTACTACTAGCTACGCTACTTTAAAGTAGCCTTCTCAAAACTGGCTGTGCAAAGGCTTATGAAGAACAAAGAAGAACAATAAAGAAAAAGCTGTAGAAAAATGAGGCAAACAAGAGGAAAAAACTCGAAGAGCAACAAAGCGAACAAATGGAGGAAATCGAAGGTGAGAGCTGATGTCGCCTACTCGCATCTCCTTAAAATTTTATCTTTAATATTTGGTTTTGCCACTAGCGCAAAAATGGAACACGAATTGGAACTTTGTTCAACAGTGTGCTGTTTGTTTTGCTTAATAGTTGATTAATGCAAACTTGAAAGGCCAGAAAAATGTGAATAAAATTAAAAAATCACATTGTGGCTTTTATTTTTTTATTTCTTGCTTTGCTAATTTCAGCAGAAAAAACAGAGTGTTATTTTAACAATCAGTATTTAGACAACCCGTGTAATATTTTAATAATTTATATTTCGAGTATCAGCTGTATTCCCTATTATATATAAACTCAAAATAACATAGCTAGAGGACTATTTGTTGTGTTTTTTAATTGTTAAACTTAACCAAAATGACGATTGGACAACGTTTTATAAAACGCGGGAATCCAAGTGTGCAAGTGTTATTGTTTTAGTTTGAAATAGTGAAAACAATTTGACCGCGGTCCGATTCGAACCAGAAAACTTTGGATTACGGGGCTTTCAGTCGTGTTATTTTGTAGAATGTTTACGTAGTTGTCAGTTTGTTGATGAAACTATATTTAATTCTATCGTATCGTAATATCAAGCCATGTCAACGAGCCGAAAGAGTCAGCTTAGCCCTATTCAGTCAATGTCATCAATATCATCCAAATCCCCGATTGACGATGAAACATTTCATTATCCTAACCAGACGAATACAGATGCCAAACCAAGACTAGGCGCTAGAGAATTCTTTTTTCGTGCTTATGTTCTTGCCGCCATGACCCTTGTGTGGTCTGCCTATTCACTATCAATCCGTTATACCAGAACCCGTACAGATTTACCCATGTATCACTCCACAACTGTCGTAGTGCTATCAGAAATAGCGAAATTTATTCTTGCGGGAACATTGTTATTGCGTACTAACCATTGGGATCTGAGTGCTGCTGCTAACGAATTCCAACGCGATTTTCTTGGCAAACCACGCGAACTAGTCAAAATGTCTCTTCCTAGCCTGGTCTACGCAGTGCAAAATAATTTGGATTTTGTTGCCCTTTCAAATTTAGAGCCGGGTGTTTATCAGGTATGTGCTAACAAAGTTTTGTCAGAATTATTTTTTCAAACGATTAAAATCGGCCTTCTAATGTTGCCAAATATATACATATGCAAATGGAACAGCGATTTACTTATTAATTAATCAGTGTTATACGGTACTAGGGCGGTTTGTTTGATTTGCGTGATTTTTGCAGTTATAAGGTCGGCTACAGACCGCAGTTCCTGTAGGGCATAAATCTTGCCGGAACAGGAATTGAATTTTTCTGCCCGAACAGAAACAGGAACCGGAATTTAAAATATGTAACATACAACACCGAATTATTGTTTTACTTTTTCTTCCTTTTCATATTTTAGTCTAACAACGTTGTAAGAACCGTAATTTCTCCGGATTTGTGGCAAAAGATAAGATTTTATGCATCGAAAAAGTTGCTGGATCTCTGCTTATTTTACAACTGTGTATCTCATCTGCACAGTGCACATGCCTCATATTTTAAACCTCTCGACGCATGTCTCTGCAGAATTTAGAAAGCTGGTAAATGAAAACCGAAAACAGCCGACAAACGGGATATTTTATTTTGATCTATAGTCAACTATCAGTAATTCGGCACTACAATGAATTCCTGTTCCTGTTCTTGTGAAATGTAGTTCCTTAAGCGTGGCCAGTTTTATATATATACAATTCCTAATCGACTCGCATGAGAAACAAACCTATCGCGCTCGGCTCTCATGTGAAAAATATGAAAATCGGAAGTTACTGTACACGATATTTTTTATTTTCCCCACTGCTAACCACCACGTATTACGTATATCCTAGCTTATGTTGATAGTTATCTTTTTACGTGTTCTAAATTCGCCCCGCAGCATCTGTAATATTCGTATATACCAGACAAATAATTCAATTTATTTGCAGGAACCGGCACAGGAACCGGAGTGTGAAATAATTTTCATCACTGATTTTTACTGGACTTTTTAGAAAACTTGCCTAAAGCTGAGTTAAGCAAATTTTCAGCTATTTCATCATCAATCTTTAGAAAACACATCAGAAACAGTTTATTAACAAAACCGGTTCTACCTTGACGTTCACCTATTTCGCGTTTACAAATCAATTTGGCGTATGATCGTTAAGGTTACAATTCAACTTAAAGTTGTCACAACCGCAGTGTTCATGGTCATAATGCTTGGCAGACGCTATTCACTTACGCGCTGGTTTGCAATTATTTTGCTGTTTGCCGGTGTTGCACTTATTCAACTTGATGCAAGTCAGCAAACGTCGAAGTCATTTTCACATTCTTCGGCCGGTGATAACACCACCGACCACAAACGTGACCAAAACTACTTGTTAGGAATAGTTGCTGTGTTAACAACGTGCTTTACTGCTGGATTTGCTGGTTAGTTTGGTCGCAAGCGTTAAAATATTTTTGAAATGTTCACAGCAATAGCAAAACTATATTGAGGCTGGTGAACCTGTGGTATTTTATCTTTGTACATATACATTTACATTTTATTTAAACTTCACTTTATGTCGCAGCGTATATACATCTTCGATCGTTTGTTCATAAAGTTTTGCAATACGGCGAGCACATTTTAACAAAAGCGAAAATCTACATTTTGTCTGCTTGGTTACAAAAAACAGAATATCTGGCGTAAGTCGGTTTCATTCTTCTGGGTTCGTTGTCCGCTTTCTCTTGGTGTTTTTCTATCACTATATTTTGTTTGAAATTCTGCCATTTCTGATTGGGGTCGAGATTCAAGTTCATATTAATGACGCCAAGAATTTGTTTGCAGATTATTTCGTGTATTTTCAGGAGTTTATTTTGAAAAAATGCTAAAAAACACTGAAACTTCACTGTGGATCCGCAACTTGCAAATGTACTTCACCGGTGTGCTATGCGCAGTGTTTGCATGTGTCACATCTGAAGGCGTTGAAATTTGGAGAACTGGGTTTTTCCATGGATATCATCCATTTGTATGGTTGATTGTGGGTAAGTTGTGATATTGAATTATTGCAGAAACAAACGGTAATCACAGGTTGGATATGGGGCCGTTGTATGCTGGCAGAGTAATATGTAACTTGGCAGTAACTCAAAAATTACATACATTAGAAACAAACATAACTTGTTAAGATTATTATTAAAATCATTGATTTTGTATTTAATTTTGAACACGCTAAACATTGTTTTTTTGCATTTTATTGCAGGCTTGTTGAGTGTCGGTGGGATTTTCATATCGATGGTAATGAAATATTTAGACAATTTATGGAAAAGTTTTGCATCTGCGATATCGATTTCTGTGGTTTGTTTGTTGTCTTATTATTTGTTTGGTACAACGCTCGGTGTCTATTTTATCTTTGGAACCGCCGTAGTATGTGGAAGTATTGTTTTGTACAATTATGTATCGGAATAAAAGTAAATATAAGACAAATTCAAATAATAACACATTTTGGCCAAACTACTTTGATCTACATAAATAATTATGAAAACAGGTTTTTGTGTACCAAAACCATTTCAGCTGCAACTTACAGCGGCATTGGTATTTTGTTAATTTACTCAGTAAAACTGTTCGGATTACAAAATTTTTAGAGCAATAACAGAATAAATTAGTGTTATCAGTCAAATTATTCAACAGTTTCTGAAGTGCATGTGCATATTGTAGCTTTAGCAGTTGACGCTACTGTTTATGTTCTCGATTTTATTTATTTTTTTGTAATATGTTTTGCATATGTGATATGCTTCCGTTGTTTTAATTTAGACAAATTTTATCATTTTTGGTATTGTTTCTTTTTAACCGACGGTACGATAGCAACTTGTTAAGAAGTTGTTTTTAATTTATGCATGAAGATATATTGTTATTTACAAGGATATATCCACGACCTGATTAGCAATATAAATACCGGAAATTCTCTTATTTTTAAAGTTATAGTTAATTATAAGTCTGTTAAGAATCCTTTGTTTAATTTCTGGACCCAACTTCCGCGTATTAGACAACCTTTATGTAGCAGATGAATCTGAATTTCTCGGATAATTTCGTTTTAGGATCAGTGCTACGCGTTTTTAAGTTTAATCAGTGCTCGACATTTTTTGGTTAAACATAATTTCATGCTTTTATCGTATGATACAAGCGATTTATATCTAGAACCGTAAAGTAGTGTAAGCACATCTCCAGATGTTTCGTCCGGAAAAGTATTTTGTATACCATATAGCCTAAAGCCCGTGGTAATCAAGCACGTTTGCTGTAAAATGCGATGCTAATTTTAAGCATTACGGGACAAAGAGATTGGGATTTAGAGACGATTAGGCTGTGTGTATGCCCTTAATACAGCTAATATATGCCATTTGGAATGTCATACTTTAGTGACCCGAATAAAGGGGTCCCATTTTGAGTCCGAATCAATAGGAGTATATTTCTCTAATTTGATTCTGTTGGCGGATACAGTGTATAAGTCCTACCATAAAACATACCCAAACAGAAGAATGTCCAATATATAACAGACACTTTGATAACCTGCATAAACTTTATTAAATCCAGAAAAAAAACATGGAATCAACGAAGATGTTCCGGAGCAAAGTTGAGCACAAGAGAAAAAATATAAAAAAGAAGTGTTTGGTCCAACTAACGTGGGGTGAATTTAAAAATAAACATATACGTAACCGAATAACAACGGATACCTGCGTTGGAGGCAAAATAACTGTCAATCCCCCTATTATTCGGATCACTACAGCAAGTATTTCCACTACATTCATTGCTTGATTATTAAGTCAATTGCCTGTTGTGCTCATCAGTTTCCCTATATTTTTTATTGCTCGTACTGTATAATTTAACGTTTCAAATATATTTACCCAGCAAGCATTCTACTATGTACATTCCTAATTAAACGTTAATGAGTTCATTTATCCAAAAGTTTAACAAGGGGTAACCGGATATCCGTTTCGGGTAAAAAAGCAGTATTCGTTTCCAGTATAAAAATACCTGAGATTCCATTATTTTTTCGCTCAAACGTAGTAATAAATCACCTACAAGCTGCGCAGCTTAGGAAGTTCGCCTTGCGGTGATACAGGCGGAATTTCTACGAGAAAATGAGTTTTGTCACACTTTCGTTAAATTCTTTATTAGAAAACTAAAAAAGTTTTGTACGCTATGTGGGTGCCGACGAAATATCGGCGAAACATGGTTTCCGTAAGTCCCTTCCTGGTCCCCAATGTTAGGAATCGACGTTTCTGTTGTAAATATACCTTGGGAATGAGCTAAAGCAAAGTGTGTTGGCGGGAACGTTTACAACCTGCATTACAAACCGCGACATCGTCGTGTGTTCCCGAATGACTGGCGATGTAAATTTACAAGTGTGACTAAAGCGTGTTTATATTGTGCCGGTCAAAATGTTGATGTTGTTGATGATAATTTTCATGTTTTCGTATTTTGTTCTCGTGTTAACGGTTTTTACTCTGAGGCTACACCGATGTTAAAACGAGTAGCAACCGTAGAGCAATTAGGATTGACAGATCTAATTTTGGGTCGCAAAATAGGGAATAGTAATAAACAAGCAGTTTTCAATTTTGTTATTCAGCATCCGCAATTTGCAGTATGAAAACTAGATGTAAGTTAAATTGTGATCAAATCTGGTGTAATCCTATGGATGTTTTAAGAAGAATGTTTTTCGCGCAAATACGGTTGCATTCGCGTACTTGTTTCTGTTTTCGAAAGTATAGCACATAGTGATAATTAGTGATGGGTATCGGAAATTTTTCATATCCAATTATCCGGCAACTGTTGCCGGATATTTATTCAGATACTTATTCGAAATTGAATTTTATATTCCGGATTTCCGAAACTCTTTTGCGTTTCCTAACCTCAATTTTTTTCTCAGCACTTGTTTTAACTTGTTGCTCTATAAGGAAATTATCCTGGCACACAAGATGATGGATGTGAGCGTAAAACACAATACTATAGTTATTTATTATGCAACTGCTTCATGGTGCTGAGAATTCGGTTTAGAAGATTGCTACTGACTAATAAATACTTGCGTTGGCTACCTGTAATTGAGTTGATCCGATTAGTCTCTCGAACTATGAGTCGTTTTATGTAGGGACCGTGTATAATTCCTTTGTTTTATACTTGTTTTACGCTGAGAAGGCTTAAACATAATAAGTTTTGGTTGTTACATTGCTAAAAATATTTATATGTTCAGGACCCGCTCTAGTCTTAAACATCAGTATATACATAATGCCGATTTGGCTCCTCATAACCTCCCCTGATAATTTCAATTAAATTTCAATTTTTGGAGGCTTGAATACTTACACTTATTTTGATCTTTATAAACTACAGCGGAGTGGAACTATAAAAACGTATTTTCGACAGTTGAGAAACCTTATTTCGCCAAATTTTCCCGGGACAGCTACTACCAGGAGTACACACAACAAATATAATTGGGACAGCGGGACCGTTGGACAACAGGAAGCTCGGGGGTCCCTAAGCAGGATAGGGGGCTATCGCCCCCCAAACCCCCCACACTAAACAATTCATTACTGAAATCCTTATCCTGCTCAGCGTCAGTGTCGCTTTTAATATATATACTGGAGGTCAGAAGGTGCTTCAGCCCCCTCCCCCCGAAAAAATGAAACACTGACCCTACTACACCACATTCTCCCGGTGCCGATAAACAGCTTCGTTCGTCAGTTGGAAAACAGCTTCTTGAAATAGTCTTGTTTTTATTTTTAAGCAAAAGTAATTAAAAATTATCAGTAAATCAGGTGCGCCAAACCAGTGATCAAGCGGAAAAAACTCAACTCAACGCGTCGCTTTTACATGTAGTAATATATACATAAAAAATAAAGATTTCTGAACTGTTGAGAATAATTTTTAGTTCCGCTCCGCAGTAGTCCTATAAAATCACAAAAATTGAAAGTATGAAAGTCTTAAAAAATTAAAATTTAATATTGAAATTATCAGGTGAGGTTATGAGGAGCCAAATTAGCGTTATGTTCCGAGGGGCTGATACCCAGAATTACTGACGCCGTTGCAAAGTAAATAACGATTTTAGAACTGTATATGTTTTACGTATAGAACACGTTAATGAGTTTCATGGTGATTGGCATATTCAGCAATTTTTATGTTGATTTTCCATAATTTTTATGCAATTAATCTCTCTTCTTAGCGATTGTTACTTCTTCAGTACACAGTAACTAACGAAGATAATGTAGTTTTATTTCTATATATATCTTTATAGCATATTAGGATAAACATAAATACAATTTTTACAAAAAAAACAAAAATAATATATGAATATTAACCGGAGCGACTTTACACTCGTCAAAGTACGTATACTTCTTGGAATAAATTCTATTATCCCAAAAAATATAAACACCAACTGGGTTTGAACACTTTGTAGCTGCTTGCAGTAAACGCATTCTTCTAACGGCAAAGCTTTCATGAATATCAATAGTAGGACATTTTGGACAGGTCGCTATTTTTTGTAGAACAAATGGACAGCTTGCATAGTAAACAAATTAGCTAATTCTTCAGCCTTCGACTTGAGCATACGCCTTTTCAGCTGCCATGTAATACTTATTTGCCAGCTTTCCCTTCATATCTTCCGTCGCTGCTTCTGCTGCTTGGTTGAACAGATCGCCTGTGCAAATTAAGAAAACATGATAGTAAACTTCGTTTTATGCTTATACAAAACGCTCTACTCCGCTTTACGTTGATTTATGTAAACCTGAAATTTTGGTGCGTTTCGTTTTAACTTTTGGTGCAATTTTGATTTTAACGTCCCATTTTTATCTCACCTGCGCCGGTGAATTTTGTTGACTTCCGGCTCCGGTAGTTTTCGTCTCCGATTGCACTCTGCCTGCGCCTATAATTTCGCTGAGTCGTTCAGCACTGCTTCAAACCTATGGTTTCGTTAGGTCGGACGGCACAGTTTCGATCTTATGTTTTCGTAGGGTCGGTCGGGACAGCCTTGAAAGTAGGCTTAGGGTTGCGCTATACTTGACGTCCGGCGCCGTTCGTTACCATGCGTCACCCGTACTGCGCAGTACGTCACAGTACGTCACTATACGTTATCGTACGTAACTTATTTGAGTACGACACAGCACGGTGTCGGACGGCGTCGTACGGGTGACGGACGGCGTCGTACGGATGACGGACGGCGTCGTACGGATGACGGACGGCGTTGTACGGGTGACGGCCGGCGTCGTACGGGTGACGGACGGCGTCGTACGGGTGACGGACGGCGTCGTACGGGTGACGGACGGCGTCGTACGGGTGACGGACGGCGTCGTACGGGTGACGGACGGCGTCGTACGGGTGACGGACGGCGTCGTACGGGTGACGGACGGCGTCGTACGGGTGACGGACGGCGTCGTACGGGCGACGGACGGCGTGGCGTCCTACGGGTGACGGACGGCGCCGGATGGTACCGTGCGGGTGACGGACGGCGCCGGATGGTACCGTGCCGGTGACGGACGGCGCCGGATGGTACCGTGCCGGTGACGGACGGCGCCGGATGGTACCGTGCCGGTGACGGACGTCGCCGCACGTGAGCAAAAGTATCGCGCAAACCTTATGCTTTAGGCTTAGATTTTTAGGTTCAGGCTTAGGATTTAGGTTTAGACTTAGGCTTCAGCTAAGGCTTAAGACTTAGGGCTAGACTAAAGCTTAAACCTTAAGATTTGAATTACGCTTACGCTTAATTTTAGGTTTACGGTCAGGCTTATTCTTAGATTTAAGCAGAGAGCTGGCGTCCCAACTGTCCCGCAAAAACCTCACATCGAAGCCGTCCCGACTGGCCTAGCAAGAATAGGCTCGAAGCTACCATGCCGTCTCAGCAAAAAGGTGCAGGAGTGTTTAGCGTTACAATCCAACTCTATTGCTGTACTGCGGGTAAACGGGACGCCCCTCAAGTAACATGGGCTTTAACAAGAACTTCAGCATGACAATAATACATCAAATTTTCTATTAAGTGTATGAAGTACAATCTCAATATTGCAAGAACCATACAATGTTGAAACATTCGATTTTTAGTAAAACATCTAAGTCGTCTAAAGACGTTTCAGATGTTAAATAGTGACTTTTACAATTAAGAGCAGAGCAAAATTCTCATTAAAACTTACCTTTATTGTTATTATATACATAGATTATACCTGAGTGAATTTAAAAAAATTCACTTATATAACGTTTAACTTAAAATAATATCAGTTGCAAAAGCAACAACAATCAATTGCGGCGACGTCCGATGCCGTCCGTCACGCGAGTAATTCACGTACGATACAGCAAGTTGACGTAAGGTGACGGACGGCACCGGAGGTCGCCGCACGACAATCGTACGGTGACGGACGCGCCGGACATCATCAAAAGTATAGCGCCACCCGTATTTTGCGGCAACAGAGTTTACGCACGACAATAACCAAATCGATGTAATTTTGTTATTCTTTCTATGTACTTCTCAAGACTATGCAAATCATACACATACATACCTGCCTTGCTTGGGTCTTTCGCTAGCTCATTTCCGCCAACACAAAACATTTCAGCCATTTTCGCAAGCAGGTTATGTTTCGGGAACAATTTCAGCTCATCGCTAGCATTTCTCATTGCTCCGGCAACGACTTCTGACGTTGTCTCACCGTTCATTTTATTTAACGCAGTTTCGTAATATTTTACCGATAAGGGCCAGTTTGCTTGACTTTAACAATAAATTTGAAATAATATTCTCTCCGTTGCGTATATGAAAAGTTTATGTACGACAAAAACTATTCCATAATCGCAAATTGTTCAATGGAATAAAATCAAAATATACGGATGCTACTTTCCGCCAGGTTACATTACGGTTATGTATGCGAAAAGCGTAAACTAGACTAAGCTAAATATTGAGTTGGGCCCGTTTTAATGCGCTACAAGTTCGGACTGCAATATACTAGAGAAATCAGTAATCAAAATTAAAATACGCTTTATATTACGCGAAATTTTTGAGTACTAAGTAGTATGATTTCGCGATATATGTACGTACACCGAAATACAATAAAATATATGAAATCCAGTGTATGACACAATAATTTTGTCAATATTTTAAATCCACTTACATAATTTGATGATTGTCAAAAGCACCAGTTTCGTAAAGTTGTGCAAGAAACAAAATTGCATTTTGATTGTCCAACTGTGCAGCCTGTTGCATAAGTTGCACTCCGCGTTCGAACTGATCTTCTTTACCTTCTCCCTAAACACAAACCTACACCGTATCCAGAAACTTTATAGACATGCAATTTTAAAACCATACGAAATCAAGAAATAATGTTCGTTCCGGATCATTACTGACTGCTATTAACTGAGAAACATTTAAGGTTTTGATTAACAGGAATAATGTACAAAAACAAATTAAGTAATGAACAAGATCCCCTCCTCAATCCATCCACTTCCTGTTCGTTCAAGAAACACCAAAACAAAAAGAAGCATCGTACATCAACCGAACTCATGTCTACAAGTAACGTTCGTTGATTGCGTTTGAGATAAATATCAGCCATTACTGCGATTGCTTCAACATTTTTGCATGACACCGCCATTTCCAAGTGAAACCACGCGGAATTACGATCATAATATGGCGTCGTTACTGTAATTTCATGCTGCTCACCGGTCGCTTTTGAGGCATTTTCGATAGTATTTCGAGTTCCAAACACTGAATCTCGAGTGTTGCTGTCCGCTTGTGAATTTGACTTTGTAAATCTGCCCAGCTCATGATAACGCACCAGATCCAAGTGTATCTACAAGTTACAATTCATTATCATTTTACCGATAATCGTACAAATCAGCACCAACAAAATAGGGACGCTTGAAACAAAGCACGCTTAGGCTACCGTATTACATCCATAAATCCTTCCTCCAATACTGCCTGCAAGAATCATGTTTAATTTCGCTACGTTTTTAGATGTTGCAAACAGAAAATTTAAATGGAAAGAACTCTAAATGCGAACGCGTTTAAATAAAAATGAAAAAATTAACTTGACCGATTAACAATGAAGTTATAATAAGCTCATCGAAGCCGCATTATTGCCGGTTCGCAACCACACAACAAAAATTGTCTCGATCGAGAACAGTTTAGTTTACAAAATAAACAGCACACAATAGTTCCAGTGAAATTTTTTTGATCAAATACTGTTATGTGTAACAGGTTATAACTTATTGTCAGCGTTATTATCAGCCATGCAAAACTTATAGCTCAAATTATTCTAAATTGGTCTACTGTGCCAATAACGATAACGAATTAATCTAACCTGGCCAAGTACAATATTTGACCAAAGGTCCAAGTCCAAATTCGATGTAATGTTTTCATCGGTTTCCTGTAAAGCATTTATGTCGTGGTTTTCCGAAACCAAACCTTTTGATAGTCTTTCAAGTCCGGCAGTGGGATGTACACATGACGGTCTCCTTTTTATCTTGAATGCGTGTCCAAGAACGTCAGCATCTGCCTAAAGCATTTTGTTTTATACCAAACAAAAATATTCTGCAACATTTTGCGCCTAGGGCAAAAATATTGTGAATTACGCTTCATGATCTGCATAATTTCAAAATACAAAAGTACATCAATAAAATGTAAAACAATTTTAAAGATAGTTGTTTGTCTAAACTGTAACGTCCAGTGAGTGCATTTTAATTCAGAATGAATTGAATCACTGAGTGACTAATATCAACTCAGGCGACAAAGGTATTGATACCTTCCAAAGGGGTCATATCACAGGTTGCATGACCTCCTTAGTACTGTAAAAATATAAATATTTGAAATTATAGACAGCAAGTTACACCACAAAAACTCTGGGCATATTATATATAAACACAAATAAAACTCGGTAACCTACATAATGCGTTACGCAGCTGCTATAAAGCAACGCTCACTTCTGCAAGACTCGTTCTATCGCAGTAATATCCACTATCAGTATCTGTACTTCGACGATCTCGAATAATACCTATAACAATGGACTGTAATTTTAAAAGCGTACAGCAACTATCGCCAGTAACTAGTGATAGGTTTTCAAACTCACAAACTCCCCCAGTTGTTGCGGATGTCTTAATTTGCCCAGAAGTAGAACAAATTAAGTCTGAAAAATGTGCTGAATTTCGAAGTTCCCTATTTGACTTATTTGAATGTCAAAGAGCTATATCATCACCAACTGGTTATAGGTGCTACATACATTTCGTGATTACGGAAAAATAAACTAAAATAATTATTTGGCTGAGATGCAGGACAAAGAAACTTTAGAGCCTTATTGCGACTCTTTTGATCACTAAATATATGTTGTTTACGGTCGGCACAAAAACACTGACCCACTTAACACACATTAAGATCTAAAGTTTTGTACTTTCGACTTAAACCACGTTTTGTGTCTTACCGGAAGGAAGAGCTGACCCGTTTGATTCGGCATTGCTGCATGACGCGGAAGACCGATGTCGTACAAAATCCATGCACGCTTTCACAGGACTTGAAACTAGGCTGCTGTTTTCTGTTTGACTCGAAAACCCACTACTGGAACGAGAGTAGTTACCGATTGGACATGCAGGAGTGACAGGAGCAGGTCGATGCAACACTATAGTTAAGCCACTGCTCTAAAGAAAAGAAAGTGTTATCTGCGCATACGCAAGCTCAGAACAACTTGGTCCAAAACCAAATACGGACTTAAATAAATAGAAAGCGACTACAACGCTACAGTGAACTGAGAAAAAATGTAAATAGGTAAATGAATATTGATCTTAAACGCATACCAACAAAAACTTGCATCGTATGAGTTCTTGAGAAATATTTGTCGCCAGACTAATCATCCAGTTCATAATTAAAAATACACAGCATTACCAAAGCACTAAAGACTCAATAAAACAGTGGTTTATTTCAAACCTGGGCGAACGATTTTCGTTTAGCATTCAACTTTTCACGAGGCGATAAATCGAATGCCGACAACGCAAGACTAACACAAATGGAATTGCAGTAATGGGAAAGGAAAAACAGCGCCATGCCCTTTGTGCCTAGATTACCGTCACCGTATCCTAAAATTATATTTACAGTATTGCAATAGAGAAATCACAACCAGTCACTGTATTCGAAAATAAATCGGTGTGCTTGATCATTCGAAAAAGTTCAAGAGTAAAAACGATTTTTACATCAGCAGCTGCAGTGAATAAGAATTGCAAGATTATGTTACGTATGTAAATGATACGACTGCCTGTGGTAATTTATTATATGCTTAATGCGGTGTCTCGAGACAACATTCACGGTTTTAACTTCCTTAGTGCCAGGATAAATACAGGCGAAACTAATCGTCAAAGAAACAGAACCAAAAACTTCAGTACGTTCGAACTGTAATTACGCCCTTTAAGGCATTAGGTACATAAGTTTCATGTTACACGCTTACACGGGCACGCATTAACGTCGGTTTGAATTTTTGATTGGCTTTCACTTAAATAAAAAACAATAGAATTCATAAATACAAAACAATAATACTACGATTGATCAATGCATAAAATTAACCACCAAAATATACCTTTCCCGTCAGCGGTATGAATCTGTGGATCCGTATACAAATCACCAACACCTTGAACGTCAACCACAATCAGCTGATGGCCAGAGCGTTCAAACGTAAAGTGACTGAATGCCTAAATAGCATTATATAAATAAATTATACAGTTATTAGCAAAAGTGCCCATGTTACATTTACGAACGTTTCCTATAGGCTTACGTATTGGACTAAGGGTGCTGCTCGTCCGTCACTGTATAGTAACGCACACGAGCAACATACGGCGCAGACATTAAAAAATTTCAAAGTAAAGCGTTACCCAAACATTTACGCTTAGGTTAGGGCTCATGCTTATGATAATGTACTGTCTGTGAAGGTAACAATGACAAATAAATTTCACTTTCTAACATCAATGGCAACATGTAGCGATCCGTAACACCGATAATATACCACAAAATATTAAAAATAACCCTAAATATCACGATACACTGGTCGACATATACACTTAGAACATGAACCGCTACTTTAAAGGTCTACCTTCGCGGTATTACAATAGAGTAAGCTTAAGCTTTAGACTTATTTTTTGCATAGGTTTATTCTTTTAGACCTACGTTTACTCATAGGCTTATCCTCTCATCTAGGGTTTGGCTTACTCTTATCAATATACCTGTACTACTGTTGCGCCCCTGGAAGTACCATTAGCCAAGATAAAGTTAAACTATTAGAACATCCGTAATAACATTTAGCAGAAACTCAATATGACGTGCGTGTGAAAAACACTGCATCAAAGAAATGCAAACACGTCATGTACATGTTGCCGCGTACCTGTGGAGTCATACGACATGCATCCGTAACAAATCCAGAGTTTGAATTATATTTAATATACTCTCCTTCAATGAAGTGTTCGACATGATACAACGGCGATCCTGGCCGCTCGGAAAGTTCAAGCACAGCCATCTGGAGTAAATCCACCTGCAGCAGTAAACATTAGGTTAATTTATTAACGCAGTTTTCACAGCAGTAGGCACTAGGTCATCGAGATCTGAAATGAAAACCCCAAAAACGTAGAAAATTGACACAGCTTTACGTTTGACACTTTTGTTGTTTCCCCCGCCATTACGAAAATGAGTGGACATCTTTTTCACTTGTAACATAAAAATATTTTGTTTTCCTGTTATAAAAACTAGTTTCCAGTGCAAAATTTTTTTCGTTAATTTTGCGTTACGTTTTTAAAAGGGGTGCCTTGGGGAGGGGGGCACAGCCCCATATGCTGCTCAGTATCCTTTCAAATAGCAGGAAACAGGAGGCGACAGACCCCTAAAAATGAAATTTTTGTGGCGGAAGCTTAGTGGGAAGTACAAAAGTGCCTTATGTCCTTGTTGCAGAATTT
The DNA here is from genome assembly GCA_030248215.1 of Enoplolaimus lenunculus. Classification (NCBI taxonomy): domain Eukaryota; kingdom Metazoa; phylum Nematoda; class Enoplea; order Enoplida; family Thoracostomopsidae; genus Enoplolaimus; species Enoplolaimus lenunculus. The sequence goes on from JASANG010003708.1 coordinate 139,155, forward strand.
AACAGTAGCTTTGGTGGAATTCTAATGACATGCACTGATAATTACAAATTGGCTGAGATTCTGAAACGTTACTTAAATACAGCGGCATACTTAAGTATTTTCCAAGCATAACCAATTTCCTGTTTCCAAAAGCATACTTAAACTACTTACTTATGTCAGAGATTTAAGTCAATGACTTAAGCAAGTACTTAAGCAAAACTTGCGAAAATACTAAAGTAACATTCGTAAACCAAACCGTATTGTATACCTACCTTTTTAGGTGGTTCATATCGATTGTACTCTTCTGCCCACAACTTCGCATCCATTTGCAAACGAACATCTTCAAAGTATACACTTCGTTCAGTGTTTGCAATGTATCGTTTGGCAACATAATTAAGCGCATTCGTCCAATCAGTGTCTGATTTGCTGTATGACGACATTTTCTTCATGCGATAACACTCACGCATAGCACCACGACCAAACGGCTAAAATTTAAATTGCAGAAAAACAATCGCATTACTTACAAACAAATAAAACGTAACTAACGCGACTTCTTATTTGAAACTCAAAATTGTTCTTATAATAAATTTACATTACAACGTTGTGTTTATTTCTTTATGTCGACACAAGATGAATATACGTAATTTAAGGCCAACTATTCAAGCCAAACTAAATCAGTTCAGGTGGGTAAACTAACAAAATATTGGTCACTTAACTAAATTCCACACAAATATCGGCCGCCTATAAAACAAGCATAAACGTTAAAAATAAAAGGTATACCTATATATTCGACAGCAAACCACATACATAATATCAGGATTCTACAGAATACTGATTTGAATACTACCGGAACGGGATAGCGAATTTTGTACCGGAACAGAATATTAACCCCGTATTCGGTAGGTTTACATCAAATACAGATATCGGTTTTATGCGCCGCTCCCTAACATACGTATAATGTAATGTATAATCAGCTCGCTCGCTCGCTAGCAAACGCCCTTACTTCAGCCTCGATTTTGACCACAACCTCATCTTCAAGCCACTTTTGTGTCACCGCGTTAAACCGGAATCGCTTGCACCGTTCTTCGACGCATTTGCTCAAGATATCTCGATCAGCCCATGGATCATCGCTTTGCAACAATTTACGACCAACAGTTCGCCATTTTTGAACCAAATTATCTTTGAACAGGTAATTTGGCTTTGTCGACTGGTCAGCCACATTGTTTGCCGAGCTTGAAGTTGAACTATGTTCTTCAGAACAACCCGCGCTGTTGCTTACCGAATAAGCTTGTGCGTAGTTAGTTAGCTTCGCTGACATCGCACGATGCAGACTATTTGGAAATAGCAGTTAATTTGACCGATGGAAAAAATCATCTTTGTCATTGTAATCTTTCATATTCCGCATAGAAATTATTCCATTATAAAAATCAACGGATTTGCTGAATGTTAAAGCAAAACAATATCTCACAAATTCAGTAAGGACCAACGGGGTTCACCAGGCCATCCACGCCTGCCCCGACCCAAATCGGATGGCCCCGGCGGACTAACACAAAACCCAAAACTTTCTATTGTAATTTGGCAGAAAAACCGTGGTTGACTCTCCGCTAAACTTCGCTCGCGAGGTTTTTTCCATTTGCTAAATCCTCGTTACAGAATTTTAGATCCGTCACTGCTCTTTTATGACATTAAATCTTTCCATAAACAACAAGATCACTCCGGCAACAATTACAGCACTATGCGGTTAAGAACGATTGTCTAACTGTGAACTTAAGTCATAGACATTGGTCAATATCGAACTAAAAAGCCCCGATTGCCTTTATTCTTTTACTGCTAAAACGAACGATGCAGTAGTATAAAAGGAAAAACCTCACCTTTATCTGCCAAGCACACGTCTAAAAACTAAATATTTTTACGAGCACACGCAATCACGCATGTAACTGAGCTCAAGCAAATATATATTATATTCAACCTTACATTAACGTGCTATAGCGCTATGTTACGCATGTACATAAACAAAAAATTAGTGTTAATACATACAGGTACACAATGGCTGGGTTACAGAAACATGACTTAAGTCGGCCAACGCCAAAATTGCTTACTGATGGAAAACTTCTTGAGCTGGCAAAGACCGCAAGTGTAGGCGTTAGGGTGCACCAGAGGTGAAAATAATGGTGCCGGAGGTCACTAAAATTACCTGAAGTTGAAGCAACATTAGGTAGTTGAAATAATGTGCATAAATTTGTTAATTTTAACAAATATCTGCCAAGCGTCAAAACTTTTGATTATACTGTGGTCACTCGAAAAAGGTGGTAATAAGAGGGTGTCTCCATTTTTTAAGTCCCAATCAATAGAAGTCCGTATTAGTATTGCGCAGTTACCATTTTTTCTACTGACCGGTCGGCCGCCGGCCAACGAAACTACTGACCGGCCGGACAATATACAAAATTTTAAAAATTTCACATCACACATTTTTATAGTATACCTACATCATTACGTTTCTAAAAGGTTACCAAACATTTTAGGCTCAGTAATTCAATAAGAAACGACCTCGTTGTGAAATATACATTAATCTAAGAACATGTGCAGTAGTATTCCATATGCTTAACAGAAGACAGTTTACCGCATTGTTTCTAAATATTTTAAGCACAACAACATCTATGCAAAATATTGCCGATCACTCTCCCATCATGCAATTTCGACGAAACGTTCAATGATCAAAAAATTGTGCCCGTATTACGCTAAGAACAACAGGGTTGTCCGGGAACAAACCAAGCAGAAGCACAAAGAAGACAACCTAGACCTCAAAACACGCCTGCGTTATGTATAAATTTTTTACATATACAATAAACAAGGGCGTAACAATGGGGTTTTAGGTATATATTTGTGAAACTTTGTGGAAATGGCTCCTTTATAAATTCTGAAACTGTAGGCACAACTGGAACTATAACAAACAAACAAAACTTAAACCTAAACTATTTTACTTTTCAAAATCGTCCTTAATCGGTGAGAAAATCGGAGATGATTTTCTGAATCTATTATTATTTGCTTTATTATTTTCAAAAAATATTTATATATACTCTGGTGAAAGAATTCACTACATTTTTGTAAAAGAAAATGGAACTCAGATTATCTGAAGCGCTTTATCCCACCATCAGTTGTCTAGAATACAACTGCAACCACAACAGTTTCAATCAGTAATTCAATCTTAACATTAACCCTGATGATAAGAGTAGGCAACTTATCAGATTTCAGCTAATAGTTTTGGAATCGAAATCTAAATATGCTTAAAAATATTAAATTTATAATGTCACAGTTTTTTCAGCTTTTTCTGTGATAAGCAATTACTGTCCGGCCGGCCTGCCGTTGACCGGCCGGTTCCTGACCGGTGCCCAACACTAATTCGTATCACCTAATATGAGTCCGTAAGCGGATTAGAATCCCTAAACCCAAAGTTCACTACCAAAATTTCAAAAACCTCCGGCAAAAATTCTATGCCGAGCCAGACGTTCAGTTGGACTCTAGTAGGTACACTGCAAAAAATGGTGAGTCAAATTGCCTCTCCGAAATAGGCTTTTAACGGCTACACAAACTGAGTGAAATTCGACTCCACCAGAATCAAATTGGACTCACTGAGCGATTCAGTGAATCGAATTTGACTCTGGCGGAGTCGAATTTTGATTCAGTTTGTGTAGTCAGGAAAAGCCTATTTCGGAGAGTCAATTTGACTCACCATTTTTGCAGTGTACTAGGTATCAGGGTAACAACCAGAGGTCTGCCTTCGGCTCCGGTAAAATTTTTGTCGGAGTTTCCAGTGATTTCGCTGGTGAAATTTTGCTGCTTTACAAGTTATCTATTTGCCGCGTTTCGTTTTAATTTCAGCACAAATTTGAGGCAAGAATTGCCGTTTCTAAAAACTAAGCGTAAAACCAAACGATTTAACAACATATAACAGATACTTGCTGAAATTAACCACCCGCTTCGGCATGTTTTGCTTTAGCAGCTCCTGGTAGGCATAGTACACTGCAAAAAATGGTGAGTCAAATTGACTCCCTCCGAAACAGGCTCTACGGGACTACACAAATTGAGTCAAATTAGACTCCGCCAGAGTCAAATTCGACTCATTTAGCCGCACGTTTGACTCTGGCGGAGTCGAATTTGACTCAGTTTGTGTAGTCCCGTACAGCCTATTTCGGAAGGAGTCAATTTGACTCCCCATATTTTGCAGTGTACTACAATAAAGACAGTCAAGTTATGCGATCGAAATTGTCTTTACAAGGTTCAGTTTTTGGTCTCCGGATTGTGGGCTACTTTCTGATGTCAATTTTTAATGGCAAATACAACTAGACGCAAACAAAACCTGGAAATTGGTCTGTTTTCCTGCTATTCGGTTAGACGTTTTGCATAGGAACGTTTAGGTTTATATTTTTTCACGACAGACTGACTTGAACGGCAAGTACTAGACTTGCAACCACAACACCGTTTCTTTGATATTTTGATTTGTGCTCCAAAAAATGAAATGAGCCCAGGCCGCAGGTGATGCGCTCGAGCCGTAAACAGCCGGGCCGGTACCTACCATGTTACTTTCCTCTACACCTTGACCTATCAAATATTACGACGTAAACATAAACAAATTCAAACATACTGCGGTTGCTGTAACAAAGCGCCTATTATAAAAAACGGCTTTTCAAGTTGCTTACTCGCGTGTACGAGCTAAACGCTCAACCAAAAATTGCAAATGTTTACTTCACAAGTCAACACCAATTTTATCATTTAAACAAAATCAAAAAGACGAGAAAAATTAAATGGTGCCTAATATTTTAATACACAATATATGCAACAATAAAAAACCTTGAAATTTTTTAATCAGAAAACGTGACGCAATAACTCCGCTCAACTTAAGACATAATAGTGATATATTATGACAACTAATCAAACCAAGATTTCCTAGGGTCGGCTAGTACATGTTGAATCCGTCACCGTTCGTGCTTCGCAATTCTTGCGAAAAACTATTAAGGCAGATTAACTTTCGTTTATGCACTAACATAAAAATGCAAAAATCAGTTGGAAAATGTAGTAAGATTCTTGTAACACGCTAATGTTATATATAATAAAAGTTATGTAGTTATATATGAACAATCATGTTTAACTAACAGCTGTATGGTCCAATAGTGACGTAGACCACGTTGCAAAAACCTAGCGGTTCGCACTGTCCATATACCAGACAAGTTCAACAATGATAAATTGTCTGCTTCAACTTTGCTTTTATCCTCTCCGTACACGAATCGAAAACACTCATTCAAAAACTAGAATAAAGTCAAATTCTGCTCTGGTCTATATCACTATATTATCCATTATACAAATATGCACTTTCACGCTACACGGTAACAATCTTTGAACACGTGGTAGACTCAAGACGACAGCAAACAAGCTCGAAATATTTGTGGAAAAGCATTTCTCGCAACGGAAGCCCCCAAAACCAAACTTATAATTTTAAAGCATTGTGAAAACTAGAGATAATAAATATAGCAGATTGTATGTCAACTTTTCGCCCAGAACATGACTGACAACACTTTAAAATATTGTTACAAAATGTTATCTATAATGACGTCTGCCTATACGTCAGGGTCTAAAAATACCTAGAGACCAAAAATTATATGTGCAAAATGACTGATGAGTGTCTAAGCACAGTTTACATGAACGAAATAACAGAAACAGGCTGTATTGAAAATTTACCATTTATATGTACATTAACGCGAAAATCCATAAAAGTACGCAATCAAACGTAACAAATCCCATTCTACACGAATGAATGAATACCGTGTGACACTTTGCAAAGCCCGTTGGTTGATTTGCCACAGTTTACAACGCAATAATGATATCACTAATGTATAATGCCAAGAACCACAGTTGTTAAAAGCACACAACACTGCATTCGAAAACATGCAGTTCAACGCTAAGGCGCTATGCAGTCAACGTAATTTGAAACAATCATACTAATAAACCGCTGGGAAAGTTATCATCACAAATCGAAGCTTTATGAAACATTGAACGTTCATCTACTTTTGTCCACAAACAAAACAACTACACAATGTAGATCGACGAATAATTATTCAGAAGAAGATAGCTAACAGAATGTACCGGCTATAGAGAACCATATTACACGGCTCTCTTGCTACAGTTATAATTACTGCCAAGCAGTCCTAAGATATTTGGTTAATTTCACGGCCTACGCATATTCCTAAGCCTAAGCCCAAACCTAAGCGTAAGAATGAGCATATTGCTAAGCTTAAGCGTAAAGTTAAGCGCAAGATTGAGCATATTCTTAAGCCTAAGCCAAGCAAAAAATCGTATAAAACTTAAGCTCACCCTTTTCTAGTCCAACGAAAAACGTTCCGCCCCTGATCTTTACATGGGCCGATCTCACTAGAAAATGAATAGTTTCCCCAGCATCTAAATCTAGGGCCATATCTTGTCGCAGCGTTTTTCAGAAGTATGTACAAAAAGAAATTGTATTGCATGTAATTAGTCTTGCACTACCCAAGAAATCAAGGATATTGTCCACCTTACGACACCGACAGCAACAAACCATTAGTTTTAAAGTTTTGCAATACAATAGCAACCGCAGCGATTGAACAACATTATTCTATGAAGTTAATACGTATTATTGGTTTTGTTCGTAAACCACATCTGTTGATTCAAACAGTGGTAGTTCCAAATCATCAAAACGCAAACACATTGGTTTTCTCCGTACTTCTACACGGAAATTTTGCATCCTGCTAACACTCTAGAAACTCTTTCTTTCGTTGAGTGAAAACAAATTTTTGCAACGATAATTTGAAACCACAAACTATGAACCATATCTTCGATACGGTACTAAAACTTGTGACCCAACGCATACAAAGACAGTCACAACCATGTCCAAAACGCTTTCTAAGGTTCGGCTGAAAACGTCTATGCACAATATTGATACAGCCTCTGTGTTTCCACTCATACCCGCGCACTGTGTAAAGGGTTACGTTTGGGTGTTGCAATAATAGGCATTGTTATACTTCGAGTTTTTTATTGATGAGCACATTGAACTCTAGATCCGCCCATACCCGGTTCGTCTTCGTCATCGTCATCTTGGTAGGCTTCACGGCGTGAACCAGAACCTTAATAATTAACACTCAAAGTCAAAGTATAACCATGATTTTTAAAGAACAGTTTCCAAGTTCATGTTGCTTATTACGGCGGTGAAAACTCAGTTATTACCAAGATGCAACCAGATACCAAAAAATATCGAAAGGAAACTTAGCTTTACATTTTAACTACAATTAAAACTTAAACACGCTAATAACGTTTCTGTTCCCAACCGGTTAATAGGTTCGAGCCCTACCGGACCGCGTACCACAGCCAAATGTCCAGTTTGCGCTCACAGAATATCCACAGAAAACTTCCATAATTTCTTACCAGAACCGTGAGCATGTTCTTCAAATGGTTGCAGACACACTTCTTCGACGTTCTCTCCTTTTGGAATCCGAACCTTAGGTCGAGCCGGGAGCAATTTTTCAAGTGCCTGAAAAATTGTTGTTTACCGTTAAATACACTGAATATTATATATATAAATGGATTTGTAAATTAAAACTCTGTCATATGTCTAAATATAAAACATAAAACTACGTCTGGCATCTTTTCGCTTAGCTCGCACGTTTCATCAACTGATGTGACGACGTTTAGGGCCCCAAAACTGAACATTTGCCTTTACAATGTGACTTAATGCAAAAATACGGCTGGCTTCTAGCTCGCTTCGCTCGCGACATTTGATCGTTTGAATTGCTCGATGTCAGAGGGAACCCAAAAGTTATCATGGGATTTAATACATGTTAACAAAAAAAGCCTGGCTAATTTAGCTCGCTCTGGTCACAAGGTCTTCTTCACTGTTATATAAAAGCTTTTGTAACTGTTGGTTGTCCAGATGGTTTTAATATTATTTCATCACACAGAGCCATTCCAAGCTAATATGTTATTTTATACTGAAATCGATACAATCAAGTGGTGTTTCGTTCGCTTCGAAATTTTTTCTTCAGCAACTGCTAACATAGTGGTGATGTGTGTGAGGTGCATTCCCTTCCACTGAGCATTTTTTATCCCAGAGATGGGTTGTCCCAATCGAAAACAGAGACCGAAACCTGACTACCGAGACCGGCTTTGAAAAGTCTCCGCCTCGGTCAATTTTTGACCGAGACTCAAAAAATCAGACCGAAAACTGCCAAATATCAAGAATCCCATCCCCGTTGATCCCTCTTCAAAAACGTGTCGTTCTGCCATTTTTATAACGCAATCTCAAAGAATTTTCGACATTTCCGAGAAAATTAGTGACGTAAGACTGTGGACACCCATTATCTTCGTCTTCTCCTAAATCTATACGTATAACTGGGTTTTCCCAATGGACTAGAGCTCTGGCAGCACCATGCCTGTAATGTTCTACCTATCCTCAATTAACTTTTTAGCATGCGTCATGGCGGCCGCCGCCAAGACGGAAGAAAGAAGCAGGCCTGACCAGAAGATGCAGAGTTGTACTGGCACAACTCCGGGCAAACGATAAGTGTCCACTTCTTGGAAAATACCTGCATGAAAAGGGGGCCACGGAAGACAGCATCTGCGTCAAATGTGGCCATCCGTAGGACGACTTACGGCCTGTGTAATGGAGCTGCCCGCATGGAGACCCGCACCGACCCATCCCTCCGACTGCAGAGCAAGTGAACCCAGCTCACAACAAGCAAACGCCCTGATTTCATCTTGTGTTAAGTCACAATTATTACTTCGGAGAGTACTGATATGAACTATTAAATAAAAAGTCATTTTTCCGGTCATAAAATTTTCCGAAAAAACAACACTGGCCTGAAACAAGTTCTTAATTGCCCCAACTCAATAATACTCAACAAGATACTATTTAGTTGATAAACTTCTCAAATTCCAGAGGTCTTACTAATGATATTGAATCTAAATGAAACATTTTAAAAAGGTTAGAATAAACTTACCGAATATAAATTTTCATCGGCAAAGTTTGGTTCCGGAAACTGAACGTCGAATTTGATATATAAATTGCCTTTGTCGAACGGTGCACGATGCCGCGGCATGCCTTCACCAACCACACCGCGAATAGCACCTGGACTAAGTATAACGAAACTGCATTTCAACTACGTACCAGTTCAAAATTACAGTTTCAAAAATTTATGCCACTCTACTGGCGTTTAGAAACATATGGTGCAAAACCTACACAAGCACAATTAACCTGTTATACTGAAAGCATAACCAAGAAACCAGCTGGGATATATGTAATCGATTGTTTTGCTAATCCAGTACCACAAACCAAAATAACCAATTACCCGTAATCTATGTGGGGTAAACCCTTGCTCAACTACCAGGGTTCGACCGGATACCAAAAACCAAACATTCAGGAACCGGAGTTACAAGAGTCGTAGTATTATCCAGGCTTCTTGAAGTCAATTATGTTATACTTACTTTTCAGAAATAAACATACAGCAATGTAGAATACCGGAGACGGATGTTGATATTTTTCTGGAGTCGAATATTTGGTTTTACCCTGTCCCGTACAGCCCTTTCCCTTACTTGGTCCCATACAAAACGACAAAACCTAACCAGGCTCAACCACATCGCCTTCAGATGAACGAAAGACTACGTCGCGTCCGTCGAGATGTTTGATGCAAAAATGAAATCCGCACAGCGCTTCTGCGAGTGTAATTTCGTGAGACATAAACAGATTGTCAGCTTCGCGTGTAAATTGATCGTGTGGTTTTTGTTGTAGCACTATAATGACGTCGCCGGGTGGAACGCCGGGCTAAAATAAACCAACGTGATCAATGTAATCATTTGCCGTGAAAAAGAACTGCTCATCATAAGTATTTTGATAATTTACATACACTCCAACAAGTTAAATTGAAAACATTCCAACTCACTGCCATCGGCGCAAAATGTATTGGCAAAATATAGCCATATTATTTCTGGCATTTCGTAGTTTCCCCGTGTCATTTTATGAATTGTGGGCGTTTCTGGCTAAAATTTTTTAATTGATTCGAAAATTTTTATATATACAGCTAGCTAGTCTTGTATTTTTAGCAATTTTTTGCTTGAATTTGCTATTTGGAAGCTTGTATGTGGCGCTTACTCGTTTATTATCTTTCCGATTTTATATAAGTATAATTTTAAAGCAATTATTAGAGATTTTCTAGTACAAGATCGGACATGGAGGAGAGGTTTCGAGCGGGGATTTGGCCGAATGGGGGTGACCCCACTACCGAAATGTCAGTTATTGCAAGGCCAATACCGATCGTGATTTCATCTTGACTATAAACCCAATATTTCATAAATGAAAAGAAAAAAACAGAATAAAAATAACAAAGTTTATCTGCCGTTGTTTCAGCACAATTCACCTCCTGATCCCCTTCACCGTGGAACGTAATTTTCTGACCCTCACGCATGCCTTTATCAATGTTTACTTCGATGATTTTGGTTTCTTTTACCGTTTTGCGGCCTTGACACGTTTTGCACTTGTCTTTGTCAGGAATGGATGTGCCTAAAATACGTATCATAATATATATCATGCTCTATTATTAAAAGTTTTGCATCAATGTAGCAAAAAAAATGTCTTTCAAAACCCAAACAGTGTGCTCGTAAATACTGTGTACCATCGTTGTGTGTCAGGGTGCAACCGGAATTACAATTTACCGGAACCGGAACCGGAATTTGAAAATTTTACCGGAACCGGAACCGGAAAATGAAAAATGCATTTCACCGAAAATTTCATTTTAATCTTATTTTTTGCTCTATTATTTGTGAAATAACCTTAGTCGAACTTAGGTATTTATTTTATTTGTTGTATTTTAGATTTTCATCATCGACTGAAGTGAAATCCACCATCAATGGCTTATATTCGGAGTACAAGTGGCTTTCAAAAGAGATTCTTAAAAATTAGCAAAGTTAAGAAAAGGGCCAAATTATAATACCGGAATTTTTAAATCCGGTAAAAATTTACCGGAACCGGAACCGGAAGGTGAAAAAATGCCGGAACCGGAACCGGAATTCCGGTTGCACCCTGTTGTGTGTGCCTGTAAACACTACACATAAGCCCTAATTTTACCACCTAAATCAAGCATATGACACCAAACGTTTTGCTACATGATTAATACCTGTCAGGAGCTATCAAGCTTTAAGTCACAAACAAGCACAAATATGCTTTGAAAACTACATAAATATATCCGTGCTAGGGTTCAACCGGATGTTCAACTAAAGCATAAAATTAATACCCGGCTCTGGTATATACTATACATTACCGGATGTGCTGAAAAGTATAAAATAACTCTATAAGTCCTATAAATATTGAACAAAAAAGAATGTATTTTGAAATTGTTTTATCTGGCTTAGCTAACAGTTCTTTTATGTGTTCTATAGATTTCTTAATACGTTTCGGTTGTTTCCGCAACCGTTTTAGACGCCAAAGTTGCACCTATAGGTCAAACTGGCTGTTCAGTTTTTCGTGAATAAAAGACGAAAAATTGAACATCACGTTTTTTGATCGATATTTCTTAACGCTGATAGTTGGGGGCATATTTCAACTTATTAACGAATCTAAACAGCGTTTCACGTGAAAAACTTTTGAAAACTATATCATATTTTTACAGAGTCTTATTTTTGTGGCTTACAAAAAAGCAATTGTAATTTCGTATCTTTTCGAAGCTAAAAATTTCCTATCAAATCATCGTGTTTCTGAAATTTTTTAGTTTAAATTTCAAATCGACAATGTCAAAAACCTATCAAGCTTCAGCTGAATATCTCTATCTCGAAATAGAGCCACGGCCACCGCTTGAAATTGCTTAACTTAAAATAACAGTTTTTGACAGTATTTACCAGATAATATTATTCAGCGTCAAAAACTTAACTTCATGACTTGCTTACAAATGCAGTAGCAGTAAAATGTGTGGTATTTCCACGTGTAAAAAGCAGTTTTATGAACAATATTTGAGATCACAATTAGGGATGTGCCGATTAATCGGCATATGGTGTACTAAAGTTGGAATCGGCATCGGTCCGGCATGGGCAAAGTTTTAAAATAAGAATCGGGTAATCAGGATCGGCAAAAATTTTGGTATCGGCACATCCCTAATCACAACCCCAATAAACCGGCTATGGATGCCAGTTGTTTGCCAGATTTTAAGTTGGAACCGAATATCCGGTCGATTCGTCTAGTAGCTGCCAAATTTGCTGAAAGTAATTAAAATCTTCGAATGCACAACATCTCGAATTGTACTGGGACAATTTAACATGATATATATTAATCAACATTCGTAATTAGTACCACTCGATTAAATTTACGAAGCCTCCATTCCTGAAATAACAATTTCTCAAGTTACAAAACTCCCTGACAAATTCTTAGTCTACATCTTATTGCCAAACTTTTCATTTAATGTTTCATTCTGGATTCCAGCATTCAAATTCACTCTGTACATCGCGATACTTAACTCGACCGAACTTTACCTTCTCCACGACAATCAGGGCACACTGATTGCATTTGCTGGATCATTCCTGGACCCAGCTGCCGCACTGTTACTTTGACGCCGCTTCCACGACACGTGCCACAATTTACAGTTGCGCCTTCTTTGCCGCCACTTCTGAAAAAACAAAACAAAACAATTACATAAAAGTGTTTTTCAGACACGGTAGTTCTCATTAGGGTGCGACCGGATATTAACTTACCGGATTCCGGAACCGGTCAAAACTTAAACTTCTTGACTTGCCCAGAAATGTAATAGCAGCAAGAAGCTAAAGACGCTCACTTGTACAAAACTGTTTTTGATTTTCGGCAAAACAACTGTAAATATCCGGTATTCGGTAGGTTTATACCAGATACGGATATCAGTTTTTGTCGAAACTTAAACCAGAGCCGGATATCCGCTCGCACACTGGTTCTTATTGTCGCAAAACAAGAGAAATACGTATATATTGTATTGAACACTGAAACACAATAAATTTAATTAATTTGATATGGCAAGCAAGATATTTTAGCCGTCAGCCTTTTTCAGCACTGTTTTACATTTAAAACGACGTCGGAGAAACCAACATGTCTTCTTATTTAGTACAACACGTACGCAAAATAACAGATCGAAGCCAGATATAACAAGTAAAACTCAATCACATTAAATTAGCGCTACCTATATATACTGCTAACTCTGTTATAATTTTGTTCCTACAGTTGCAGTACATAGTTAAGTTACGTACCCGCCGCATCCCGAGCATATCACATTTTTGCCTAATTGGAGCTTGGAAACCTTTCCGTTGAATAGATCTTCTAGCGTAACCCTAAAACAAAATCACATCTGCTTATCTAAAACCTGTACATATACATTGAATTATAGTACCAGTATATAAAAATCAAAATATAAGTTCAACATTGAAACTATTCACACATAAGCATGCGCTGTTTACAGACATCACATAAATAGCATATAACCCGAGAAAACTTAGAATATAGGAATGAAAATTCCCAACCCTATGTTAATCAGATAAGAACAAGACTTTGAAAAATATCCTTCATTCCAAGTATGTGTGTTGTCTTGCGATAAATTTGGCATGTACTAACTACCTTACGTACTTTAAGGGATGGATTGTATCTTGACCTTTCGCACGCCTTCGGCGCCCTCCGCTACCGCCGAAAAATCCGCCACCTCCGAATCGACTACCAAACAGCCCTCCTCCAAGTCCGCCGCCGAATATATGTGACAATAGGTCTTCGGCTCCCATACCACCTAAAATAACAAATTAACAGTTGCTCTCTGAATAGAAACCTTCTGCTTTGAACAAACAATTTTCTCGAATTCAACAGATATAGATTTCGAGAGTGTAGAGATTAGCTGAGATCAACCACGCACCAACCATAGCAAATCAATATGATTGTGACATGCGAATGCACGAAGACAAAATAAACCTCATGCTGATGCTGCATATCAGTTAAAACACTAATGCGTATGCTGTGCCTTCATATGCACAGCAGTGAAAACATCAAATAACCAAGATGCATACGTATAATATTGAGGTTCTTATAAGGCATAAAAACAGAAAAACTCAGCAGGTGATTACGCGCTGGCGTTGCTCAGTGGTAGCGCGCTGGGCTGAGAAGCTGTCGGCCATGGGTTATGTGATAGAAATCTCTTAAGGATGTCCCTTATTTTTAGCTGCAAAAACGCCATAACTAAAAACCGTCATGGTAAAACTATCTATGCACAAAAATACGCAGGCTTTACAGCATTACCAATTTTGTCATTATTCCGACATTCATCGACTTGCGTTATATATAAAATTTAATTATATATCTGAGAATATTGTGGTCCAGCACTAACCATCGCCACCTTCTTTCAATCCATCGACACCGCGCCTATCGTAGATTTCACGTTTTTGGGGATTCGACAAAATTTCGTACGCGAAACTAATTTCTTTGAACTAAAATTGAAAACAAAAATGGAATATTCCTCAAATATTGAACATCTCTGAAATCTTGCTTTAAATAACCTTAAAGGAAACTTTAGCAACGTCTGGTCAAATAGCCCGAAAAGTCCAATTTGTTTTGGTGATTTAACATGAACACAGTACGTATGTATATTACGTACATACGTTTTATAAGCGTGTTAGAATGAGAACTTTTGTTGTTAGTTCAAAAGTTTGCTTAAATATCTTTTTGCAATATATAAGTTTATGCTACCAAGTACATATTGTACTACGCACCCTTTCACCATGGTTTGGATTTTTGTCCGGGTGATGTTCTCGAGCGAGTTTGTGATACGCCTGAAATAAAATCATTTAACAAAAACTAGCTCAATATTTTCTTGGGCTCTTAGAACAATTTCCTGTACAAGCAATAGCACCACAAAATATAACGATCATTACCACGAAATTTATATAAACCCTTTAAAAACTTGATACTTACATTGAACGCTACTGCCTGAATCTCAATGTAACGCACTCACCACAATTGACCATCCACTTAATCAATACATAACACACCTTTTTTATTTCAGCATCAGACGCATTTGGTCGCACACCTAGCAAATCATAAAGTGTGTTGTCGACTGGCATTATACAGTAACAAATTTTGCTGTCGCGTACCGTTAAAGATAATATGAGTTCTAAGACGTAAATTTGCAACAACTAATTCAAACAGGGCAGCGCTTACGTACGGGCCGACATATAAACGTTAATGGCACCGGCTGATCCAATTTTGACCCACACACATACACTTACACGCCGTCAGTAAAAACCTTACCCACTGTCTTATGAAACATGAATAAATCTAGGAGATAGAATATGCATGTCATTGCCACTAGCTATGTAGGCAAAATATTGCGGGGGCATCATTGACCACATACCCTCTTACTAAACTGAAGACATAGTCTATGCAGAAGAACAGAGTAACAATTTGTTGTGTTCCAGGGAAAAGGAACCAACTAGTCAAAAATCGTAAAGTCTGAAGGACGAGTAAGGTAAACTAAACTTTATTACAGTGAAAAACCACAAATGCAGAATGCGGGTCCGCTTCTTTACATACAAACATACTGCATCACGTTATGATGAAGCACTACGCTTTCACGTGATGTGAAACACGCCAACGCGTGTTTACAACGTTTACGTCGCTTTTGTTTCTATATACATTATATTTGTTTGTATTGCATCATTCAGTCGTCACGTTCAGCCAGAATAGATGGCTATGCAACACCTCTCGACCAGCTTTGAAGAACCCGAAAGCGTTTCAGCAACACAGTCGCCGATGAAGTCGTCGTTGTCGAGTTGATCGACGAGAATTGTCGCAACCATACTCGAAAGCGTTGTGAACGGGATCGACGACATCAACCCCGGTATCTGCGGGAAGCACTGGCAGCAAACCAGGTTCAGACTCCTCGTCGCTTCCAAAGCGCGGATGAAGCTGATTGATAACGTCGCCAACTGAGCGCAACACGGCGATCCAACGACTTAGCTTTGTGCAGTACTATCGACGCTAGACTTATTGTCGTTATTGTAAGCTTTCGCAGCGTCTCGTGATTGAGGACCTGGGGCAACGTGATGCGGTGTTCACGTTATAAATGCTGCAGCTGGGCCACGTTTCGTCACGTTGTATATATTGGGTAACATTTTGTCTGCGAATGTAACCCAATATGATATTCAAAAACAGTGGTTATCTGCTAACATTACGTATCGGTCACGTTTTGTCTTTCAATATCATATGATATTCCCTACGTCGTCTGTGAATATAATATGATCATTTGGAAAATGTCTACTGAATCAGTTGCATAACTAGGTTTGGAATATCATATGATACTAATCGACATGTGCCATTAGTTTCATATGATATTACAAGACAATGTAAATAAATACTTATATATATTATGGCGGGAAATTTAAATTATGGCAGGAAAATTAAAATTTTGGCGGGAAATTCAAATTTTGGTTGGAAATTCAAATTTTGGTCGGAAAATTCAATTTTTGGTGGGAAATGTATAGGCTTATGGTTAGGAATATGGTTATAATACTGTTCTGCCCCTGTTCCTTTTATTGGCCTTCGATTGTGTAGTCGTACAGCTGCAATTAATGGGACCATCTCGCAAGTCGATTAGCTGCGAGAGCGGGCGTTGCCGTGGAAGGATTGAACAAAGATAGCAGCGGTTCATGGTTGGTGACCAATACGAATTTATTGCTGTAAAAAATTGATGAAACTTTTGTAGACCAAAAACAATCGAGAGAGCTTCCCGCTGTATTTGGCTATATCGACTTTGATGTCGGTCAGCGTTTTCGATATGTGGACAATACAGCGCTCGCTACCATCGTCGTAGCGCTGAAAAAGAACGGCTCCGGTCCTCACTTTCGAAGCGTCGCACGATATTCTGATGGGAACGGACGGATTGTAAAATGAGCGAGGACGATGTCGGTGCACAGAAGATGTTTGAGTTGTTGAAAACTCGCTTGCTCGTCTGCACCCCATCGCCACTGAACGTCCTTTTGGTAAGTCGATTGTGTGGAGCGCCGACCGTTGGGCGTTGAGAGATTGGGAAAAAATTTACCGTAGCATTGAACGGCTCACATGAACGACCAAAGACTGGTGAAGCCGTTTGGGGCAGGCATCTCACGTACGGCGGCGATCTTGGGACCCGTTGCGATTCCATCGATGGACATCATATGACCCAAATACTCGACTTTCGACTGGGCGAATGACAGTTCTCCAAACGGCATCGAAGACCCTCGTCGTTGAGTCGTTGCAGTAAGGCATTGAGTATGCGAACATTATCTGCAGCGACTCCACTGACCATGAGTTGTCCAGGTAAACGGCAACTAATTGTTCCATTATTTCTTGAAAATAATAGAACATCAACGTAATACTGCACGAGCTACTGCAAAACAACGTCCCTGTTTTAGTAAGGCCCGACGTTGTTTTAAATTTTAATATAAAGCCCGGTAGTCCCCAACGAGTACGTAAAGACATATCGCACTGTGCTCATATAGCATCGCAAACATATATAACAATAACACAAGCACTATCTACATTATTTATTTTGTTTAACGTTTTGTCCCGACTCTCTTCGGACACTGTCGGGACAACTAGTGTCTACGCACCGCATAAAATTGTACCTATACGATAGTTGCAGCTTCGATTTGTACACAGATCCCTACCGGGCGGTTGGACAAATTGTTACATTAGCGCGCGCCTTATAAAGTGGATGACCCATAACCCGGTGCTGATTTGATTCCAAACTGCAGTTGAAGTTGAAGTATGCTACGGTGCATACTGAGGGCGAGCTGTCGTTGACTCTCGTGTGCCAATGGGATCTCATTGTAAACGTCCGCGAGGTCGATTTTGGTGAAACCATATCCACCACCCAGCTTGCGCATTATATCTTCGGGTAGCGGTATAGGTTATCTGTGCGATTCCAGCTGCGGGTTGACAGGGATGGAATAGTCGCCGTAAAACTCGAAGCTTTGATTTTGACTGACCCGGCAGTAATGCCTTGTAATTCGGCACCACAGGGGTTCCATATCTGTTGAATTGAGTTGGCTTCCATACAGCTTTTGCGATTAACGTCGCATGCTTGCGTGAGATCTGCTTGCAGAGCAAACGGCACCAGTCGCGGCTTGCAGAACACTGTGGTTGAATCGCTTTTGAACTTAACTCGGAGCTTCAAATTCTTGAGACAGCGCAGCTTGTCTTTGAACACGTCAGGGAATTGTCCGCAAAGTCCCTTGCATTATTGCTCCAACGTAGGATCGATTTGCTGACCGGGTTAAATTGATCGTACCTCGACACAGCTTGATGGCGATGTATTGCTGGATGAGGCTAACTTGTTGAGGTCGATTGCAAGCTAAGAGATACCATTGCGACCAAGGCGATTGAGTTGGGAATTCGAACAAAATTGAAGACTTGTTGGAGCAGTGAACGATCCCGACACTGGAAACCTGATCGTCTTTTTTGAACCCGACATGATGGATTGTATTGACGGGCGGCAGACCTCTTTGTTTGACCGGCAAACTGCTTGAATGTGGATCTTTTTTGTGGCAATGATGTCATACCGTTTCTTTGTGTCGATAGTCGTTCCTACCGTGATCGGACTTGCCACATCGACGCAGGAACATCTGAGGAACCGAAGCGACCGTTTGTTGCGATCGGTTGACAACGGTTGTTTCCACCTGTTTTTGACTGGCTTGCCACTCGACCGACTGTCTGACAGACCTGTTTGGTTGTCGAGGATACAGCGTGAACAGCCATCGATGAATTGCCATAGACTGTTGCCTTCGCCACTTGGCTGCGTCTTCGGTTTCTATTGCAACAACGATTGCTCGAGTGAACGTCAACTCGTCATCTTTGAGGTTGAACAAAGCCTTGAGAGAACCGCCTCGTTATTGATCGAACGGATGAAACTGGTGCGGATGGCTTCGTCGTAGAATCGGTGATTGCGGGGAAATTGCATGTCACGCCATCGGCTCATATCCTGGCAGCCAGGTCCTGGACGGTTTCGCCCGGTTTGCGCGACGTGGTTGGCCAGAATTTGAATCACTCGCGAACGGTATACAACAGGGTACAACCGTAGGTCTCCCTCCGGCTCCGGCTCCGGCAGAAAACCGGCCTCCGACTCCGGCTCCGGCAGAAAACCGGCCTCCGGCTCCGGCTCCTGCTCCGGCAGAATTTTTGACGGAGGTTCCGGCAATTTCGGTAGTAAAATTTTTGCAGAATTTAACAAAATTTATCTGTTTAGTGTGTTTTGCTTTACTTTTGTCACAATTTTCAGAAAACAATTTCTGAAATTGCTCAGAAAATTAACGTAAAACCAAACAACTTAACAACATATTGCAGATATTGGCTAAAATTAACTATTAATTAATCATCATTTTTACTAATAATTACGCCTCACCTCCGACTCCGGCGCTGACCTCCGGCTCCGGTATTTTTCACCTCCGGTGGCACCCTGGTGTACAGCTTAGGATCGCATAGAGACTTCATGTAAGACTCGATTTGCTCGATGTCCAAATGACTGACGTTGTTTGGCGGCGATTCCTGTGAAGCAAAATTCGACAGCAACTTGAACGTCGGAACAACCACGTTATACTGAACGTGCTACTGCGATAAATGTCTTAGTCTAAGTAAAAGGCCCGACGTTGTTTTAACACATTCTATTTTACGAGACCATTACAAGTCCGGTGGTCACTAACGAGGACGTAAAGACATATTGCACTGTTTTTATATACCATCGCAAACATACACAACAACAGCTCAAACACATGTACGCTTGTATTTTGCTTAATTTTTTACCTTTTTCTCGACTCCCTCGGACAGTTTCGGAACAAGTCCGCATGAAATTGTACCAACACGCCAGTTGCAACTTTGATTTGTACACAGATCCCTCCCGGGTTGATAGACAAATTTTTACATGGCCCAAGCTTGTTTCCACACGCTTAGAGCAGTAGGAAACATATCACCACAAGTCGATTAGGCCTGTTTTCTGAAATCTCAAAAATTGATAGATAAAAGCTGCAATCACCCAGTTGCTATACTAGGTTTATTCCCTCTGAAACCGCATTGCGAACGAGGTTTCCAATTAAATGCTGTTAGCATATTTTTTGAAGTTTCGCAGGTCTTGGTTGTAGGGTTACTAAAAGAAATCGTAACAGAGGCCTATATTTCCTAGTTTCTTGTTGCTTCCTTTTTATTGTTGTTCTCTTAGCTAGTGGTATTGAATGTAAAGACCTTTATTGTCGGTATTGTTTGTAGGTAGGAATGTGGACTTTAGATCCGTTTGCTAAACAACTGGAAGAGTGAGCGTATAGAGCGGGGATCGAACCAGCGGAATTTGGATTCCGTGGGGAGCTCTGTATCATCGCGCCACTTAGCCCACCTCGCGCCTCTCCAATTATTCTTTGCATCGACTATATATGTCGACCCTATGCTGCCGGCAAGCATACTGCACAATATGCTTTGCATATTTTGCATATGCACCTAGACAAGCAGGTGTCACATGCTTATATCTACATTATTAAAACCGAAACGCTCCACGTACGTATTTGTCACCGTTCCGGCATGGAACAAAGTTTCATCTCGATATCATGGCGAAAAAAGACATCCCAATCTGGTATTTAACTTGCCGGATGTCTGCGTATGTAGTGCCTTCATATACAGCAGCAGTAAAAACAAGGAAGAACCAAGATGTATGTGTATAATGTTGAGGTTCCAATAAGGCATAAAACAGAAAAACTCAGCAGTTGATTGTGAGGCGGCGTGGCTCAGTGGATAATAAAAAATTCGATAGCTGCTCCTGCATTTAAAAATTAATTGTAACCATCATTTGTATTTTTTTCCAACTTTTTTCAGTCATACATGTAACTAGTATACGTAGTGGCACACATGTGAAACTTTCAAGTATATATACCAGGGTTCCACCGAAATTCCTGTAAAAATTCAATTCATATTCCTGTATTCTAAGATGCAGGAACCGGAATTTTTATGGTATTGTAGGAAATTATTTATAATCATTTAAATATTGAAAACTTTGTGTTTTAAAAGAATTATTTCGAAATGATTTTTTTTGCAATGAGTTCAATTTTATGAATAAGCTGTTCTGATTGCTGAAAACTTGCTTGCGCCATCTTTTGGCAGGTTTCCTAAAAAATCCAATAGTAATTTGGGTGACGAAACATTTCAAATTTCGGTTCCTGTTCCGGTTCAATCCATCGCATTGCAAAAGCTGAGCATGCGTGCAACTACATTTTCTATATTTCATTACAGCTCGAACATATTTATGCGTAATTAACATTAATGCAATTCTGTACGTAAATATACAAAGATCAAGTTATTGTTGAAAGTTTACTGTACATAGTTATGTTATTCCTATACTCGATTTCTGCTCCCCTGTTTGGTCGCCTTATCTTCTTAATGATATAAAAAATTTAAAAAGTTCAACGGTATTTTACACGCCGTCTCTTTTGTAGACTGTCATTTCCAAAATCTTGCTATTTGACAGACTGTCCGTGCTGCAGCTAGATCCCCTGGAGATGCGAAGGCTTAAATCTGATCTCGTATTCGGTTATAAAATAATCTCTAATGATATTGATCTGAAATGTTCAAATTTTTTTCTCTAGACTGCGTGTAATAGTGACAATTTTCGATGTAGGAAACGGAAGTAAAACTGCTTTACGGCGCAGCTAACTTTAACAATGTCTAATATGCAAAATCGTTTCGGTCTTTGTGTGATACGGGCAATGGGCATTGGGACGGTTTCAATTGGATTAGTCTTGCTTTAGAACAAACATGTTGAAAATATATCAAATCTCTCGCATCTGGTTTAACTTTATAAACAGATAGAACGAAATTTTCGTTAAATATGATGCAAGAGCAGTCACGACACAACACAACCAGGATGCAGCGGCTGGCTGCTATCATTGAATCTTGTCTGTTCCGCGATTGTATACACATGATCAGACACGCGTATATTATATGGGTGAGATCCTCGGTGCTTTGCGCGCGCCAGATTGTTGCTGTGGAGCAAATTAGAATTATTCTCCTATACCGCATAGCTAAATCTGTGTTGTTCAATGTATTGTTTATGTTAAGCATTAAACAATTAAGTGTATATCGTAATTTATTTGTTTCTTTCAGCATACACACATACTTATATACATACGTTTATGTAAACTAAAATAATATAAGCCAAATGTCTTTGGCAGAAGAATTGTTAGCTGATCTGGAAGACGTAAGTTAAACTAACAATATTAGTGGTAAATGAAACGCAATTTCGTGTTTAATTATCGTGTTTATGCATTTTGTAAAATTTTAGTCGTAATTTGAATCTGGGTAAGTACGTCTACACGTTTTTATCCACATTTTTATTACTTACTTCTTTCGCTGCTTTTTACTGACTGACCTATAATTGTATCGGTGCCTGACTCTATACGTACGTAATACTATACATATCTTGTTTTTCATAAACTCGACGGTAGGCATGGACCGGACTCCGGGGATGGGAGTATCGGTCTCGGCAAACCTCGGTATTTGGCAGGTCTCGGACTCGGTCTTGCTTTTTGAGTCGGCGGTTTGGAACCGAGACTACAAGTCGAGGATTAAGCAAATGTATATGATTGTATTGTTGAAGTAAGTGATGGCAGATAAATAAAAATTTTCTGCGAAATTATGAAATATCATAGTTAGCAATAATTACCAGCAGATATTCTGAAAAAACACAAAAAGCTACGAAAAATCCAACAACTATAAAAACCCAAAAAAACTACGAAAAAAGCATTAGAAATATATAGTACATTTTGAAAATTTCAATTTTTTCGGTGATGTACAAAAGTTGTGACCGAGGCCGAGGTTTTTGGCCAGTATTGGTAATCAAGTCTCGGTTTTTAACCGAAACCGCCCATTCCTTCCGGACTCAGTAGCAGGAAACGCAGGGGTTGTGTTTTAATAAATCAGTCACAAATAATACTCACTTCATTTCTCAATGCCTTTCATAGTGTGTGCTGAACTGGTTATTGAAACACAAGACTTTCCTGTCAACGATACCTTCTTTTAACCGTATGGTATTACAACCTCGAAAATTAATGTTTTTTTATATCATGCGCGTTTTGTTATAGGTCGGAGGAGATGAAGCAACAGAAGATGCCCTGCAGGCAGAATTATTGAAAGACACCGAAATTGACGAGGTTATGGATGATGATGAAGCTGAAGAAAGAGGTTTGTTCTTCGGATTGTAATGTTTTAGAATTAGAAAACTCTCCAAAAATCTTTTTTGTCTTTTATTTATTGAGGAATCTTTTTAATTTTATCCCAATTTTTAAAAAATTCTATTTTTTCTTTCACCTCGCAAAGCAACAGTGTTGCAAGAATTCTATGAGATTCCATTTTAATTTCCTGGGAATGAAAGTATTATAGTTCATAATTTAGTTGCATTAAGTAGGTCTGCGATATATACTGGTAGAAAACGTATCAGTAATCGAATATCTAGAAATTGATATATCAAGGAAAGCAATTTTACATTCCTCTTCAGTTTCAATTGTAAACTCAATTTCTGGATGTTGGTTGTAAAAATATTTAAAAATGTTTTCGCCGAATAAAAATTATTAAATATAACAAAAGTATCGTCAACGTAACGACGATAAAGTTTGGTCTAAAATTTTCACGTGTTTCAGAAAGAACTTTTGTTTCGAAATGAACTATAAACACGTTGGCTAGAGCTGGACCCAGGGGTGAACCCATAGCGACACCATCAACTTGCTTGTATACTTTACATTAAACAAAAAGTTAACATCAGCAGTACAAATTTTAATGGCTTTAATTCGCAGATCGTGTGGCACAATGGACGGAAGCGTACCAGAGGTGACGGCCTGCGAAATAATATCTATAGTTTCCAAAAGTGGTGTGTTAGTAAAAAGCAAGTATTTAATCAACTGTATACTCACACTGTACTAAGATATTTCAAAATACCGTCGATTCAACGACCAAGATTATGGATAACGAAAATAGAGAATATTCCATCAATAACCCGGCACAGTCAGGTTGTCATCTATAATAAATATGTATGTATAGTTCGAACTCAACTTTTAATTTGTGTATCCAGAAAGCTTTTGGCAGAGTTTGACCGCATATTCGGCTCCAGCAAAAAGTCAGAGTCCACATCCGCAAAAGCTGAAATGCTGCGTATATTAAATTGCTGATTATGCGTAAAAATACAAATTATGTCATTCAAGTGGTTCTGAAAGTAGAATTACATCTGGGTTCGCGTATTCTGGGTATCTTCGCCAAAAAATTCCGGGTGCAAGTTTTTGTTCCAAAGATTTTTGGTCCGGGTTTTTACAGCAAGCCATCTCGGGTCCGCGCATTACGTAAATACCTGGACAAAATTTCCGAAATAAAGTTATTTGTGTAGCAAAACTAGCTTGGTGAGTTTTACATCTCGCGTCTACACTCTGAACTGTACTACCGTAGCAAATTTGTATAAGCTACAGATTTTATCAGATGGTTGCACCCTGCTAATCTGTGAAATACATTTGAGACAAAACACTCCCGACATGTCTTACAACAAATATCTTCTGTCGTGCGTAAAACAAACTGAAGAATGAAAACGTTACATAAACAGGCTTCCTCTTTAAGTAATGAAAAACTTACGTACATGTACTTGAATTGTGAATTTCGATTGCAAACGCTTAAATGGTTAGAATAAATGGGATGCAGAGACATGACGTGTCTGATTTTAAGTTATCAATTCGATATTTTTCTAAGTGAAAGATTGCTTGGTAAACTATTACTATTAATCAAAGGTCCATGAACCAGGGATGGGCAGTCTCGGTCTCGGTAAGTCTCGGGATTTGGAGGCAATTCAAAACAGATGAAAATATTCAAAAGTTTTGTTAAAAAATCTTATTTTTATTTTGGGTAACGGTTAAAAATGTACCGAAACCGAGACCAAAAATCTTCGTGTCTGTAGGTTGGGTCTCGGTCTCGCTTTTTTGACCGAGACCGCCCTTCCCTGCCAGAAACATCTTAGATGAAGCCATAAGGTCCTTCCTTTCTGTAAAAAATTGGATTCATTTTTATTTTTATGGTATTAAAAACTCCGGGTCCGGGTTAGACCCGAAAAGAAATGCGGGTCCGGGTTTTAGTTTTAAAAGATTCCCGGGTCCGGGTTTTTATTTTTTAAGATTTCGGTCCTGGTTTTTCGTCTGGAAAAATCGGGGTTCGAATCGGGTATATATTTCGAATTATTGCAACTCTACCTGAAAGCATATATAACACTGAACTTTATGCAAGTACAAAACTCCAGTTTCTGCAATAAATTTTTCTTGTTTCGTGAAATGTGTGCTTAATATCCGGCTCTGGAATTAGTATCTGGTCGGAGTGTTGCACTTTGACATATCCCAGTGTGGCAACAGAAATTCAGATTCCGTTTCAGATCCAGCAAAAGTTTAAAAAAATATTTTTTCGGAACCTTTAAGTATCTGTGCTTCGAAATTTGTATTTTTGAAATTGAAATGGAACTGGTGATGTACCGATGCTATAATTTTTGCGATGCCGATGCCGTTTATTTTTAAATTTTTCCAACGCCGATTCTACTTTGAATGCAGGATGTTAAAGAACTGATTGAGTATGACTATAACCTTAACCACAATAAACGACTATAGTTTTATGAGAACGGAATACAGTTTTAATTTTATTTAACACTTTTATTTATATAAAGTGATTTTTCAACGTGGAGGTACGAATTCGGAATCTTATTTGGCAAAATCGCATTCGATTCCTGATTCGAATTCATAATCGGTACATACGGGGGTCGCGTGTCACACTGGCATGTACGTGGCGTTCAACAATTTTGTCAACGTATAGAATTGCATTTCTCATTTCATATTTGTTTCCACTGTGTTCGTTTCTTTATCATACACTTTGAAGTTTTACCGTGTGTATGCTGCAGTAAAGTGACATTGAAAAATGGCAACTTCAGCCGCATAAATGTGACTGTTCATTTCTAAAAGAATGTCCGCTAAAACTGTGTATTTTGGTTTTATGTACAGCATCTATATCTGCATACTGTTTAAAGCTATTATGTCTATCTGATTTATTAATATAATAAAGGGAATGTTTATAATTTTGATTTGCCGTGTCTGATTCTTTACAGATAGAGGTTCCGACGAATATGAACGCGTGACACAGGTTGCACGACTTAGGGATTCTGAACAGTTCAAATCCATTATGGCTCGTATTGATGAAGCAGTTGTTGAACAGGGCAGTGACAAACAGGTAAGTCGTGTAAAATTGTGAAAATGCATTAAGATGCTATATATGGCAGACTTAGGGATGGAAGCCTCAATCTCAGTTTTCAGTCTCGAAAGTTTTAAATTTATAGTTTGAGAGTCGGTATTAGTTCTAGTGGAGGTGTGAACTATGTAAAAACTTTGGTTTAATTCAGTAAAACATTAGATTAAGCTCTGAATCATAGCGAATAGTGGCTAAATTTTTTGGTTGGTGACTTCCTAATTCGCAAATTTATTGCGCGGTTGGTTTGTTAAAATTTAGTGTGCAAGTGGACATGGGCGGTTATATACATTGCAAATATAAAAGTGTGTGCCCCTGTAGTAGGCGTAATCCACACTGTTCCATACTGCTGTACGTTACAACTTTTCCGCTATGACCTGCTTAACAGTCACAAAGGTCTCTCGTTTGCACACAAGGTACAAAATGTAACTGAACCAAATTTTTGCAGCATTTTGGGCGACTAAGATGTAATTGGGTTTGAGTGGTAATTGCTTGACGTCTTAAGACCAGCTCTACTTGTCCTGAGAAAACTACCGACATTCAGACTTCGAAATTTAAAACTTTCTCTAAATTTTCGGTGGTGGATCACAAATTTTCCGAGATGCAAAAATATCTATATTCGGTCTTAAGTACATAGTCTCAGTCTCAACTTTTCCATTGAGATTCCCATTCCTGAATTAAAGAAGTGGCTTATGCAGAATTGTCTTTCTTAACGATGTAATCGCGATTTTAAGACTTAGTTGTAATAACATTAGTTGATCATATGTAGCAACCTGAACATTAGGTTTGTGCCGCCTCACTGGGGTAGTTATACAGCGACATGTAGCGTCAAGCTGCTTGCCGCTGAAACTCACTGGGCTGCGGCATTGGAATTCTCTTCGTAATATACAGTATATTTTAGCTTCTGTTGGAAACATTGAAGTTGTGTTGTATTTTGTTCTGATCTGACCAACGGTTTTTGCTATTCTCGATAATATGTTTAGTGTTTTATAGTTTTTATACACTACTAGAGGCTAGTTATCTATCAGTATGTAGCGGAGATGTAAAGATTACTGGGATTGTTTAAAGATCGCTTTCAAGTCTTGCTTTGCTTTTTGCGTCAAAAGTTCTGTAACACGAAATTGAAACGTATTCGAAACTATGCTTTGCGCACGTATGTATATTTAGGATTCTATTGAGTTCTGGTTAACAACTTGCGAAAATATTTTATTTTTGTGTTCCATCGCTTGAATAACGCAACGCGAATTTTCTTGAAGCATTTGTATGTAATGCGAATTTTCTTACTAGCAGAGTGCGACGGAACCCAAAACTTACCGGAGCTGGAATTGGATATCCAGTCGCACCATACGTATCAGTGCAAAAAGAATTATAATTTTAACACTAGTTAACAGACGAAATATATGAATGTTTTGTTCAAGTTTGTTTAGTGTTTAGCTTTAGGATTTTCAACTGTGCATGCGTTATATTTATAGATTATTGGTCCTGTAGACAGTGATCCGAAGTATCAACTGATTGTGGACGCTAATAACATAACAGTCAATATCGATCATGAATTAAACGTTATTCACAAGTTTGTTCGTGATAAGTACAACAAACGATTCCCTGAACTGGAATCGCTGGTGCCATCGTGTCTGGAGTACATCGGGTGCGTGCGCGAATTGGGTAAGCAATTTCACTTGTAACTGAAATTTGACATGTAAAATATCGTTTGAAATACATCCATGTAGGTTAGGTCTCAAAAAAAAATACCCTGGACACGTGGGCTTTGAAACTGTGTTAAATTTTTGGATGAGCCAAGGCCCATATTCTCAAAACACGTATAACACCTATCACCAGTTACCGATAGGTTTTAATTCCAGATCTCAAAATTCGGTTAGGGCAAATTAAGTGTGAAAATGCGGCGAATTTGGAACCTCACCATTCATTTTGTTAAAACATACTGGACTTATTACCTACGGTGATAGCGTGTTGCACACATTTTAGATTACGGGCCGTAGTTGGATTCACAGTGTAGTTTTAGTGAGTATAAAGCAGGGTTCAACCGGAATTCATTCCTGTTCCTGTTCTTTTTCTTGAATTCAAAGATGCAGGAACCGGAATTTTTTTACGGTTTTGTGGCAAATCACTTGTAAGCATTTGAATATTGGAAACTTTGTCTTTTAAAATTTTACTTCGAAACTAATGTTTTTTGCAATTCAATTTTGTAAACACTGTTGCTGATGTGTTTTCGCAAAACTTGGTGGTAACTGAAAATTCGCTAGTTTCTAAAAATGTCCAGTAGTAATTTTCTGTGCTGAAAATTGTTTCAAATTCCTGTTAATGTTCCGGCAAAATTTAGTTCCTGTTGCAACCCTGGTATAATGCGTTTTTTGCGTAGCATTGGAAGGAAAGCATCATAAAAGTTGTATTTAAATTCTGAGTATGTGAATGGTTGCATATTAAGCGCTATGCACTGTTGCTGCAAATTTTAGGTAATGATATTTTGGAAAAGTCCAAAAATAACGACGTCCTGCAGAATATTCTTTTGCCGGCGACGGTAATTGTTGTTAGTGTAACTGCATCAACAACACAAGGTGAACCGCTGTCAGAAGGTGAACTACGGGTAATCGATGAAGCGTGCGAAATGTGCATTGAGTTGAACAAAAGTCGAATTCGAATATTTGAATTTATTGAATCTCATATGACGTTTGTGGCACCAAATTTAACAGGAACCATCGGTTCGAATACTGCAGCGAAACTTCTGGGCGCTGGTGGTGGTATTGCCCAGCTAGCGCGTATGCCTTCGTCCAACATTTTAGTGCTTGGTGCGCAAAAACGAACGCTAACTGGATTTAGGTGAGGTTTTGTGGAGGGGATGGGGTATGAGGTGCAACCGGAGACTTAAAATTCCGCAGTCATATTTTTATGGCATTTTTAAACAGAATGTGCTTAATTTAATCATACCAGCTTCATGTTACTTTACTTGCCGCGGTCTTGATAGTCTTTTTTTGCCATATAGAATTCATATATACTAGTTAAGTATCTGACGTTCTAGAACACCTGATCGATGATCGTTTTTGCCGAAAAAAGAAATCCGGTTGTACACTGATATGAAAAATGTACTGTTTGGCACAGCCAGTCATGTTGTTTTCTTTTTTAAGTTGAAAGCTAAAGCCGGCTAAAGGCAGACGATAAACATTTCTTTAAGCAAAAAACTATTTTGTCGAGAATTTTAGGAAGCCTTTTTATCGGAATTTTGTATCGTATTTTTAGTACAACAGCAATTCAACCGCACACTGGGTTTTTGTACTATTCGCCGCTCGTATCTACGTTACCGCCAGATTTGCGAAGACATGGAGCACGACTTGCCGCTGGAAAATGTACGCTTGCGATACGGATTGATGCAGCGAATTCCGACCCTCAGGGCAATGCTGGGCGGCGGCTGCGTGAAGAACTTGAGACGAAATTTGAAAAAATTCAGGAACCACCACCTGTGAAGCAGGTAGATCACGAAACGAATGAGTGTTGGATTGGAAAGAATGGTGTATAGTTATGTCAGCCGTCATTTTCTGATAGTCAGGCATGTTTACGCGATCGTTGCTATTGTTATATCTAAATTTTATTTTCAGGTCAAAGCTTTACCAAAACCTATTGATGCACCTAGCAAAAAACGTGGCGGCCGGCGCATGAGAAAGATGAAAGAACGCTTAGGTATGTACCAAGTCAGTTTGTAATCGCCAGGTATATTACCAAAAATAAACCAATCAAAAAATTTTATAACGGTTAAAATAAACTATGATATTGCTGAATTCCTAATAAACATATAGTGTTGTTTGGTAGTTTTATAAATGTTTATTAAACAGTAAAATCTTTAGAATTCTAAAAATTCATTTGCATTATTTCAGGATTAACCAATGTTCGCCGTTCTACGCAACGAATGACGTTTGGCGAAATTGAAGAAGACGTTCTCCAAGATAATATTGGGTTTTCTCTTGGAATGCTTAAATCGTCTAGTAAGTTAGTTGTGCACTGGTTTGTCAGCTGTAAAGTTGTTAGATGGTATTACGGTGCACATACTACGTACTTGGATCAGTACAAGATTGGTGTTAACAATTCGTCGCGGGCAACGCTGACTGCGTACAGTAATCTTTTGGTTTTGTGCCAATTGGTAGAATTTCTGTGTTTAGATTAATGGCGAAATAAATTTCAAAATGTCAGGGTGGCCTTAGTTGCAAATGTCTTCTGTGTAAAGACGTATTCGAGGATATTCTAACTTTTTCGGGCACTATTTTCTGGAAATAATATATGCTTCAGGTGGAGGTCGGATTCGAGCGCCACAGGTCGACGAAAAGACTAGAGCGAGAATGAGCAAAACACTTAGCCGTTCAGTACATCAAAAGCCAAGTACGCACGGTGGCACAACATCTGTAAGAAAGCATGGCAGTAGTAAGTTTGCTTTTGTTGTAATTTTTGTTCAGAGTTACTTCACAGATATTTTTGAGTTCGGTATGCGGTATGCGGTTGTGTGCAATTTGAAGGTTGACGTGGAAACATTATGTTTAAGATGATTCTATTTATAGTGATATAGAACACTGCCTCAACTTTTTCTTTGTCGATTTCAAGTTTAGTTTTGAAAACGTACAGAAAACACATTTCGCATTACGCGAAAATATAAGTCATGGTTACGTATTGGATGTGTTTTAAAAAGCAACACTGATAAACAATTTGAATCCATTTAATAAAGTCCAGTTAGCACTGATACGCAGACAAACATAAAATGCTATCCAATTATAAGCTGGTGACTACCTAACGAAGTTCCGATGACCTTTTCTTGCAACAAAGTATGCACTTAATGATCAGTGTTTGTGAAAACTTGCAGTTCTGTTCTGTTCTTAACGTCTTTTAACACTTTGGTGGCTCCGCGCTAGTCATTTGCTTAAATACGTATGTACCGTATCATTTCTTTTGTAGTTACCTCTGGGACTGCGTCGTCCGTTACTTTTACGCCAGTTCAAGGCTTGGAAATTGTAAATCCGCAAGCGACGGAAAGGACGGCGGCAATCGCAGATGGAACGGCGTCAAACTATTTTTCGCCCACTGGAGCATTCTTCAAAACGCCAATTGTGCCAACAGCTGTAGCAAGGAAAGCCGCGGCTGCAAGGGTTTCGACCACGGTGGCCAAGGGGGATTGAAGCAATCATGGATCATAGAAAGATTATCGGAATTTTTCCAATGATTTGCACGGTGTTTTATGTCATTACGGCAGGGTTGTGTATGAAAGTAAACTAAACCGTTGTATTCACATTGATCGTTGCATTGCTTGGACAATGAATTCCTGACGGAATAGGAATAGTTTTGTCTCGATTTTTGTGTGCGCTGTAAGCAACATGGTAGATGTTGGACTATTGGACGCTACATAATTTCATAATCGTCAATTTTCTTATAATATTGTTTGATTTTTAAATCAATAAACTGTTTTATGCTTAATTTTCATTAACTTGATCATTTGTATATTAAGCCTGTTTTGTTGAGCTGATAGTTTTTGGTTTGCTCTGTGTATAGTAGGTAATCAACAATGCCATCTGTATGGTATTGCGCATTCGATTGGACAAACGGTTCACTACCGGCGGTATGTGTTATGTGCGTAGCCTAATTTTCACAGACAAGTACTGGTTAAAAAAATCCCATATTCTTATGCCTGATCGCTCGTTTTCTAAACCTATAATACTCAAACGTAGGCCAGAATCTCAATGGGAGGGAGTGCAAATTGCGTTTAGGGGCTTTCGTCACAATAACGAACCTAGTGGTACTTATAAAATTGTGCGTACAAGTATGCAGTTTACAGACTATACGTTAACAACTGATTTATTAGGCTAAACGCCATTTAGTGGTATTATGAAATTAAAAGTGACTTGTCAGTTCTTTATCAACATTGATTTCAGCTTTTTCGGTCGCTGTTATACATGTAATTAGTATTACAATACAGAACACGAATTACTTTTTCCGTATTAAAGTTCTTTTTCCGTATTAAAGTTCATAGATTTCGTGTCAGATGTACCAGTCGTTGGTAGATTCTGCAGTCGCGAGTGCCGCTGCAACATTGCAGTCTATGGACGATGAAGCACTTCAAGATTTGCTGCAGAACGATTCCAAAATTAATGAATTAATCAAAGATTTGCCACAGGTATACGCAAACTAATATTAAATAAAGAATAATAATATGAACCAAGGTAACTGCATAAGTAAACAACAGTGATTTATTATTTACCAATCAGGGTGCAACCGGAATATGTTTGGACCTTCAGGTTCCGTAAAATTTTTGCCGGAATTAAAAATTCCAGCAATGAATTTTGGTCTGTGGAAATTAAGATATTTTACTAAAAAATGAGGATAACAATTTAAGATTCCATTCGTATATTACATAAACCTTGACAATCGCCGAAAATAAACAATTGAAGGTAGATTTTCCTTCCGTGGATTATGAAAATCTAAAATACAGCAGATAAACCGGTACCTATCTCAAAATAGTGTTATTTCACCAATAATATTGCAAAAAGAAAATTAAAATGAATTTTTCTGTGGCATGTATTTTTCACTTTCCAATTCCGTTTTCGGTAGTTTTTTCAAATTCCGATTGCGGTAAATTGTAATTCCGGTTGCACCCTGCTACCAGTGGAATATGCGTTTTTTCTACGTATGTAAATCCATGCAGTTCCGCAATGCACAAAAAATAATTTTCGTTTTAGCTGAAGTCGCTACAGTCCGAAAAAGAGCTTTTATTGACGCAAAATCGTTCGCTTGCAACTTACAACTTGGATCAAGAGCCAAAAATTCGCGAAGGAAAAGAAGCATTGGTTGCTGCGTATGAACTGGCGACGGCGAGCAGAGATGCGCTTGAAGCAAAGAAAACCGAACTGAGTGAGAAAATAAAATTAGTAGCCATTTGAAAGTATGAGAATTTTTAATGGTTTTATTGATTAATAAATTCAGCTAATTTTAAAGCCATAAACCAAAAAGTTGTTTTTAAAGCATGGCTTTATTTATTATCTAATTTTTCCATTGCGTATACAGTCAGCAATTATGTGTATAGTTTTCATTTAATCAGGACAAAGCTGCATTACAACATTTTTAGTTAATTATCGTTAAACTACGTTTACTATTTTTATATTTTCCTGTGCGAAATTTGAAAATACATACTTTTTGCAATAAATAACAAAACAATTCCAGTGTCCTGAGCTTTCCATAACTTCACCTTAATATAAACGATGTATATTTTGTTATTGTCCAACTTTTTGCGAATTAACGTGCAGTTTTCATAGTTTGCATTGTTTATAATGGTAAATTTTTCAGATGCCCTTGTTGAACAGCGTTCGCTAGACACATCCCTGGCACTTCTGCTTACTGCAGCTGCTGAAGCAGAAGAAGAAAGCGAGGTTTGCGTTTGACATTTAGATGTTAAGTACTAATATTATGCTCTATGGCATTGTAGTAATTGTTTTATAACTGTTGTTTATAACAGTTTGATATAACCATGTGCGTAGCCAGGATTCAGAATTGGGGGCGTACTATAAAATTGAAAACCTCAGGACGAAAATCACAATCATATTTGTTTAGTAAAATACATTAATTCCTTCTACAAACAATGCACGGTAGATTGCAAAAACGAGCAGTATTTTTAGTAGTTGGATGTGCGTTATTCACATAAAACATGTTTTCTTAATGGTTTCAGAAAATTCGTGATCGTATGATTGACACAGAAATAGGCCCCGATGACTTTATCAAACAGTTCCTGCCGAAACGAACATTGTATCATGTGCGTCGTGTTAAAGCGGACAAAATGCGTGAAATTATGCGTTCTGCCCCGTGTGTGGCCTCAGAGTCGAGTAGCTCACATCATGGTCGACGTCCAGCACCACCGCCTCCAGGTGGCGGCGGTATGAATAGCGATGCGAACCCTGGCGTTGGATGGGGATTTCGAGCTCAACCACCGCGACCTCCGAGTTATCAGTGGAATTATACAGGAACGGTTTGAGCGTGAAATATCGCGGAAACAATTAAGTTTGAATTATGAATGTAGTGTGTGGCTGCCGGTCAATCAACAATATAGTTGTCTTCTTACAGGCATCCTGAGTCTGTGTTGGGGGTTTCCAAATGCAGCCATTTTAAGCTGCCAAACGGTATGCTGGAAAGGTTACTCAAATGATTTAGATATACGATGTAAATTGGTGCATTATGTAAATAATGATATCTGTGATAACGAATTTGATTAGTGTTGATTATATTTTCGGCGAATGCCGTAGTCTAGTTTCAGAAACCAGCCCGTGTATTGCTGAGGGGCGTCAGCTAAATTTTTGCTTACGTTTAGTTATAGGCTTCCCTCAACTGCACCTGGGGGTAAATGTATCAATTATTTCAACAGCGAAATCTATGTACTAAAGCTGGAACGCCCCACATGTACAAAAAACAGTCTTTTAATTTTGTTCACTGAATATGTTGGCGGCCCAGGCAACAATTTAACCTAGGACCGGAGAAGCTTTAGTTTAGTTGCACATATGTGCAAGTGCCACTGCGTGTATTAGTAATAATTATAGTCTAAAAACGAAGTAATAACTTAACATTAAGCAGAACATATTATAGATTTAGCTACAACAAGCTGTTGTGACATTTTACTTGCAAAAATATTTTTCGGCAACGGTAAAATCTGTAACAATGCAGGAACGCTTTGTTTTATTAAATATTGGGACTTCTTCACGTTCTGCTCATTCTTGCCCTTCTGTCTATTTAATGGTTATTGTTTATATATGCCGAAAATGACAGTGTTACTTTGAGGGTACGGGATGCGTTACGTTCGCTGATATTTGTCTATATTCGTTTACCTTCCGTTTTTAAATTCACCATAACAATCTAATAGGCTGTAGCTCATATTAGCAGCTCGCTGGTTTTGGTACTTAGTGCTAAAGGTAAAGAACTATACAGAACAGGGTACAACCGGACGGCCGGCTCCGACAAAAAATCAACCTCCGGCTCCAGTAGAATTTTGGCTGGAGGTTCCCGCAATTTCGGTAATAAAATTTTGCAAAGTTTTTACAGAACTTGTTTGTTGGGTGTGTTTCGTTTTAACTTTTGGTAGAATTTATATTAAAGATTGCTGATGTTTCTTAAAAAATTAAGCGCAAAACCGAAAGATTTGACTACGCCTTGCCTCTGCTTCACAGGTTTTTTACATTAACACGAATTTTCAAACCCAATTAAATAAAGCACGGGCAGCTCCTGACCAGAAATAAAACACACCAAAGCATAGCTTTTCCGCCTTAAACTTAAAAGCTTGCCGCGGGTAAAAACTGAATTTTTTACCCGCGTGATATAGAATCTTTACCCGCCTGTTTACCCAACCGGCGTTTGACCGCAGTTAAAGTCCTTCTCTGGTCCAGACCATTTCTTTCAACAGTTTCTGGTTGCGATTGGTTTTCTAGCTGTTCTGATCAATGAGTAGTTCAATGATTAAAATAAAAGAGTTTTTGGTAGAGCGACGGAGAACAGATGCAGACGGGTCACGGTTTGTTCCATGTTTATTCGACGCCAACGTTAAAATTCGGGCTCTTTCATCGGATCAACAGGCAACTCGAATAATCGCAAATGATGAATGTGTCCAAGGGACGGTATGTCACGTGATACTGTGAACATCTATGCGAATATATGGTATTTCACAATTTCAACGAATATGATATTCGGCGGGACAGTGTAAATCTGGGCGCTGATAAATGAATGGAAAGTCGGGCTGCAGAGGTACAGATGTGCTTTAAATACGAAATACGCGCCTGCAAATCGTTTGCGACACAAAATCGTTTAGAATCACAGCGTCATAATTCAAAAGTTCAAATGTTACATTCTAGTATGATATTCAACAGGACAATTTGGGTATGTTACCTCAAGCATGCAGACATTTGACCTTATGATATTCGCAGACAATACCTCTAATATCGTATAGTATTGAAGAACAAAACCTGACCTACACATGATGATAGCAGGCAAATACGAATTTTTGAATACATACATATAGGGTCTCAAGCAGACAAAATGTTACCAAATAATATAATAGGGACAAAGCGTGTCCCAAGCTGCCCCGGTTATAACGTGAGCCCCGCATTAAACTGGGGCGGTTTAAAACACATCTCGTTCCATGTTGATTCAAAACATGTCACATCGTTGCACATTTATGCGGTATTCCAAAATTGTACCAAATATCTGCATGTTATTTATGCAGGGCAATGTAATTTTCGCGTACCAGAAAAAAATTTGATAATGATAACGACAGTTGAATTTGGCCTATATGTTTCTGTTTGGTGAAAATTTCCCATGATATATTCCTAGGTACAAATTCAAATTTAAGTATCGTATGACATTCTACAGGACATTCATGCTAGGTTATCACAACCTTGCAGGCATTTTCAAGCATGTCATGATATAAGCAGACAATGTTTCGAATATAATATTGCAGTTCAAACGGTATAAGTGTCGTCTCACGGTGGCCGACAATTGGATTCACTACACATGTAATTAATATGGACTTCGAACATTTTCCAATCCGGATATCGGACTGCATTTGCCATATATTCATTGAAATTTGAAATTTCAAATCTGTCCGCATTTCAGTTGATAACCACATCGTGCATTATATTTTTCAATTTTTGCTACCGAAATTTTCGACTGTATAAAACTATATACTCTTCAGCTTGTAATCAACGACATCGTGCGCAAGTTGTGATTGTACTGGATCGATTAAACTATGTCGAATTACATATTCAACACATTCACGTGCACAGTTGTATTCACCAATGTTGAGCGAAGTTGAAAATGAACGCAACCACAGTTCGACATCAAAGCTGAGACCGTAAATGCTGCAGCTATGAATGCAACTCGTATCACCATCATTGAAGTGCTTCCATGTTTGCGTTTGTCTTTTCTGTAAATGTAAAAGCTCAGGGTGCAACCGGAGATGAAAAATACCGGTGTCGGAGGTCTTTGTCGGAACCGGAGATGAAGCCAAAGGGGACGCAAAATTAAGTATTTTAATGTTGCTTTTTCTAATTTGAGCACCCCCAAAAAAATTCTACATGTGCTGGAAGTGGATTTTCTGCCCGGAGCCGGAGACAGATCTCCAGTGGTATATACATTGATAGTTCTTCTATATTGCAAATTTACATTTATTGAGCCATTTTTAATTAAAGAGACTTATAAACCGATTGGCCAATGTTACTTTTAGGGACGTAAAACAGTAGATTAAGCGTATTACTAAGACTAAGCCTAAAGCTAAGCGTTGCCAAAAATGTGTTTCTAAGCCTGAGCCTAAGCCTAAGCAAAACATTGCAATCTAGAATTTAAACCGAGCACTTGCAAGGTTGTCCAAAACAGCAATTCCGTTCCAGACTGCGCACAATAGGTGTCGTACATTGGAAATTTTATTAAGAAACAAGTAGTGCAAAATTAAACAAATGTTTGAACTATTGAACGGAAGGAAATTCAACTATTTAAATTGCGGCTTAACCTTCTCGCAGCGTCAGTTGTCCGTTAGGGAACAAGAAGTTTTTTATTGAAACTCCGAAAAATTTACCAAAACAGAATTGTTTTTAAAGTTGAACAAAGACGTACAGTCAAATCAATATTAGCGATTCCAGTGCGATGTAGCGTCAACACCGAGAGCACTGTAATATCAGCAACAACATTGTCACACATGTTGTCTTTGGAATCGCCAAGACTTTTTATATCTTTGAATCGCAACGCGAATCGTCGTTCGGCTTGTTTTAACACCTCAAACAAGTCATGATATTGTTGGAGTTGCACGAGGATTGCTACTTGCAATTTGAATGCAACAACTGTTTCGATTGTTCCTTCACATAGTCTCCAAGCTATATTTGTATAGTACAAAGATTCTTGATAGTATCGGAGTCTGTAGAGTTTTGAGCTGGCCTGTAAATATGAGAAAGATAAAAATTTTAAGACAGATGTGATGTTTACATTTGACTAAGATGCAGGGTGCAACTGGAGGTGACAAGTAGTGGAGCCGGGGCATGACGTCAACGAAACTTTCCAAATTCTTTTAAGCGTTCATCAAAACACTATTTTCGTATCAAAATAAGCGTTTTTTTTCAAATAGCGACAAGACGTCTCGTACTTTTGCAGAATTCCTTTATTTCTAGCGTTTCTTACTTGTAAACAAACTGCAACAATCGGTGGCGTACTAGACTCAGCTCGTAGCATTAACGCAATGCAACGATTAATGCACGCGAGCTGCGATTGCAAATAGCAATTACCCAACGACGCAGTGTGATTGTTCAAACTGTGGATTTCGTCGTGAAATTTACAAAAATGAACATTTGCAACTCTGTTGCATTCAGCAGTCGAACTAAGCGATTCAAGTTCCGACTCGGCAGAGATTGGTTTAAGTGCACCGTTGGCACTACTGGCAATTAGTGCAGTTGTTAAGCCAGCATAGTGTGGACAATTAGCGTTAATAAATTTAGGGATAAGCTGGGATAGTTGTGGAATACATGCTGGATGTAGGGTATTCGATTTTCGAGGGTTTTGAAATCGAGTTGACAGTATATTTGTGGATTTTTTTGAGGATTTTACAGATGCCAAGATGAACTTCAAGTTGTGATAAGGATCTTCAAAAGATGTATACCATGTGTCGGTGCTGGTCGGATCAGATTTTGATTTAATCGAGGTCATTTTGTGACAGATGGTATATTTATTTATTGCTACTAATTGAAATAGTAATAGTTTTGAACAGTGACGATGAATTGCGTTTACATAGTTGCATTGGGCGCACAGTTACCTTGTACTTAAGCGTAAATAGTTCGGCCAATGTTACTTTTAGTGGCGTATTAGCAGTCGGTTAAGCGTATTCCTAAGCCTAGACTACGCCTAAGCGTTGCAGACTACGCCTAAGCGTTGCAAAACCACGTTCCTAAGCCTAAGCCTAAGCCTAAAGCCTAAGCAATAAAATGTAATCTTAGAATCTCAACCTACGCTTTTATAGATTTACCAGAAACCTTGGCGCCCTTTAAGGTAACATAGGCCAATCGTTCAGTTACAAATGCATCTCAAAGCACCTTTTACAAAGGGTTTTTGATTTGTGGAGAAACAATAATAGTCAGCGCCGCAAAACTGTATTAATTGCGATAGTTAGTTGAAAAGCTATTTTAGCAACAATATAAAAGCTTTGTTCACAGGTCGGGCCCATGTAAAAATCAGCGGCGGAACGTTATTTTGTGGGACTGGAATAGAGTAAGCTTATAAAGCTTTCGACCAATTTTTTACTTAGGCTTCGGTATAAGCTCATTCTAACGCTTTATTAGACTGTGGTTTATAATTAGACTTAGGCTTAGGCTTAACAGTTCCGCTCTTGCAAAGATTTTCGTGGGAGCGGGGGCACTGCGCTATACGTGCGATAAGAAAAACAAGAAACACTTATATAACAATGTGGTGAGAGCATAACTCATATTTCTCAAATGTGTTAGCAGTAGCACTTACCAGTTGGTGATAAGTCATGTATTTTTGAACAAGACATCGCTGAACGTTGAAATTTTAGACGTGTATTAGTTGTTTCATTCAAGTCAAACTGCTATTATAAAATAGTCGAGATTTACCGCTAGCTACAGTCTATTTGTAGCATTTATAGATTATAGAACAATGGCTGGGTTTCTGAAATCTTACTTAAGTATTTACTAAGTTATTTATACTTAAGTAATTACTTAAGACACCGACTTAATAAGTAAATACTTCAATTTTCGAGCAAAAACAAATAAACGCGAAATGTCAGCATTGTCATAACAAGAAAAAGTAATAGTTTTGCTTTATATTGAGGAAGAACACATAGTCTACAATTTCAATTAGACCAACGTTAGTATTCCTGAATGGTAAACTTTGTAATAGATCAAATTTAGTCAGCGACTTAAATATATACTTAATTTAAGTACGCTCTTAAAAACGACAAAATGGTTAAGTACTTACTTAGTACGTACTTAAGTAGTAAGTTGTACTTAAGGGTTTTGGAAACCCAGCCAATATATACCAACTTGTTATAAGTGCTATACACATTTGAGAAAAAGTGAAAATTGTCCTACACTGCAAATAATGGTGAGTCAAATGGATTCTCTCCGAAATATGCTTTTCCGGACTACAGAAACTGAGTCAAAATTCGACTCCGCCAGAGTCAAATTCGACTAACTGAGTCTCTCGATGAGTCGAATTCGACTCTGGCAGAGTCGAATATGATTCAGTTTGTGTAGTCCGGAAAAGTCTAAATCGGAGAGAGTCAATTTGACTCACCACTTTTTGCAGTGCATAATTATTGACAAAATCATCACTCTTCAATGACGTTTTCCATTTCTAAAATGAAGACATATCTTGAAATTAAAATACACAAAAGGCTGTCTATTTTTCAAAACATTTATACGAAACAGAGAGAAAGAAAATCTTGAAAAATGTGGTTGAAAGATGCAACAAAAACGTTTCTAATTAGTGCAACGTTGTACTAGCAATTGTGCAAGATTGTATACGTATGCACCTTTAAAAGATGTGAGTTGCGTGCGATGTTGTAAAAAAACTCTGAAACACGTTATTGCAACTGCAACTACAACAGAATATTCAAAAATGAGTTATCATGGTTTTTATACGTAAATATCTGTCCACTAAAAAGTCTATTGTAGTGACCCGAAAGAGGGGTAATAAGAGTTTGGTCCCCATTTTGAGTCCCAATCGATAGGAGTCGGCATCTTTAATAAGAGTCTGTAAGCGGATAGAGTCCGTAAACCCTAATTAGAGTCCATAAATGTCAATTATCCCTAATTGTAGAGACAAATGACTCCAAGACCAAATAAAGTTGAGTTCGAAACTTTAAAGCGTATTTAAGTATAGAAAGTAATATTCCAAAGTATAACCTTGCATTATCGCTCAAGCTTTTGATACAAGGCAAAAAACGTTTAATTCAACGGGCAGTTGCAATACCAGATATACATCACAAAAAAAGAAAGGTTTCGGAGGGCGGGTTGAAAATAAATAAAAGCCCGTAACCGAATAAACACGGGGCTACCCTCTGGAGAGGCCAAATAAATATCAGCTCCCCCTCCAAATCGGTCACTACAGCACTCAGTATCCTGGCAATGAAGCTTTAAACTTCTGACAGCCATCTAGAACGCGTGCCGGTTCTCAAGGGGCATTTCAGTTCCCTCGTCTTAGGATTAAAAACAATCATTCGTTTACGTACAAGTATCCATGTATAAAGCAGCGATAGCCGCAATCCTTAAACCAGACATTGGCTTCTCGAATCAGTCTTCGTTTCGAATATTGTAAACAATGCTTGATTGGTGTTATTTTGTGACAATGGGGTTTCAAACAGAGGGACGAGGATGGTAACTTCAAACTAGGTTACATATCCTGCAGAATTAATTCAAGCGATAAATGAAATTTAAATCCAGATAAAAACATCGACAAAACGCACCATTGTGACATATTTTCCAACATAAAAGTTAGAACTTTGTCGCAAAGTCAGTGTAATCTAGAGTGGATGATGCGTACTTCAACAAGAGTATGCAACTGGATACATTCTATTGTACCTGGAACACGTGGCTTTTTCGGCTTACCCCCTTTATTTAAAAAGGGAGCGCCTGTGGAAACCATGTCACTTTATGTATCCAGCATCAAAAATGCTCGCGCATGTAGTTTGAAGAAGAGTTTGCAACTTGCCTATTACTGAGTGACACAACAGGTACTGTGACGAGTCGCATTTTATTCGTACCCACGCTACATTTGTAAGCTGGCGCAGCTACTTATTAAAACACGTAGTAAGCATAGACTTTGAGAATGTGGCCAATGTATCACGGTACAACCAATTTTTGCCGGAGGTTCCGGCAATTTCGGTAGTAAAATTTTGCATAATTTTACAAAATCAATATGTTTTAGCGCATTTCGTTTTACTTTTGTCACAATTTTAAGGAAAGAATCAAACCAGAAAAAAACAAACAACAACACCAACAAAAAAAACCCCCCCCCAATAACCATGATCTGATATTCCGGCGTTTACGTGGACTTGTTTTTGCACAAAATTGTTCATCATCCGCCTAATACGAGTGCAACAGCGAAAACGTATGGAACCACAGTTGCTCTTGTACCCTTTTCATTATATTCGCCCTTAGGTTTCAGGCTTAAAATTAGGACTTGGTTTCCATATGCGGTTTGCCTAAACATAACCCTGAAACTGAATCGTTTTCTGCATACATCTTTTGATGAGCCCAATCGTAAGCGTTAACTTCAAACGTGGATAGAAATATACAAAAGCCGTCGTTGCCGGATAGTGTCAACCTACACAACCCATCCATGAATGCGCCACACTGCTGCTGTTTGCAGCAAGCTTGGTAATTACACCAAAGCCTATGCAACCCATTCGTTGCTAGTTACTACCCTTATGAGTTTTCTGCAAGAGCTACAGGTTCGTGATTTGATACGGACGGTTGGCAACTTTTATAGAAACTAAAAATTGGTTAAAAGCGTTTTCCAGCTGTGTTCTATCGTACCTACCAACACTGCTATGTATAAAGATCAAATTACAAAAACTGTTTGCTGGCGTTATACATGCCAGCTTTACTTAAAAGGGCATTGACATCATGGCTTTTTATCTGAATCGAACACAAATCGATACCTGATCCTTGGTAAACATCTGCATTAATACCATGAAGTAAACTTTGAACACTAAAGGAAACCGAAATGCGGGATTCACGTTATAACCCGGGCAGGCGGGTCACGGCTTGTCCCATGTTGATTCGACGACAATGTTAAAATCCGGGCTATTATGTTGGTTCAACAGACGAAACTCAAATGTCATATGCCATTAGCTTACAAACCACCGCTCTCAAAGAACGTTTTACAGTCCGGCATGTCAAATGATCAACTATGGGACCTTTATGCGAATATCATACATTATTCTAAAATTTCAACAAATATCATATAATATTCAGCGGGACAGTGTAATCTTTGGGTGCTAATAAATGAAAAGTCGAACAGCAGTCACAGATGTGTTTAAAATACAAAATATATGCCTGCAAATCGTTTCCGACAGAAAATAATTTAAAACCACAGCTTCATAATTCAAAAATTCAAATGTCACATTCTAGTATGATTTGATATTAAAAAGGACGGTGACCTCAGACTAATACGAATTTTAGAATAAAATGCATGGTATACAAGCAGACAAGGTGTTACCCTAAAGTCTATTAGGGACAAAACGTGTACTACGCTGCCCGTTATAAACGTGAACCCCGCAAAAGACAAAAGATTTCCGTGTGGTTAGCTTTTAAACTAATATAAAAAACTTAGTAGTTGAAAAGATATTTAGTTAGCTAATTTATAT
Source organism: Enoplolaimus lenunculus (assembly GCA_030248215.1). Lineage (NCBI taxonomy): Eukaryota > Metazoa > Nematoda > Enoplea > Enoplida > Thoracostomopsidae > Enoplolaimus > Enoplolaimus lenunculus. Next base: position 182,849 of record JASANG010003708.1, read on the forward strand.
TATTAAAAGTGGAACGCCCTACATAAGTATTTTGGGCAGCATTCTAGGCGTTTGAATGATTGTTTCATGTAAACAAGAGACAGCATATATACTGTAGTGACCCGAATAAGAGGGGGACTGATATTTATTTGGCCTCTCCAGAGGGTACCCCCCGTTATTCGGTTACGGACTGTTATTTATTTTTAGCCCACGCTCTGCCATCCTTCGCTACTGATATATATCCGGTACTCCAACTATTCGTTGAATTAAACGTCAAGGTTATACTTAGAAATGTACTTTCAAATTTAAGTACGCTTTAAAGTTTCGAACTCAACTTTATTTGGTCCTGGAGTCATTTATGCACTACATTTAGGAATAACTAACGTTCATGGACTCTAATTAGGATTTAGAAACTCTATCCGCTTACGGACACTTATATGGGATACGGACTTCTATTGATTGGAACTCAAAATCGAGACCCCCCTCTTATTACCCCACACTCTCTGTTTCGGGTCACTACAGGATGCAAATTAAAATACAATCTTGAAAAGTTTTGTGAGGGATATTTTTAGTGTTGCATATGTGCAACCGCGACTAGTTTTAAAGGTTGTCGAAAGGTTGTTTTCATGCATCGTATTTTTGGTGAAATCTCAGCAATTAAGTTCTAAATCAACCGGTGGTGCTACACTAATGCACAAATTTGAAAAATTTCAATACCAAAATATCGGCAAAATTCTACACCACTCGCAGGCATATTTGCTGCCACACATAAAAAAGTATTTCTGAATGTATTCAGAAAAGTGTCTTCTGTGGCAAATCTGAAAAGTTTTGCTGCTATTTAAGACAATTTTTCTAAAAATAACTGGAAAACGTTTATTTTCAGACTTTATTTCAAAACGTTTTTTGAAAACATTTCTATTATAACAGAAATACTTTTCAAGCGCACCTTGCTAATCATATTTCTCAAATGTAAGAAATGTTTTCTTAAATATCAGAAATATTATTTTGAGTGCAGAACCGGAAGAAAGGGCAGAACCCGCACCGATTGTTAGGTTGGCATGTAAACAGAAAACCTTTCCATTAAATACTTTTCTCGCATGAGTATTATTTTATCTAAAATCTAATTTCAAGTTAGGATTTGAACCCCCATTGGCGGTCGCTATGGAGGCGTCTTATCATTGCCGCTTGAAGCTGAGGCGGCTGTCATGTTCGTTGGACGTTTTTCAGTGGTCATACATGCTTTAATTGTTGAAAAAGGTTCATTAAAATGTATTATTATGAATACACTTGCGATCAGCAAAAGATTGCCCTTCCATTAATTGTGGCAACATATCGAATACAATCAGGGCCGGAGCATCCACCCCCCATGCTCCCCATTTGGGGGGACCCCACCCCTAAGGGGCCCCCTCCACCTCCATAACCGGTTGAAACGAAAACCGCCGAAGTTTTAAAACACGTCTGGCTACTCGCTCGCGTCGATTGCTAGTTTGGCGGTCCGTCTCTGGGGTTGGGAGGAAGCCCCCATCCCTGTCTGCTGCGGCACTGAATAATATTTCGAACTAGTAAATTTGGAAGCAAACTTTTTTTACCCAGACAAGGAAAAAATCTTCAAATCAGACTAAAATTCGTTTATTCAAAATTCTAAAACGTATTATAAATGCACAAATCGTGACCGTTTTCTTCATTCTCGTTCGTTTGGCCATCATGCCGTGGTAGAATATGCCTCAAATACTCGCGACCATAAACAGGAACATGGTCAGGAAATATTATATCAAAATCGACAATTAAGTCCCCGCGTGTAGTTGGGCGTTTTGGAAACGGCAGGCCTTGACGTGGGATTCGTTTCAGAGTATCCGGTTTAATGACGTCATTCATCGCTAGCGGAACCAGAGTACCGTCTAGCGTGGGAATTTCGACTACCGTCCCGCATAGCGCATCTGCTAACTCAATTCGAGCAGTATAGTGGATATTGACACCATCACGAGTGAATACAGAATGTGGACAGTCTCGAATAACAAAAATAACATCAGTTGGCATTTCACCGAATTTGCGGAACCGAACTTCGCTTCCGGCTTTGGCACCTGGTCGAATGATTACTCTGAGGCATTTGTCATGGTTTTTTGTAGATTTTTTGTTGGCTGGATTTGAAGATTTTTGGCTCCTTTCTTCATTGTCGCTGGATGTTTGGCCACTACTCGAACCGCTGTTGTGTTTTTGACGGTGATTTATGTCGTCGTTTTTGCTTGTTTTCCTTTGTTCGTTGTCCGCTGTTTCTGTTTTCCAACTGATGTTTATCTTTCGAGTACATCCGTAATATATATCTTCGAGCTCGACAAATAGATCGTAGAACATTGGTGGTTCGCTATTTGATTGGTTGATTTTTTTCATTTCGTTAATGTCGTTGTGAGGCGAATGATGCGGAGTTTCGTCGCAAGTTTCTTCTCCTTCATCGCTTAGTTCTACTTCAACTTCACTGTTGCTGTTCTCGTCATTGTTTGCTGGTGTTTGGTCTGGGGTTTTGCTGTCTTTTTTAATTTGTTCGTTTTTGTTCGCTGACGTTTTTTTGAATGGCAGTTTACTTGATGCGGTCGTTGCATCTTTTTTCGTTGTTGCCTTTTTCTCTTTGTTGCTATTGCTGTTGTTGTTGTGGTTGTTGTTGTTGCTGTTGTTGCGGTTGTTGTTGTTGTTGTTGCTGTTGTTGTTTTTGTTGTTGCCAACTTTCTTCGTCTGATCTATATTTTTGAATTTCCACAGGTTGTTCGTCTCACCAGTTTTGTCGAATTTATCTTCATTCATCGAGATTTTTGTTGCGTTCTCGGCTGTTGGTTTTGGTTTGACTCCAGATTTCTCGGTTTTCTTCACACGTGGTGGCATCGCTTTTGATGACGTTATATTATCACTTGATGTTGCCGACGAAGTTGCATGCGTGCGACGTGCGAACGGATTGCGAAATCGTGACGCGGCGTTCTGGGATTGACCACCGTCGCCCGAGGCAGATTCAAACCCAGCTTCGGTTGAATCGCCGCTTTCATTTTTGGAATATTGCTGATTCTTTCCGGAATCTGTCATGTTTCGATTGCTGGTTGCGTTATAATAATATCGCTGATAGCTTTGGTGAGCTTGGGGTTGCCCGGGCTCTGGGCACTGAGACGGGTTTGGCGAATAGCCGTAGCTCGTATGAGACCTTGAAGGTTGTGGATAGCAATGACTGGTACCCGATGGAACATGGGACGCTGAACTACTTCGTGTGCTGCTATCGTGATAAGGGTACTGGTAATGAGAGGCAGGATGTGTTTGGCCGGCATATGCGCTAGATTGGTGTTGGTGGGAGCTTGGCTGATGATAATAGTTTGGTACCTCGGAATGGTGGACTGAATATTCTTGGAAGCCATTTGCATGCCGCACATCATGCGGTATTCGCCTTAGTCCATTACTGGTTCGTTGAAGTTGTTGTTGTTGTTGTTGTTGTTTATGATGTTGTTGTTTATGTAGCTGCTGTTGTTTTATATGATGCTTTATCGCAGCGCTATATTCTTTCGCTAGATCATAATTGCGACGTTTATGTTTGTCAGAAAGAGTTTCATAGGCTTCTGTTATTTGTTTGAATCGATCAGTTGCCGAGTCAGAATTGTCCGGATTTTTGTCAGGATGGTATTTGAGGGCTAGCGTGCGAAACGCTTTTTTGATTTCTTCTTCGGGAGCATTATCTGACACTCCGAGTACTTTATAGTAATCTTTATCGGCGTCCATGACAGCTACGCATGTTTTCAATAATAGAATTTAAAATATGAACAGAATTTAGTATGTTCGATCTTTTTAGTGAATAAAATTATAAATATGCACTGCACAAAATGATACGAGTGTGTGTAACTCTTGGGGTTCCGTATGGTATAAAATGTACAACGGGGCTTTTGAGATACTGTCCGAGCCCCCTTATTTAGAGGGGGCTCGCTGTCACGTGCAATTGTTCTAAATTAAACTATAAGCGGAACATTTTTGATGTCGGATACATAAAGCACCATCTTTTGCACAGGTTGTTCCACCCTTTAAATATTGGGCGTAGGCCAAAAACGCGCCGCGTAAATTCTTTGCTACACGGAATGTATCCAGTTGCATACTCTTGTTGAAGTATGCATCATCCACTCTTGTTAAAACTAATATCCGCATATCGTGCATAATATACATACTAAACGAAATTTTCAGATGGTACGCTTTGTTAAATCGAACCAGTCTTAATACGTAGATGGTGTTAAGCTTAAGTGGCATTACACATGTGTACATTAGTGCTGCCTTCGCAACCCCAGTTGAAAATAGCAACAGTCGTAAAACGAACTGTAGAGACCCGAATAAGAAGGGAGCTACTGATATTTATTTGGCGTCTCCAGAGGATAGCCCTCTGGTATTCGGTTACAGACTGTTATTTATTTTTAACTCGTCCTTCGTTTATTGATATATATTCGGTATTGCAACTATTCGTTGAATTAAACGTTTAATATTTGTCTTGTATCAAAAGACTCAAGGCGGGGACCCCATCTTATTGCTACCCTCGTATTCGGGTCACTGCAGTATGTTATACCGGGATCACCATACTTTTCTGTTCCGAACCGAAGCTGCAACAGCTGACCCAACAACGCGGGGTCACGTGTAGGAAAACGCAATATGCAAAATTAGGTTGATATAGACTTCCTCCACATTTACGTGTAGTATGCGTTTTGGCCAAGGATTAGCTATGCGAAACCCTAAACCTATGCATTTAAGTAAGCCTTCGCCTAAACTTAAGCCTTAACCTAAAATATGCGCTAGAAAGTGTACCAGACCCTGAAACTTTAGCATTATAACTATTTTAATACAAAGTTTTGGTTTTGAAAATTTCAAAAAAAAAGCTGCCGCCTCTCGCTGTCTTTGACTTGTTGTGCATTTCTTTCAAACCGTTCAAGGTTTCACGCAAGATGCTGATCGTTACTTTATATTTCAACCGGTTATCGGTAGTCCAGCCTTTCTAGTCGCATCAAAAGCGTCAAATAAAAATGTTTATACTGTAAAATTTCTTAATACAGTCGAAAACCTTGTCGGCCATCCTCCGGAAGCTGTCGTAGAACCGGAAGTGAGACGCACGTCTCGCGGCCATAGTTGCAGCACAGTCAGTGTGTCAGATTTTAATTTTTACTTTATACCAAAATGTCTATTTATTTGAGTGGAATTCGTGTTCGAGGCATATAGGAAATTGAGGTCTGTTTCATTATTAATGGTACTACGACTAACAATTGGACGTACAGAGCCTGCGAGTGTCCAGGATCACTGAAATATCCACAACGCCGCAATCCTGAGACTCCGTCGTATTTTGAATGTCATCAATTTGTTCCCTGGAAATGTAAAGCTCTTAGGCTTTTGTCTAATCTTTTAGACTTATCTTTTTACGCTCAAGTTTACGCTTAGGTTTCGGGTTAAGCATAAAAGTGTACTTTTAGGCTACTTTAAGTGCTACGCCTCTAACAGTAACATTGAAAATAGTAAAAATGCACTAAGTTAGTCAAGCAAGCCGCAACGACACGGAAACATAATAAAAATATTAATCTGTTCAAATATAACATAAACTGTCACATTTCAACTGCGTAACATTTGGTAATCGTTTATAATACAACTGTTCGTTTGGTTGAAACTATTTTAAACCCACGACATTTTGTTTGTTTCTAAATTTCAAAAAATGCCAAAGTTGAAAAAAATACAGATTTGAAGACGTAAAACGTAAAACTAACGGGAATTTGATTTGGGTGCTGTTTGTTAATATAAAATTCGTCGTTGAGAAACGCAAATATTAAAAGCGGTGTGCACTTTGTAAACCGCACCGTTTCACATAGAAATATAATATTAAACGTCAATTGTTGCGAACAATTTTTGCAAATCGATTAGGTAAAAAGTTTAGTTTTTTGTAAAAAGTTAGTAACGGATATTTTGTGTATATTCCAAATACACAAAACTGCGCTCTGCAGTCCGTGTGGCGTGTGGACGGCCATGGACTAACGCTATGTTAATACCTGCGTGTGTTTGTCAAGAACAACGCATGAAAGTCGTATATAAGTAATATATAAAAGAATAAAAATGTTTTTAAATATAAAACACAAAGTATGATGATTTATATATACTTCATTTGAGATAATTTTTGTGAAATTTTTACAAAAAATATTGCAATGTCGGCTACTGTTTGGCCACATGACTATTTATTGACAGAACACAGTCCGCTAAAAGAATAGATGGTCTCAGACAAACAACGGAAGGTGCACCTCTTTCGAAATTTGTGAAGAAACCAGAAAATCACATATAAAATACTGTTTAGAATATTAATCTGCTGGATTCCGGGGTTGTCTCAAAAGTTTTGGCTGTACTACGAAGTTTATGCCCTTCCGAATTGAAATTCTGGCTACGTCGCTTATAACGCGAATGACTTTTGTCATTGTAAAAACGCTATTTATGTGATCAAAATGATCGTTTGAATGCAAAAATTACACTTTTTTTGCAGTTTTGTATATGGGGATGCATTCGCTGTATGATGCAGTAGTCTAATGTGTATTAGTGCAAAGATAAAATAATGTATAATATCTGCAGTACGCCAGCAGCTTTTAGACTGACCCATATTTTTTCGAATATAATAATTTATGTGATTTTATATTTCTAAATAAACATTATGTCTTCTTTTGGTTGTGTTATTTTAAAAATTTAGCGAAAACCAGTAAATTAGTTTGGTTTGGAGAAATGCTAAAAATATACAGTAGAATAGTGCCAAGATTATTTTACTGCAAACAACTACACAATGCAGACTAGATGGGCTCCGGATATCCAGATATAGAAATGCCCGGATATGTATCCGGAAAGAAACATCAGAAAAAAGTATTATGGGTCATCCACGTAATACTGTCTACGCTACTGTAAAAAATTGTCCACACCCCTGGTTTCAAGGGCTGGACAAAACGACATTGTTCTTACAATGTTAAGACTTTACACAAGGTGTACCTAGCTAGTTAGTTTTGGCAGTAGTCCCTTCGAAGGGACTAAGGACAAATTAGACACTGTCTGGACACAGTGTCTGACATCGGGACGTCCGAAAAAGAGCTTGTTGACAGTCCACAGCCCCTAACTAGGGCTTGTTTTAAAAACGTTGCAGTGTTCTAAAAATTTTACTTTCTTAAAAATTAACTGCAACCAGTAATTTTTAAAAGAGGGGGCAGGAAAGTTTTTGCCGGTAAAAGATAACTTGTAAGAGAACGACCCGCCCCATTCAAGCAGAGCAGGTTAGAATATAATAACTCTGGTATACCAGAAAGTTAAACCCCGGTGTCCCTGTCGAAAACAAATTTTGTCGTGACCGGTGAGGGGGGGGGGGCGGCGGCTGGGGTGTAAGTATATAGCTCCGGAACCCTACACTGTTGTCCCCCAGGGGAGGACGGGCGAGTGGGAACCCTTTAACGTCGCACACCAAGCCCAACGGTAGTTGCACCCTTCTTTCGCCCGTGGTTGCGGCATACTCAATATTAAGCTCTACAATAGTCCCTTCAGACAGACTCTGTAAAACAGAGTCCCTTGAAACAGACTCTTTAGATGACTAAACAGAGTCTGTTCTGACAGACTCGGGACAAAACAGTTGTCCTTCATATGACGCATCGACAGTGTAGCATGGGTATGGACGGCAATGTGACAAAGTATAGGCTGTTTGGAGAGTATGCGAGTTGTCCGGAAGGTCTATACAGGATATGGGTGACATTTGGACATGTCATTTAGTAACACTACAACTACAAAGTGAGGGGCTCGTAAGTGGGGACAATTTTTTACAGTAGCGTAGACAGTATAACGTGGATGACCCATTAGGGTAGGGTTAACGCGTGATAAATTAAAAATTTGTCACGCGTTAACCCTACCTTATGACACTTTTTGTGGCAAGGTACATTTTATATTGTGAACAGCACATTATCATCGATACATGATACTAGTTGTGGGATAATTTTTTGGCCAATTTAAAGAACATGGGCGGAACAATATTATAAGCATATGCCTAAGCCTAAGCCTAAGCTTAAGCCTCAACCTAAGCGTAAAGAATGAGCATATTTCTATGCGTAAGCCTAAGTGTAAGCCTAAGCCAAACAAAAAATTTGTCTTAGGCTTTAGGCTTGCTCTTTTCTAGTCCCACAGAAAAACGTTCCGCCCCTGATCTTTTACATGGTCCATATTGGAGATCGCGGAAGAAATGGGCTAAAAAATTTTAGGAAGGGCTTACTAGAAGGGTTTTCGATGACTTTACCAGCAATGTTAATTTTCTCATTTGAGCAGAAAAATACTTTTCATTAGATCGCAAATTATGCCGTTTTAAAATTTACAAATTTGAACGTAAAATCAACAGACATAAACGTAACCGGGTCAACCTGGACGTTTTACGCTTTTCAACCATCGTTGAAATTTTTCCGCTCAAAAGCTCAAATTGAAATGGTGAATTGTTCACGTTTCCTCTTTCAAATGCTGTGAATAGCATGAAACCATTGTAGTCAGTTTTTCGACAAATTTTTACGGATAATTACATAGCTACTGTAGTTTACGAAACACTAGATACCGCTGCTGGAAGTTTACTGCTATAGTTTTTTGTCTTAAAATGTTTGGACAGCCTTGAACAACAATTTAGCGTTTGCGATAGCCAGTTGACAACGGTAGGCCAGATTGAAGTACGGGTTTATAAAGTAGGTTTTCAAGACTTGGAATTGGTTTGTTTCAAGAAACAGTGCTGCGTTGCGTGTGACGGTTGTAAAAAGTTACTCGACGAACTGTAACTAATAAATGGATACGTAGCTACTGGAGTTCCTGAAATACTAGACGTTGCTGACGGTATCTTTTCAGAAGAATCGCTTATGCTATTCGTGCTGCGACACAACGGTACCAACAGGTTTCCTCGACGCCCGGAATCATATTTTTTCGCGCTCTGAGTGGCGGCTGTACCGAAACATGACAACTTTGCTGCAGAAGCTGGAGGGGCGATGCTCGCATGACGGCTAGCACTAGCCCCCCATGGAAAATACATCAAATCGTTATCAACGATAGCTTTTCGAAACGCAAATCGCGCAGGCAATTCAGTGATAGCCTGGTGCCCGATAGCGTAGCCAATTTGCATGCAAGCAATTACAAATTGTACAAAACGTTTCCATATTGCTACAAAGCGTCGTTTGCATGCAGTTTCGCTGCGTGGTGAACAGCTGTGACTTGCAGAAATTGCCTGGGTGTCGCAAGCGGCGGTGAAAACGTTTCTGTTCACAACGTCTAGGAGTGTTTCGCCACAGGCGGTCCAGAACATTGGTTTAAATCCGCGACGGGTGATAAAAGAATGTTGAGTACCGAATGTGACAAGCATTTCACTGTGCTCGACTGTGGTGTCCGAGTGTTGGGTACAGTAGATGCTATCGATCATCAGTGTAATTGTATCCTAAAATGCAGTGGCGGATCCTGAAATTTCTAAAAACTGCCTGCGTGAAGTAGCGAAAAGCTCACGAGCATAGCGGGCGAGATTTCAAACGCAATTTTAGTACTAAATCTTAGCACGATATTTCGGTTTATGTTTCGGTTGGGCTCCCAAGGCCTTGGTGCTCCGCCTTTGGCTTCACCGGCGCTGAAACACGCTCTATATCGACTCGAGTGGCGAGTTGAATGTATTTGAGTTGGCCAGAAATCGCACCGATGAACGAATAAAATATTAGTTAATGAGATAAAATTGGAAGGTCATTAACGACAGCTCGACAAAACTGTTATGCTGCCACCACCTATGCTCAGTTTCAGTACGCACCCGATGCATCCTAGTACTGTAGTGACCTTAAGCTATTACGCAAGGTTATACTTATAGGAATGTACATTTAAAAAGTTTCCAACTCAACTTTATTTGGTCCTGGAGTCATTTATGCACTACAATTAAGGATAATTGACAATTATGAACTCTAATTACGGTTTAGAGACTCACTCCGATTACTGACTCTGATTAGGGATACGGACTACTATTGATTGGGACTCAAAATGAGGACCCTCTCTTATTACCCCCCCCCCCGTTTATTTGGGGCACTAAAGTAGTTGTGTAACGTTCTTTGAATTACATTTTAAAGCACAGACTGGAGTCAAAGATGCAAAAGTTCAATAAAATTTAAACTCACGAAACTTACATTTTTGGCTTGTGCCCTTATTTTTGGAAAGCTATGAACTCCTGAGACTTACCTTAGAAAAATTCAGTTTTTAGGTCCCTATATAGGTATGATATTTTGTCTCAGAATGTATTTACACTTTTAAGGCATATCTAAGATTTTGTATGACACTACTTTCGTATACAAACAAGCACTGACAGCGAAATTATAAATGAGAATATTCCACGTTTTGTGCACCTGAAATACGAGGCAGTGCTTGATGAAACGTTTATCCTGTTTAAAATCCACATCGTTGTCCGCCGATCCCCATTTAAACAGCGTTTTGATTTCTGGGCATCGAGCGATTAAACTGGCGAAGGTTTGTTCGCTGATTGAAGGAACACAGTTGTCGACGAGTTGGAGCCAGATCCCTGAAATTTTAAACAGCACCAGTTTGGATGGTTTGAAAAAATGCGTTAAGCGCTATTCATATGTGCATGTTTTTGGTGCGAGAACTTGTAGCTGCAAATTGCACTTGCAAATTTTGTTCGAAATCACGATCACAAAACATGAAGCAGCAAATAGTTTGTCAAAAACCATGGTAGAAAAAACCATGGTGGAAACTTAGTTCACATGGCTGAACAACCGTGCAAGCTCACTCGTTGATTGCAGCAGCTTTCTCATTGGCTGATGAAAACAAACCAAGTTGTGTGTGCAATTTGCAGCTGCAAGTTCTCGCAGCACAAATTTGCACGTGTGAAAGGCTGCTTTGAATTTTGATAACTTTGACTGCAGTTATTCTCTTTTGTGTATTAATATTTTTGAACTGGACATCGAAGGCTTGCCAAAAATGTGACATAGTGTACACAATATATTGTGGAAGATGCGATTTATATTGTAGTACTTGAAACGCGCGGAACAATCTTTAAGTCTCTTATGTACACGTTTTTGAAATCTATGTCACATTTTTTAATATGTAACTACTTATTATCATTAATTTAAGTTTTAACGGGTGGGTCTCAAATACTTTCATACTGTTTTGAAAACTCAAACTCAACCTCAAATTGAATTATGTATCAACTCAACAAAGTTTCAAACAAAACGCATGCCACTAGGGACGCCTCCTGAGTAGAACAGGTGGGGAATGCACCACATCAGACAATTTGTGGCTTATGATTATGGTAGATTTCGACCTTACAAATTTTCAACACAAGTTTGGACCGGAGTATGTTTAACACTACACTCCCATAAAGAAACATTGGTTTGCCGTCCGTCTGTAACTTCTTGATCCGCAACTGTTGTACCTTTAAGAAGACGAATTTCAGCTTTGCTAAGTTTCGGTTCCGTCGCTTTCCAAAACAGGCGATAGCGATTTTCTGTGAGCCATTTTTCGCTTTCAAACGGGCATTCAAATGTATTTCGGGACAAAGATGACGGGCTGCACCCCATATGCTTGGTGTCGCTTTTAAACGTTAAAAACAAAATGATATATACATATAAGTATAATATATTCCTATATATTTATTAATTAATTTATTTATTTACATACATATATATGTATATATATTCGCATGTATTCGTCTATTTATTTATTTATTTGCATACATATATAAACAAAAAACCGCCGGTAAAACGCGAGAATTTAAGTTTTGAATCATACTTAAATTAAGTTTAAAGTTGACAGAACGTTCAAATTAACGGTAACTAGCGTGAGTGCTTGAATATCGAATTCAACTGTTCAGGTAAATGCTTGTAAACAAAACGCAAAATAGGATAATAGTGTGGCATCATAAAGCAATTTTTTTACCGTAGATGCCGACGTTTACTTAGGACACACACTAGATGATAGAACGCAGAGGGTGCCCTGTTACACCCCAAGAAATTAACGGCCCAAATAATTAAAGGGTGAGGTATTAGACCGCCTGTTTGTCTGGTCAGTAAACTATTGCGCAGAACAATTTATGCAGTGGTCATTAATTGGCAAAGTATTCGTATTTTTTAACCGTAAACAACGGTTTTGCTAAGCTATTCAACTTTCAATTTATGCGAAAGAAAAATAGTTGAAATTTTATGAAGTAAAGTGTTATAATTTCATCGGCCCATGTCACTTTAACGAGCGTCCAGGTTTCTGCTGGGTCTATAAACGACCCATGTTACTTCAAGGGGCGTCCAGGTTTCTGGTGGGTCTATAAAACAGTGAGTTTAGATTCTCGATTACATTTTTTACTTAGGCTTAGGCTTAGGCTTAGGCTTTTAAGAACACACGTCCTTGCAACGCTTAGGCTTAGGCTTAGGCTTAGGAACACACATCCTTGCAACGCTTCGGCTTAGGCTTAGGCTTAGGCATGCGCTTAATCTACAGTTACGCCCCTTAAGGTAATATTGACCATTTCATCAAGGGCTTACACTTTACATCAGAGCAATCATAACTTGAACTCAAACCGAGTAAACGAAATATTCAACGCAATGCTTTTTTACAACACTCAATCTTAAACGTTTTCAGCATTAACAACGTTTTCTATTTCATTCCACATCGAATTTCATTGTAAGATTGTACAAAGGTAAACTTACGCTATTGTTCATTTATGGTACAAAATTCGTAAATTAAATAATGGACCCACGAAATCGATAAACTATAACTTCGATAAAGATGCCTCTGCTGCAATTTTATCACGTCTGCCTGTATGATAATCCGTATATAAATTACAAACAACTTTTTATTGCGCTCTCATATCACAGATATGCTCTATCTTAAGGTAAGTCAAAACAGCTTAGGCAATTTTTCTTCATTCCAAAATCATGGACGCATTAAATTAACCTTTTATTGCCACAGTCACGCGTGAATAAAACATACCTCGTATTAAAGTATAAACCCTAAACTTGAGGCGGGCTTGTAGCCATAGGGAAGCACGAAGACTCAGTCTTCCCCTGGAAAACTTTGCCACTTGCTAGAAAATTTTCAACCTTGCTTGTAAAGTAAACGAAAATCATTGTATGCTCCTCCTAAAAAATTATTATCCCCATCTAGCAAGATGAGCTGGTTACCGGCTTGACTTGTCGAGGTCGACAAACAGTAGCACAATTTCTCCATATAAATATAAAGACACACAAGAAAGAACGCTAATTACAAAAATATTGTTATTTCAAGTTTAGAGTCGAATGAATTCAGTCGCTGCTTTGTGTTGAGATTACAAATTGTGCCAAAGGCGCAAAATTGTTTTAATTGGTACGACGTAGCCGGCTATACCCTGTTGATGTTGAGTTATAATAACTCAAAGAATGACTAAGAGTGAACTACTGGTTTAGTTCATTTTTAGGTCTGGAACCCACCAACCCGAATATCTCGGTACGCCGCCATTGGTCGTTTAACTCAAGGTCATAATAATAAAAGAATGACTGAATGTGAGCTAATTGTTTAGTTCATTTTTAGCTCTGGGACCCACCATCCCGAATTTCTCGGTACGCCATTGCTCGCTGAACTCAACGAAGTATTGTGCTATATTCTAAATGAAGTTTTTATTGTAAATATTTTCGTCCCTTAAATCTGGTGATATATAGGCGGAAGTACCGAATATGGACCCCCTAAGAATTTAATAAAAATTGTTCATTTTATAGATTTCGACGCGTTGAGTTCAACGGTGCCATTTTTAGCGCTGCAGGGTCCCCGGTTCAGTAGTTGTAGCCCTTGAAATTTTAACTTTTTACCATATAAAACAAGTACAAACAGCAATTAAATTTGTGTAAGAACTTATTGAAGCTTTATGTTTTACGAACATGTGGATCATAAATACTTCCTGTTCCAACCTGTGCGAGTTTGCACTATTATTACGAGGGCCATAACTTCTGAATCGTAGGACGTGCAGCCATAAAAATGGTACCGCTGAATTCAGCTCGTCTAGATTTATAGTATGGACCGCTTTTTATCAAAATCCTAGGTGGGTCCAGATTCATCATGTATATATATTTATATATGTATACATATATATATTCCGTTATCCGTTTCGGCTCAAAAAGTATTAAAGTAGTTCTTGTTTTTATTATTAATAAAACGCATTGTAGCGAAAAAAATTCTTTTTGACAAAATTTATTAAACAAAAGCAAGTATAGCAGCAAATACTCATTAAAACGCTTTGAAATAATGGAAATTACGTGGCCTAATAAAACTGTAATAGCCAAAATAATGATATTAAAATCTTAACTACTGACATACCATTAAGGAACCCATATTTTTAGGCAAAAGAAAAATAGCCTGGAAATGAGCAAAATGTTTCTTGCATTGTTTCGTAGCTCTGTTGACGTTTTTTCACAAAGAAACAAATGGACTCGGACATGGGCGGAGGCAAGAAAAATTTCAATCCATGTCCCCAGCAGGGATCGAGAAACCTAAATTTAGTATATTGAAGTATAGAACTAAAATTGCGTTTGGCTTCTCGTTCGCTTGTTCCATGAGCTTTTTTCCTAATTTTGTAATAAAATTTAGTGTTAAAATTGTGTTTGGCTTCTCGTTCGCTTGTTCCATGAGCTTTTTTCCTAATTTTGTAATAAAATTTAGTGTTAAAATTGTGTTTGGCTTCTCGCTCGCTTGTTCCATGAGCTTCGCACCTCGTTAAATTTCACAATACGAGAAAAGTAATAATTCAATTATGTGCTGGTTTTGAAAATTGATGTAGCGCACTTTCGTAGAATAAATGATTATGTAAATAATGTTTAAAATAAATGCCTACTGTAGCTATGTATTTTACAAAACTTTGACTTGTAACATATTTACAACCTAAAGTTTCACAATTTTCATATATGTGCACAACTTAAGTCCTTAAGCTTAGCTTTATGCTTAATTTTAGGTCTAAGCTAGAACAAAGGCTCAAGCTTAAGCTTAACAAGCTCGCTTTTGAAGTAAATCAAGGGCCGAAGCATTCACTACAGAAGTTTCAGGTTCAAATATGTGATTACTAGGACAGTGTTAGTGAAAAATTGTTTTATTTTGATTGGAAATTTTTAACCAAGGCCATTGTATAGCGCGGTGAATTTTATTTCAAATTAATGGAAAATTTTTGTATGGTTTTTGTTTCCTGCACATTAGTTAATTAAACTGTTATCATATCTATAGGATCAAAAATTAATATGCAACAAGTATTTAGGTTTAATGCTTCTAAACCTTTACAGTTTAAAGGATACTGATGGATGCCGGGATGAATATTCTTAAATTACATTGGTTTTAACCATATACTTACCTATCAATATTATTAAAACTGTAACGCCACACATACGTAATTTGGACAGTGTTCTAGCATTATTTACGTTTTGAATTTTGATGCAAAAAAGTATATGCAAATTACTGCAGTGACCCGAATAAGAAAGAGGTAATAAAAGAGCGGGTTCCCATTTTGAGTCCTAATCAATAGGAGTCCGTATCCCTCATAAGAGTCCGTAAGCGGATAGAGTCCCTAAACCCTAATTATGGTCTATAAATGTCAATTATTCCTAATTGTAGCGCATAAATGACTCCATGACCAAATAAAGTTGTGTTCGAAATTTTAAAACATACTTAAGTTTTCAAAGTACATTCCTAAGTATAACCTTGCATTATCGCTCAAGCTATTAACACAAGACAAATAAAACGTTTAGTACCACGGATAGTTCCAATACCGGATATATCAGTAACGAAGGGTGGTGGAGGGCGGGTTGAAAATAAATAACAGTCCGCAACCGAATAACAAGGGGGTACCCTATGGAAAGGCCAAATAAATTTCAGTCCTCCCCTCTTATTCCAATCACTACAGTAGCAAGTGCCGATTTTTATCTTGTCTTTGATTTCCCGTTATAGTATTTTACATCGGAAATTAACAATTATAAGTTTAAATTTCTTAAATTTAAAACTTGAAGCAGGAGTAAGATAATTTTGCAGGGCAATACACATAATCACGGTAATGCAAACTTTTTCGAACTGAAAAATAATATTTGCTTTAGCAAATAAAATTGTTCAAATTTGTCGGCCAATGTAAAGAACAAGGGCGGAACAGTATTATAAGCATATTCTTCAGCCTAAGCCTAAGCCTAAGCGTACGCGTAAGTATGTGCATATTTCAAAGCCTAAGCCTTAGCTTAAGCCTAAGCTAAGCAAAAAATAGTCTAAACCTTAAGCTTACTCTATTCTAGTCTCACGGAAAAATGTTCCGCCCATGATCCTTACATGTGCCAATTTGTCAATAACAAAAGCATTGGCCCCTGTAACGATGAGGGGCGGAACATTTTTCTCCAAAACTGGAATCGTAAGCTTAAGTTTTATACTGATTTTTGGCTTGTACAGGTAAACCTTTAAGCAAATTAAACAAATCCGTGTTATTAAAATGTTTATGCCTTAACTGTACCTAATTTCAATCTGGTTTCACCGCGAAAACTTTGGCAAGCTCGCAATTATCTGGTCTAAAAATTGGTGAGACTCAAAACAAATATTTTTCTTTCTATGTCTTCTGCTCATATGCGCGAAATTTCGACCGCAAACGAGGAAAACTGGTCACACGCTATGCTCCGTGTGATTCCGCCACTGTAAGTGTAATACCTAGCATATAGTAAATAACGCAGTCCGGAAACATCAAAACGGGATGGATCCACGTGAGATATAACTGGAAAAAATCTCGAAAGCCAAGCGAGCTGGAAACCGAGCGCGAGTTTACTGCTAAACCTTAATACCAGATCTTGGTTATGATAACTGTATAGCGGCCTAGGCCGTGGCAGTAGTCTCAGACCGCCAGTCCAACTACATTTGTTTCATTTCTCAACCCGAGATTTCATAATTTCTTCGATCGAACCAAACTTCACCATAAATGACACATTTTCAGTTCAAAGACATCCACAACCAGCGTTGAAACGACGACGTGCGACAAATTCGAACCCTTATCAGACTTCCGTCCAATCCCATTGCTTGCTGATTGGGGCAGAGACTGATAAGCGATCGATTGCCCATACAGATTGCTTTACTGAACGCGAGGCAGGATACTGTGAATTATAAATTTATTAAACTTTAAATATACACCATTTTAGTCGTTGAATAAATTTAGTTTTTAGTTATTTTGGGTATCGGAATGAATAAGCTATCGATTGCCCATACAGATTGCTTTTATGAAGGCGAGACAGGATACTGTGAATTATGAATTTATTACATTTTAAATATATACCATTTTAGTCGTTGAATATATTTAGTTTTTAGTTATTTTGGGTATCGGAATGAATGGTTAGGGCTGAGACTGATAAGCTATCGATTGCTCATACAGATTACTTTTATGAAGGCGAAGTAGGATACTATGAACTATGAATTTATTACATTTTAAATATATACCATTTTTGTCGTTAAATAATTTTAGTTTTTAGTTATTTTGGGTATCGGAATGAATGGTTAGGGCTGAGACTGATAAGCGATCGATTGCCCATACAGATTGCTTTTATGAAGGCGAGACAGGATACTGCGAATTATGAATTTATTACATTTTAAATATATACCATTTTAGTCGTTGAATATATTTAGTTTTTAGTTATTTTGGGTATCGGAATGAATGGTTAGGGCTGAGACTGATAAGCTATCGATTGCTCATACAGATTACTTTTATGAAGGCGAAGTAGGATACTATGAATTATGAATTTATT
Source organism: Enoplolaimus lenunculus (assembly GCA_030248215.1). Classification (NCBI taxonomy): domain Eukaryota; kingdom Metazoa; phylum Nematoda; class Enoplea; order Enoplida; family Thoracostomopsidae; genus Enoplolaimus; species Enoplolaimus lenunculus. The sequence goes on from JASANG010003708.1 coordinate 200,608, forward strand.
ACATTTTAAATATATACCATTTTTGTCGTTGAATAATTTTAGTTTTTAGTTATTTTGGGTATCGGAATGAATGGTTAGGGCTGAGACTGATAAGCGATCGATTGCCCATACAGATTGCTTTTATGAAGGCGAGACAGGATACTGTGAATTATGAATTTATTACATTTTAAATATATACCATTTTAGTCGTTGAATATATTTAGTTTTTAGTTATTTTGGGTATCGGAATGAATGGTTAGGGCTGAGACTGATAAGCTATCGATTGCTCATACAGATTACTTTTATGAAGGCGAAGTAGGATACTATGAATTATGAATTTATTACATTTTAAATATATACCATTTTTGTCGTTGAATAATTTTAGTTTTTAGTTATTTTGGGTATCGGAATGAATGGTTAGGGCTGAGACTGATAAGCGATCGATTGCCCATACAGATTGCTTTTATGAAGGCGAGACAGGATACTGTGAATTATGAATTTATTACATTTTAAATATATACCATTTTAGTCGTTGAATATATTTAGTTTTTAGTTATTTTTGGTATCGGAATGAATGGTTAGGGCTGAGACTGATAAGCGATCGATTGCCCATACAGATTGCTTTTATGAAGGCGAGGCAGGATACAGTGAATTATGAATTTATTACATTTTAAATATATACCATTTTTGTCGTTGAATAATTTTAGTTTTTAGTTATTTTGGGTATCGGAATGAATGGTTAGGGCTGAGACTGATAAGCGATCGATTGCCCATACAGATTGCTTTTATGAAGGCGAGGCAGGATACAGTGAATTATGAATTTATTACATTTTAAATATATACCATTTTAGTCGTTGAATAAATTTAGTTTTTAGTTATTTTGGGTATCGGAATTAATGGTTAGGGCTGAGACTGATAAGCTATCGATTGCCCATATAATATACTTTATGCAAACGGAACAGAATCCTGACACGTTCTAATATACAGTTGATTACGAGTAACTTAGCGCAATGTGTATACGCGAAATACAGTGTGGTAGTGCACATGATTTAACCAATGGAACACGCATCTGAAGTACAAAGTCTTCACAAGATGCGAACGTTTTTTGGCCTGGAACATCAAACTCGTACAGCTGAGTGGTAATAGTATAAACGTTCCATATTCCGGTCCATGTTGCTTTTAGGGTAGGTTTGGTTTCAGGTGGGTCTGTAAAAGAGTAGGCTTACATTCTAGACTACATTTTTTGCTTAGGCTTACACTTAGACTTAGGCTTAGGAATAAGTTTTTGCAACGCTTAGGCTTAGACTATAGGCTTAGAAATACGCTTTAATCTACTGGTACGGACCTTAACGTAACATTGGTCCATGTTCCAGCCAGCACTGGTTCAAACTCGAGCATAAAATTAGATCTCAGATCAAATAGAAAAAATATTCGTATAGGGTTAAAATTTGTGTGGACTCTGGCCGATATTTTCCAACAATAGATCGGTCGTAAACTATATTACATTTTTGCAGCGTAATCGAGAAAGTTACGAAACCTGCATCAAATTTGTTTGAAAATGTTGTCAAATTATAGTCGCAGTGACCATGACCGCAGCCAGGATTACAATCCGAGACCTGCGATAATCTCGTGAAAAATAGTTTTGCGAGACAACCGCAGGCGAGGAAGAAATTTTTGTGACCTCTACAGGATTATTCTACAGTCTGTAAAAGTGCCGTTTTAGTGTATTTCAACAAATTTCGGCTTGGTATATCTGCCTATCGCCTCTCACGTATGCGCTTACGGTCACGAGACGAGTATATTAGTATTAGTTTTAGTATAACAAGTTTGATACATTATTCAAAACAGGTTCGTAGACACAGCTTGTTCGCAGAAGCATCCTCGATGTTTCGGTGGTCATTGATTACCGCAATAGGCGTTTAATCCTCAGTAGCAAGAAATTCGTCGCCCGAAAACACGTCACTCGACAATTTGTAATCCGAAATTTCATCGACTCGACAATTAGTCACACATTATTATGCTTAGACTTAGGCTTAGGATTAGGATTGTGAATTACGCTTACAATTATGCTTATATTTATATTCATAAGCTTTAGTACACTGGTGGGTGACAAGTAGTCGGGCGACGAATTGTCGTACATTGTCAATTTTTCACTGAACGAAACAAAAATGTTCTGTATGTACATTTTTTGTTATATAATTAAAACGTTTTATTAAATCAAAACATTATGCGTCTGAAACGGTAAAAATAATGGCAATCCTGAAATACACAATGTGTAGACACTGAAAATTGCATCAGCTTAGCGATGCTTAAATGCTTCATAGGAATATAGATTTCGAAAATTGTAGGTTTACTGCTTCTTAAAATGCAACCGGTCCAATCGCACGCGCACCACAGCACATATTATTAACCCCTCCTCACATTGAGTTGCCTATAGGCAACTCATAACAGTGTATATACGTCAATAATATATGTCGCACAGTGTTTAACAATTGTAACACGTATACATAGTACTAAATCACCACAAGACGTGAGAGCCCCCTCGGACTCGAGCGTCAAGCTCCTATAGCTGAGTGGTGATGGTATACGCCTCCCACTTCAGTCATCGGAATTCGAATCCTAGCATAAAAGCAGGTCTCAGGGGAAATTGAAAATATTCATGTGAGAAAGAGTTAAGAACTGCGCTACAAGCACCACGCGTTTGGTGGTATGGCAATCCGAAACCAGCCGTGCCGAGTTGCTATACAGCGAAAATAGCCGTATGCCAATGGCTTATGAACCAGAATGAAGCGAAATATACAACTACTCTTTAAAAAATTAAACTTAAATTATAGCTTAACTAAACTTGAATATTAGTTTTAGTATAACTTAAATGGCTGGACGGACTAACTAAACTAGAATTTTAAGTTTTACTTGAACCAACATGTTTTCAAGTTTCACTCAAGTTTAAGTAAACTTATATTTAGTTTAAGTAACGTGTACAGCCCACAAATTACGTGTATCTACTAGTTCGTTAAGTTAGCTTAAACTAAAAATATGTAAGATTTTAAATGAGTCTAAGCTTAAACCTACCTGTTAGTTTAGTTAATCTAGAATATTAGTTTAATACTGCTGGGTTATCTTAGGATTAAATCAAGTTAGTCTAAGCTTTTAGAGAGTATTAAAGTTAAAACTTAAGTCACACAAACGTTGTAAATTTTTGCATATTTTACATGCCGAATTCAAAATTTCTTTACTAATTTGAAAATAAGTGTTAGTTTTTCCAAGAAAGCTAACAACATACAAAGCTGGTGGAACTTTCGCAGATGATGTCAATCTACAGGTTTCCATAGAATATCTATGGTGTTTTGGAGAAACTATTATGCTGGGCACCGCAAATGTAACAAACACCACCCTGGAATAAACAAGGCCATGTTACAAGACAGCTATAAAACGGTATTTTGGGCCAAGTGAGTAAAATTCGTCTCGCTTTATGCGCCGTTCAGAACAATTTTGTCAACGGTGCCACAAAATATGCCATAGCCCAATTGGATTGTATACAGAATTGTCTAAACATCCGCAGTCCTACAATCACTGATGTCAATCAATCACAACCAGCGTTTCTAGTACTTGAGCACGGTTAAAGCGGTTGAACTGAAATTAGTAAAAATATTAAAATATAACTTTATGGATGTCCGTTCGTGTAAAGTTACTAGAAGGTCGCGTTTGTTAAAACTTGGCCGGACATATACCTCCAAAATTTTCCAATAATGCTGTGAAGAAATTTTAAACTTTCACTGCGTTGAGAGGGTATCCGAAACCCTTGGATTTGGCAGCTGCGATACGCGCACGGAAGGTTTGTAATTTTTTTATGGAACGACAAAAATTCCATTGAAAAAAGAGAAACGAAATCGGACACCGATTTTTAAAAGAAATGCAAATATTTCGATATTTTTCTTAATCAGTGTAAATGCTCAATACTGCGCTGTGGTACCACATATTTAACTGATTATGGTTAGTAATAACGTAAAATTACATTGCAAAAAATGGTGAGTGAAATTGACTCTCTCCGAAATAGGCTCTACGGGACTAGACAAACTGAGTCAAATTCGACTCGCTGAATCGCACGTTTGACTCTGACGGAGTCGAATTTGTCTGTTTGTGTAGCTTCGTAGAACCTATCTCGGAGCGAGTCAATTTGACACGCCATTTTTTGCAGTGTAGATCCATAAACAGTTAACAAATTGAAATAAACAACACATATCGTAGTGGAACGAAATCAATAACGTTGAAACCAAAATAAAGTTGAACTAAAAATATTTAACACAGGTTAAAAACCAGATCTTAAAACAAAACGCGAAAAAACCTTAAGTCTATTCTGTGCGAAAATAAATGTATATTTGATTTCATTTTGAAGATAAATTTGACCTGGGATTCTAAACTCAAGACTTTCAGTTGAATGACCCTAATCATTACCGCTGGACTATAAGTGACCTGGATACCCTATCGCATGGGCCTATCTTTATGTCTTGTTTGTTTCTTACTTTTCGGGTCTATTTGTAATAACTAATAATCGTTAAGCACTTTCCAGTATGTGTAAATTCGCATACTATGCTAGAGAGTTTAGGTAAAGAATAAGAGTCGAAATACCAATCTTGAGTCTGAATCAGCAATATTCTTTTTCACTAATTACAGCTTGTAACTGGGGATAGAATCTAAAATTATCAGTGACAAATCCAATACTTTCCAGTGAGGTAGTATGCTTTTGTGTTATGTAATTTTAAAGTTTTAAAGCGCGATTTTAGCAAATTTTTTAATATTTTAAGATTCACCCTGCAGCGACGGCACATAGTGTTTGGGTTCGTGTTGCGGCATTTTAGATTGCGTAAAATGTTCCTGAAACGAATTAAGTTCGGTACAGAATTCCATTAAAACTCATATTACCGCTGGAATCTGTTCAAGTTTCAAATTAAACATATTTACATTAGGCTCTTAAAAACTGACTGAGTTTAGTTCTCTTCACATGCTTTGATTCGCGTTAACAAGGATTTCGGCAAGCCCTCCCCCTTAACCTGAATTGTATAGAAGAGGTGTTGTTACGTTCAAAGATCGAAGCAACATTTTGAAAAATGCGCACGTCCATAAATAGATCAGTACGAAAACATAAAAAATACCGGTACACAAGCCTTGAACCATGTTACTTTTAGGGCCGTTCCGGTATCTGGTGTGTCAATAAAAGAGTAGGCTTCGCTTCTAGACTACATATATGATTAGGCTTAGACTTAGGAATACACCTTTTCAACGCCTTGGCTTAGAGTTGGAAATACGCTTAATATAGGTAATATTGTCACAACCCTAGCATTGGCCCAAGCCTGGAACTTCCTATTTAGACCATTATTTTGCTAATTTAAAAAACTTGGAGCTTATTAATAGCCTAAATTCCCAGAATTCAGTGTCACATGTAGTCATTTACCTCGATTGGTACCAGAAATGGTCGGTGCGGCTCTAAAGTCAAAAATCACATTTTTTGAAAAGTATTTGACGTAAAACATATACTGAAACAATTTACACGGCAACTAGTTAAACATGGTTACACTGCAAAAAATGGTGAGTCAAATTGAGTCTCTTCGAAAGAGAAGCTCTACAGGACATTACACAAGACGAGCCAAATTCGACTCCCCCAGAGTCAAACGTGCGACTCTGTGAGTCGAATGTGAATCTGGCGGAGTCGAATTTGATTCAGTTGTGTAATTCAGTAGAGCCTCTTTCGGAGAGAGTCAAATTGACTCACCATTTTTTGCAGTGTAGTAATAATTTATCATACGCTTTCTTATCAATATACCTCATAGTTTTTAAATCGGTAGTTCCATAGATATATCTATTAGGAAGGATTTCTCACAAGCTTATATCTCTCTTCGACTTTATATGAAAAAATGTTATTTTCGTTGCGTTCCGAAGCTGGTTGACAGGTACATAATTAAGGCTTCAATCGACATTAAAACATACTCGAGTGCAAGAACAACTTTTACCATAACTCAAAAATTCGACTCAGCGGTTCAAAACGCGTCAAAACATACATAAATTGTTAAGCTCATTTCGCAAAATATATACATTTGGAACTTTTGCTAGTCGCAAGACATCACTAAGCCTAAGCGTTGATAATGAGTATTCCTAAGCCTAAGACTAGGCAAAAAAATGCAGTCGTGATTCTAACCATACGCCCTTTTACAGACGCACCAGAAACCGGTATGGCCTTAAAGTAACATGGACCGAATCAATACATGAACAGAGTCCAGAAATACTAAATAGAGATCATGTTTAAAATACACTTAAACGATTTGTAGGTTACACGAAGCTCAGCGGAAAAATTAAACTAATTACTCACCTATATTATTAAAGCTGGAACGCCCCACATACGTACTTTGGGCAGTGTTCTAGTTGCAATGATTGTTTCATATATAAACAAAAACAAGAGACAGCATATATATGCAAATTAGAAGACATGTTTAAGAAGTTTGTGAGGAATATGTTGGGGTTGCAAATTGCAACCACGTTCACTAATTAAAATATATTGATAGAAGTTTTGAAACATTATTCTGTGGTGTGTCCTTAAAATCCATGAAAATCACAAGTTTTGTAAAATATGCAAAAATTTCACTATTAAACATTCCGCAACCTGCAGCAAAAATTTTACCAAAACGGAATTTGACTTTTTTCCAAAACCGGAGGCAGATGACTTAAACTGTCTGTTCTTTGTCACATTGGTACGTCTTTATCGTCACAGAGCAATATGAAACGAAACAAGAGTGACACAAAACCCAACTCATAAAGCAGAAAGCTTATGCACATGAATCAAACAGCTTAAAAGATTAAACTGGTCACTATTTATAAAAAGCCGGTGTTTTAGAAGTGAATGAAAAACTTGAGTTAAAGAATTGGAAACAGAACACACACTTTCGTTCAGGGCACCGAACGCTTTGGTCGAGCGGGGGTTGAGCCATATTAGTTATAGGCGACGGACATTCGTAGATATGTCAGGCCCGGGGCACTCTACTGCGGTGCGACAAAAAGTTGGCTGGTTTCAGCGAAATTAAAACGCAATAAACTTTGCAATAATCAGATGTGCAATAAACATACAGGTACGTTTCATATGTGCCTAGACACCGATTTTGTGTAGTTCATCTGTTTACACGTACATGGAGATGGCGCAACGTAATTGGCTGGTAGGCTGAATTGTAGATTCTACAAAATATATTCCGTAGTAACAAGAATAAGAGGGGCGGGCCGACAAGACAGGCAGTGCCAATTAACAGAAGTCTTTGTTCTTTGTTCCAGCTCGTTATTGAATGACAGTCCACAAGTCTCTAATTAGAGACCATAAATAAGACCAAAGCAGAAGTATGCTGGCATAGACTGCTTAAACATGTAACAGACACTCTGACAACCAGCATAAACTTCGATGAATCAGAAAATAGATCACTGCAACTGGCAACCAACAAAAGTACTTCGGAGCCAGTCAGTATATTACCCTGAAGAAAAAATATAAAATGAATGGTGTTGATGCCAACTGACATGGGTTAAAGAACTAATGTTATGTTAAGTTAAACCAAATGTAACGAAAAGTGCTGCATTGATTTCAGAGTAAAATTTTCTGGGAGAAATAAAGTTTAGAGTTGCAGATACGATCTTTATACAGAATTAATATATACAAGTGAAAGCTGAGCATGTGGCATCGTAAAATGCAAGATTATACATTTGGTTTTTTGTTACATTTTTCTAGAATCATCTATGATTTATGACTTCAAAAACTAAAATTGTGGGGAATGGCAGACGGACTTTGACCCCTGCGAAATTCGAGTATCCTTTCAATTTTTCACGGTCTTTATTTGTAGTATCCAGTTCAAGTGCATCGCAATTAGCTCGGGGTTATGCAAAGGTACGTACACATGACTTCAGGTCAGGAAAGCCTATTCTCGTGTAAATGAAAATTTTTTACCTCTAAGACCTAGAAAGTTAAGCTTATTACAAATATTTTGTTTCTTGTCTCTTCAGAAATTTCGGAAAAAGATGTATGCCGTCTATTGTTGTCCGCTTGTATACACTTCTGGCTATTTAGTCTACAAGTGAACAAATGGAATATATTTCCGGCACAACAAAAGCGTCCGTTGTAAATTCCGGTTGGTGCGTTAAAACGTTTGTGTCAACATTAATAAAAGTTTTCGCACTAAATTTACTACTTTCTATTTGTTAAGACCGTCGCAAGGTCACATGTCGATCCTCAATCTGGCGTCATTGAAAATTAAATATGATAAGTGGTTTCAGAGAACGGCGGTGCCGTGATATATACGACGTGCTGATAACTGAAAACGGCTAAACGTTGGTAAATTGACCCACACCACACCGTAGAAACGACGGATAAAAGTTTTTGATGCAGTAGAGAGAACAACTTCTCCGGTGACATTTTCTATAATGGGTACCGACGTACAATGAATTTTATTCTGCCGTCAAAGGTCAGGGCTGCGACCACGGCGAGAGGACCGGATGGACATGTTGGCGAGTTTAGTTGAAAAATTTTTGGGATACCATTAATCGATCCATACGAAGAAATATCATTTGCACCTGCTATGGATCATCTTGTTCCGTCATTCATCAATTTTTGATCCCAGAAACAAAGTTGAGTTCGAGTAGTGCTAGAGCTGCTTGTGTGGGCTGCAATGTAGGGTCTGATATTGAAGACGAAACAGATTTCGGGCAAATTTTGCGAACAGCAAGGCGTAAAACAAATTAGACAAATGTTAAAGTTAATGAAGGGTTCAATTTACCAATTGTACTCTTGGTGCCTGTTTTATCACTATATGCCTATAGCGGTACAAACAATTTTTTGGCTACCCATATTGATACCGACAGAAAATGAAATGTTTTGCATAGCTTGGGTCATAGCAGCGAAACGTGTGGCTTGAAATGTAAAAGTCTGATATTAGAGAAAGAAACAAGTTTCGGGCAAATTTTGCTCTTAAGCTAAGCGTATTAATAAATTCGCCAAACCAAATTTTTAAATGGTTCTTTGAACAAAAAAATTATAACTCTAATTAGTTGTTCAACTACTGCCAAGATTAATGATATCCATCAGCGTAGCGATGGTATATCCATTTATAGTGATTTTCATTTTGAAATTTATTGCTGAAAAACTATTTTGCATATAATAAAATAATCAGATGAATTAAAAATTTTCCGGGTCCGGTTGCAGTAAGGTTTACTGCCGTCTTCTGGCCGAAAAATAAGCAAAATAAAAATTAACGAAAATTAAACATTCGTCACGACTATTTTGTATGTTTTATTTGATTTGTTCATTAAAACCTCGAAAATGCAACGAAAACCATGAACCAAAATGATCAATTGAAAAAACATTTTCCATTGCTGTGTCATCCTACCATTCGAACGCCAAACTCAAAGGAACACCGAGATTTAAATAGCAACCAACTATTGAGATTGGTTCAAAGCTAAAAATTATCCCGAAACTCGAAATGGTTACAAAACTTTGCAGTTTTCAAATTTTACAAGCGCAAATTATAAAGTTTAATATTAAAGTTCTACAAACGTTAATTTATTTATTAAAGTGTTAACTTTGAGCAGAAGTATTTGTAAAATTTTCGTTTTTTGATTGCATGGTGAACAATCGAAGAAGGAACCACACCCCTGTCCGTTGTAGGCTTATTGATTTAAGTGTCACCGTATTCGTATTTGGCACCCAACCCATGTAACCTCAATAATATATTTCACTAATTTTTCAATATATACATATATATACACCTCTAAAATGGTAAAATATATATAAGCAAACCGTACGCCAAACTGCGGAGACGTTTCTCAAGATGAACTGCTCGAGGAACAGCGGCGGACAGAAAGGAAGGCACTACAACATGCGGCGACCCGATCATGGAATGTTGCGTGGTGTTGTCTTGTTGTACAGGGCCAAGGGTGGCGCATAAGGCCGGGCAAATATGTTTATTGAAAGATAAGTACCTTTTTGGAACATGCTTCTACAACCTCATCGAATACACACACGGCGAGGCTAATATTTTGCGAGTTATTTCCAAAGTGAATATATATACGAGCATTTCCACGTAGAGCAAAAGATGCAGTGGTGGATCAGAAATTTATTACCGGGGTCATAGACGATATATAATCGTTCCATTAGTTTGACAGCGAAGCAAAAGCGATAAGCCAAACGCAATTTTAGCATTAAATCATATTAAATGCAAAATTGCGGTTTTGTTTATTTTCGTTGGGAGCCCGTGACTCGGATGTGACTCCCGTTGGATTTTGCCAGTAAAACGCATGATCCTCAGTCGGCGCGTAGAGGTGCCAAATGGAAAACTGAGAAAAGAATAAGGTTTTGTATAAAATCGGTCCCATTTTCAAATGTGACCAAACAAATTTGAGAATACTACAAACGATTGAGGCAAATATTTTAATGTCGTGACGGATAAAACTATATACAAAGAAATGGGTAAATTTCGCCCTAAAAGAGCAAACATAGCTTCGAGTTCACACCAGTGAAAGAGGTCTGGAATGGCAGAGCAAGATTGCTGATTTCGATCGCCTGACGTTGCTGATAAATCATATCGATGATAATTTTCAATCAGCAGGTTGAAAAATACAGCGTTCTTCGGTACTTAATAAACAACAAGGAAACGTGCAAACAAAATCATTTTTTCAAATTTTATGGAACATTTTTGCATTCAAACCTGATATATAACACCAGATTGTTAGATAAAACCCGAGTGTGCAACTGGATACATGGCCCGTGTGATTCTAGATTACATTTTTTGCTTACGCTTAGGCTTAGGCTTAGGAATACGCTTAATCTAATGTTACGCCCGTCAAAGTAACATTGGCCGGATACATTGAGCGCACAAATTATTGTACCCGGCGTGCGTTGCGTTTTTGACCGGCTTCCCCCGTTATTTAGGAGGAAGGTTCTGCATGCAGTTTCCTATGTCTAGCAAAGTATAACCATTTCCTCTACTGTAGTGACTCGATAAGAGCAGATGCAATAAGAAAGATCCACTTTTTCAGTCCCAATCACTAGGATTTCTTATCCATCATAAGAGTCCGTTAGCGGATAGAGACCCTAAACCCCAATTAGGGTCTATAAATGTCAATTACTATAGTGAACCGAATAAGAGGGGGATTGATATTTATTTGGCCTCTCCAGAGGGTACCCCTCGTTTATTCGGTTACGGACTGTTATTTATTTTTAACCCACCCTTCACCATCCTTCGTTATACTGATGTAATCGGTATTGCAAATATTCCGTCGAATTGAACGTTTATTTGTCTTGTATCAAGAGCTTGAGCGATAAATGCAAGGTTTATACTTATGTATGTACTTTCAATTCAAAATTTAAGTTTGGGTTAAAGTTTCAAACTTAACTTTATTTGGACCTGAGTCCTCTACGCACTACAATTATGGATAAGTGACATTTATGGAGTCTAATTAGTGTTTAAGGACTCTATCAGCTTACGACTCTTAGGGATACAGACTTCTATTGATTGGAACTCAAAATGGGGACCCCTCTTATTCCCGCCCCCCAATTTGAGTCACTGCAGTATTCCTAACTGCAGTGAATAAATGACTCCAGGGCCAAATAAAGTTTTAGTTCGAAACTTTAAGCATACTTATGTTTTGAAGGTACATTTTTATTAAGTATAACCTTGCATTCTCGCTCAAACTTTTAATACAAACAAACGTTTTATTCAACGGGGATAGTTGCAATATCGGATATATCAGTAACTGAGGGCGGCGGAGGGCGGGTTAAAAAATAACTGTCCTTACCTGAAAACTGAAGCGGGTATCCTGTGAAGAGGTAAAATAAATATCAGTCACCAATCTTATTGGTGCCACTACAGTATTACAACAGCAAGAACACCCGCCATTAAACAAGAGCGGGTGCTTATAGTACTGTTCCCGCCCTGTTCTATGCTTGGGCCTTTAGAACGATGGAATATGTCTTCAGTTGCACAAAATCGAGATTTGTTCTTGCGACAAAAAACATAAAAAACATAATATGGAACGTGTAAAAAATTAAACGAAACTTTGTAGTCCACAAAATTACAATCATATTTCAGGCAAGAACACTTCAGTCTTTTTTGTCACGAGGATACAGTCCAATTCTACCCAGGGTATATACCTCCTCTAAGCTTAATGTTTGCGATATTGGAAGAGCCAATTGAAAACAGTTTCATTCAGGAGGACATAGTTGTTTATATCCATCGCACAGGGTACAGGTTTTAGCTATTCTTTATTATCTGCCACGTCTCTTAGCGTTTTTGCATTAGTTTTTTTGCTGTTTTAGAATTTGTTTCACAACTTTTAAGATGTTAGCGGAAATTTTAAAATATTTGGCTTTATTGATGTACAGAGATACTTTGAGATGAAGATTCATTTTTTTGCCGCTATATTAAAACGCTGAATAACAGTTTTGCATAGTTCAGCCAGTCCGCTGGCGGACACAAAGCCTAAAGGCTACACCTAAGCAAATGTCTAAAGCTTTAAGCTTACTCTATTGCAGTCCAAAGAAAATCGCTCAACCCGTAAGCGTTACATAGGCCGAACCACGGTCGCTACCGCTCAATTAATTGTGAACGTAGAGTATTTCAAAAGCACGGGGGATTCCTACGTTTCAAAATATGTCTGGTCTCCAATACGAGAAAATACAGTTGTTGAATTGAATATTCAAACTGTTGTTCACTTCAACAGAAGCTTGAAGTTAATATTTTTTAGAACGCCACGTTCAAATAAAACCTATCCGTGATGACTAAAACTCAATTCATTTTGATTTGGCCTTTGGGCGGCCTGCTATTAAACTTCGCCAAGCTTAACTCCGCCGGACGTTCCTACGTTTCCAAGAATTCTCCGCATCCGACACGACAGAGTAGCATTGCTGAATCGCGGCTTGCACCGGATACAATCAAATGTTTTGTATGCGGATACACCTACAACACCAGGGGATATCCGGTCGATTTACCGCAAGATCATCGCTGTGTTGCAGAGCCTGGTGCCGGATCAAATTCGCGAATACGCGGCGCTTACTGGCATCAGTGTCCAACTGGTGAAACTTACTGTGAGGTAAAACACACAGTGATTAATATGGGGGTACGGTGTGCTCGGCACTTGTTTTACTCCGTCCCACAGGTAACTAAAGTGCTTATGAGGGGACGTATCAGTTCGTTTTCCGCTGTCAATATAATACAAAGAACGCTCTCAGCAATAAGAATGTTTGAATATGTAGTGTAGTCGGAAAACTTTTTTGCTTTGCATTTAGGGGGGGCTGCCGCGTACTGAATCTCCAATATCGAAAGACCCTAAACAGGATTGGGGAGCAGCTTGCCACTAAGCACCCTGTACTAAGCGGTTCTCGTACTAGAGCACTAAAAACACCAACCCTATTGAACAAAATTTTTCTGTTTTGTGGAGTTTTCGTTTGTGGAAGAGAAACAGTGAAAAAGTGTCAGGTTCCAGTTCAAATCACAAATAACCAGCATGGCTATATTAACCCCTTCCCACATAGAGTATACTAGTCAGCCGGCTTTGCGCAATGCGCAAATGTTAGCGAATATACTGCAATCTGTATGAAAAATTTCGTTTCACAGAACAATCACTTTTCTGTTCTAAGAAAATATTGTAAACAAACTAATGCTGGAAAGTTACCCAAAATACATATGTGGGGAATTCCAGCTTTGATATATAGATTTTGAAGCGCAAACGTATACGGCAATTATTATACAATGAACTGTGTTTAACATTTGGTACACATGTGCACAGTACAGAACCTCCAAATTACGCGATATTGCCATCGGACTCGCTCGGTTCGACGCTCTTATTGCTGTCTGGTGATGGCAACGCCTGCCAACCGTGAGACTGCGATTCAAATGACTTGGAATGAGATGTTTTTGAAATAGAAAATATTCATGTGAGAAAGGGTTAATCGCCAAAGCCTGCGGTCAGTAGTCAGTGTCTATTAATAGCATATCAACAGAAAAATACGCTATTTGCTAATACATTGAAAAACAAGCTATGTCTCTCACTGCTATAAGTTTGCTGCAAGCTTTAACCAATTTTTCGGTATAAAATTAGTTTCAGGCAGAAGTTTTATTTGTATCGAACGTCATGGTCAGCGTCCGGCGTGGCTGCTCATCCGGCTGTGATACAGACAATTTGAAATGCGAAAACACCGGATTCGGAGTGACCAAAACGCGTTGCGTTTCATGTTGCAATAAAGCAAACTTTTGTAACAATTGGGCATCGATTAATTTTTACACGAGCGGTTACGTCGAGCGAAACACAATTGCAGATGCGGTGGCGGCCAATGATCGAACTGATGAATTATGACTGAAGTTCATACACTTCAAAAAATGGTGAGTCAAATTGACTCTCTCCGAAATAGGCTTTTCGGGACTACACAAACTGAGTCAAATTAGACTCACTTTTGACTCTGGCGGAGTCCAATCTGACTCAGTTTGTGTACTCTGGAAAAGCCTATTTAGGCGAGTGTCAATTTGACTGTTTTGCAGTGTACGTTCAAAAATGGTTAAAGTTTAAGACTAAATGCATTTTACAAGAAATGTCACTTGTTCCCATTTTTATAGGAATAATTAAAATAGCTGCGCAACGCCTTGTAGGGGCCGAAGTGCATTATACTCCTGCCATTACGTAAATGTTGCAATATATTTAATGCGTTGTTAAAGGCAGAATTCTAATATTGAAAAGAAATACGTTTCCCAACGTATGATCCATTTAAATAATGCTTACAATAAAAGTGTTTTTGCTCACAAAAACTATGCTTTGTTATCAAAAACCGTAGTTTGCGTACTCTAAATTTCACACATTTCTCAAGCGAAATAAACACTAAAATCAATTCGTTAGTTTAACAACCTTCCAAGAATTCTTTAGTCGCAAAATTTAGCCATTAACTCAGAAAATGCATTTTGCCTTGAAACGGAAACGAAATATCAATTTTTAAAATAGTTGCATTTTTATTAAAATAATTACAGATTGAGTAATTGAAAGCTTCAGTTACGAAAGTGTCAAAATAAATTCGCTATATAATTATCTTTAATTCTGAAATATATAAAAGTATAGTGCCGTTGAGAATTAAAACGTACTTTAATCATTGAATGCGTACGATTGTGCTTAGGTACACCACATCTATATACGTGCCAGGGTGCAACCGGACGTCTGCCTCCGGCTCCGGTAAGTTAATTAATTTTAGTTTAGTACAATTGGCTTTCGTTCAAGATCCCATGTTACTTTCAGCGGAGTCCTGTTTTCTCGAGGGACAGCAATAGTGCCGGAGAGCAGAATTTGCTGCTCCTGTTTGTGCATACGCGAGCTGTCCCGTTTTTCATTTGTCTGAAACAAACATATCCAGTTTTCCATTTGTCCGAAACAAACCTATCCAGTTTTCCCAGCGAAGGATTCCACCTATCCCGTTCTCCATTCGCTCGAAACAGGCCTGTCCTATTGTCCCGTTTTGCCAGCCACAATTTGCAGCTGTACCGTTTTCCCATTAGTCCGAAACAAACCTGTCCCGTTTTCCCAGCGAAAATTTGCAGCTGTCCCGTTTTCCCAGCGAACATTTTGCAGCTGTCCCAACCGACCAAGGAAAAATACGGGCTAGAAGCTGTCCCGACCGACCCAGAACAAACAGGTTTGTAGCTGTCCCGACCAATCCAGTAAAAACATTTCACGCCGGGTATATTTCTGTCCCGTGGATAAATGGGACGTCCTTCAGAGTAACATGGGCCGAACGATATATAAGAAATCATTTTTATGTTTAAAGTTTTATTATGTTCGTGTCCCGTCTTCCTGACCCTTACAGGCGCTGCGCGTTAAAGCTCAATATTTTAATTATAAATCACGTTTGTATCTCACAACTTTTCTTAACAGATATGGTGAAAATGTTCGACATGAAAAAGTTGCGATGTTTTTGGTTGCATCCAATGTTTTCCTTTACATTTTAGAAAACGCAGTGAATATTAGCAAGTCCCGAATGTTTACAGAAGAATAAAACATCTTTGTAACTCTCACACTTCAATCGATATCCGTTTCTGTTTTTTGATCACTATCCGTTTCAGAATCCTCTAGTTTCACTATCCGTTTACACCAGTTTGGAAATATTTTCGTGGTTTCCCACACGTAGACCCTGTAAAGCTCACGGGCGGAACGTTTTCCTGTGGGACTACAAAAGAGTAGGTTTAAGCTCTACACTAAATTGTTTGCTTTAGGCTTGATAGGTATAAGCTCATTCTTTACGCTTAGACTAGGAATTTGCTTATATATCACTGTAACAAACCTGTTCTTGCACATTGGACGCAAAATTTAACAAGTTAAACTGCCTAATTTCGAGTCACCCCAGGTAAGTTTTGTTTATCTCCGGCTCCGTTATTTTTCACTCTTCGTTAAGATATTATTAACCTCTTGATTGAAATTTTGGTATAACAGGTTAGACCAGTAAGCACATAGCGGTCCTTTAAATATCTGTCGTTAAGCCACGGACGACTTTGTGAATTGCTGTTTTAGCAGTTGTACTTTCCGGAATAGAGTTGGGTATGTTAATACCTACACAAGCACTTGGTTCTAGATGAAGACTATAAATACCGTTTACTACTTTAGACTATAAAACGATCATGAACAAAACGATACGATAATTGAAAGCACAGATAGTTTTACTAAATTAAATGACAAGCCTTTGATCCAGTGTTGTTTTTTACGGCTGTTAATTGTAGCCATGGCATATTACTAAGCCAAAGCAAAAAAATTGCCTAAATCCGAAGTCTACTATATTGCAGTTCTACGGGAAGCCGGGACGACATTATAATAACATTGAAACCTTTGATCTGCATCGTACAACGAATTACGACAATTCTATACTCGAAAGTATTTTTTTTAAAGTTCTAATTTGATAAGTGTTCTGTTTTCAGTTTTTCAACGATTAAACAGTAAACCTAAAAATCAGAAAACGGAACATCACTTAAATTAACATAGGTCCCGGTGGTTACCGTTTAAAAAAGTGACTGCGTACTTCTATCACAATAATGTGTGCTTGTTGCGCAGTCCAATAAACAACATCAGCCTTGACACACGCGTTAAACTTCAAGAACATTTAAAACCCTAACTTTCCTTGATAAATTAAAGTTTTTTAAACATGAGATTTCTAAGCACTTCAGTAAACTATTTATATATTTATGATTTCAACCCAGTCATAAGAGTGAAAACAAAAATAAGCGATAAAATCATACTACGAGCAAGAACAATGCAGAGTACGTCAGTAGACCATAAAGGATATCAAAATCTGTTATAAACTAAACCGTGCAATCACTACTTTTGTGTTCAAATATGAGTTACAGGTAACAGTACCAGATATAAAGATAACCGAATCAAATCGGAAAAAATCCTTCACATTTAAACATAAAAATACCACTGCGGTATAGATGATTCAAGCGAAGCGGAAGAAATGTACGTTTAGCGCTATAAATTTCAGTATGCGTAGCAACGCTGCATGCCACCGCAACGTATGGTTACATAAAGTATAGCCTGGAATACCGCGATTGCATACGATGTGGTGTTTGTAGCACTGGAGTTACTGACTAAAATAATTGGAAATATTTTTCTTCTAAAAATAACAAAATCACATTTGTGTACTACTACTACTACATACAAACATAACGTCTAGTAACAAGAACGAGAAAAGTAATTGAAATAAACAATTCCATCACAATTCTTGTGCCTACCGGACTTTCGGCAAAAAGTCGATTCCTGTTTCTGTTCCGACATTTTATGTGGCAAGAACTGGGTTTTTGGTTTCGTGGCAGATTATTATATATAAACATAAAAATAAAAATTAATGTTCCAAAAAATTAAGTTTTACGATATTTTGCGTGCCCTTTATATAGCGCTGCGAAGGTTAAATTAGATTAATGTACTATCGAAATTCAAATTTGGTCTATTCACAAAGTCAACGTACACTCGCCCTGTCACTAATTATAATATAAATGCAATGGTGAAGTTCAACGTATATTATAATACAAAGGTGCCAAGGATAATAATTAATACTCACTGCAGTTCAACTTCACCCGACTACTGTGAATTGTGAATAATCGACGTAATCAAACAAAACTTGTTCAAGTTAATACTAAAGATCATTCCGTATAGCCATTTTGTCCATAAAAAATAAGACTACCTAATATCCAGTCAGGTCAAGTTAACGCAACAAATACAAATCATAAAACTAAAAATAACTTAGCGAAAAACCATTCGAATGTATACATACAGGTCAAACCGCCAAAAGTTTTTTGCTTTGAGAATCTATCGCTCGGCAGCAGCATTTTCAACTTCATAGCGTGCGCTTCTACTCTTTGGAAACCGCACCTAAAATTTAATGTATACAGTGCACATTGTTACAGAAATACAAAAATTGATATGTAGTACTATCTGTATATAATGAGCTATCTTTGAGGTGTAACCGAACAATCCAATTTTCTGCTCAAAATCTGTTCAACATAAATCAGGAAACGACTTGCATAACAGAAGGTGTCATTTTTCACACAAAATCATGTAAAAGCAGTGATAATCGAAAATGGAAGCATAAAACTGTTTGTTACATTACATATATATGTATATTATAAACAGAGTGGTATTTAATATACTATATCGCTGATTCCCAATCCTAGCCTAACACAACTTCCCTGCTTTAGATGACTGATAAAAAACTCTAGCCGTGTGACATACCGTCTTAGTAAGCCAAACCATATGCAGGCAATAGAAACATATACATAATCATTTACAAAATCAAAACCAACATTTATCGAATATGGATCGTGTTAAGCATTCGCAAATGCGCAACGTTAACGAATAAATGGTTCAATATGTGACATGCGGATGCATGGAGGTAAAGCGAAACCTCACGCCAATGGTGCACATCCGTAAAACGTTGAAACATAATTTTTTAAAATACAATTGTATGTTGAGGTTCTTGTAAAGCATAAAAACAGAAACTGAGCAGTTGATTGTGAGGCTGCATGGCTCAGTGGCTAGCGCGCTCGTGCCCTAGCCTACCCAACTTATCACACAATATGTTTCAACTCCATTTCAAAACGTAAACGTGTGTTCTAGAATACTGTTGGTTTCAATTTCAATTGATTTCCAATCTTCAATTTGGCCTATTGAAAAATTTGGTCAGCTAGGCTTTAAACTATATATACGTAGTACAAATTAAGAAACTAACCTTTCCCATTGCTCCGAGACTAACGTCGTCCGTGTCAGAAACACAGCACCACAGAATGCACGTTATTGAAATCACGAACACAGTAACGAAAAATGCAACGAATACTACAAGCGGCCCAAAGTAGTCGTATGCGTATAACTCCTGTTTTAAACTAACCATGATTACAACTGTTGAAAACGATGTTTTGGTTATCCTACGTTGTTTTATCGGTTTGTATGACGTTCTGAAATATTAAGTTTTAGGATATTATAAAAACATAACTAAAAAATCGGTCACTTTTCCCGCAATTTTTTGCGTGAAATTGGAATATATTTTTAATACGTCTAAAGTGGGTTCAGAAAATAACTACAGCTATTGACGCACTAGCTATATCGTCACTATAATGCATTTAAACAACTGTATTATCGTTGTATTTTAGATACATAGAAAAGATTAAAAAAGAACAATTAAAAGGTGCTTATTATCTCAAAGCACCGCAGTTAAAATGCGATTCGTGCTTCCCTGCATATTTCGGTTAATAATACAGTGTTGGTTGCGTGTCATAACTGTTTTCTTTATCCGAGGTTGCTGATCAAATAGAACGGTATAATTAATATTCTCAAATCTAATTAAGTACCGGACAGGGCCGAGTACCACCCTATACCTTTATATAGAGGGGCCTCTCTGAAGGGCCCTTACCATAACTGGTTGAAACAAAGACCGCCGAAGTCTTGAAATGCGACTGGCTTCTTGCTCGCGAGTTTTGACACTAGCCTACATTGCCAATTGTTCTTCTAATGGGTTCACACACTACACAACCCTTAAAAATTTCCGCTCCTCACCAAGTGTGACGCATTTTAAAGATGGTTCACTTTCTAGATCCGCCATTTTTCAGCTTGTATGTGAAACTATTTGTAGAAAGGTTTCTTCACAGCTATCAAATGCGAGCGTAAGCTAAGACTACCTCATATCAAAAACCAAGAAATTTTCAATCCACCTCTGTTTTGGGGGACTCCATTCTGGTGAAATTGTTTAAATTTCAACGATCATTTTGGTTTATTGCAACTGTTTAAGTAAGCATATTAAACATTTACGAACCATCGTACCTTACATAGCTACGTATGTTTTGCGGATATTATTTAAAGGATGCAGGGAAGTTTTTCTAAAATGGATTATTCCAATTCAGAAGCAATCAGGAAGAAAAAAGGTGAAGTAATGTTTACTGTCAATTATTCGAAAATTTTTTACAGTTATGGCCGCGGTTTCGGAGATCGGAATTTTATACTATACGTTTTTCTACCAAATACCAAAAACCTTCGCTCGAGAATAAGCACGTCCGGTCACAGCAGGGTCTATTTCGTCTAAAGTTTGTTCTCTTGCGCTGGTTTCGTGTCTACTTAGATGTGCTAAATTTTTCACAGGGTCAACTTCAAAATTTTATGCTTAAAAACGTGCGTAAAAAACTAATAGGTCCAAAACGCGTGCCAGCCCTAACGGGTAGCAACGAAATGCAAGCACATCTGTATATGCCATAGGTTGTAATGTTTAGTAGAATTTTGTAACTTAGTTTGCTTCAGGAATGACCAATGTTGTTTATACATAGCCGCCTTCTTGTAATTATTACTCCCTACAAGATCTCGTCAATCAGATATTCTGCTTTCATGGGCAATGTCAGTGCTCAAAGGACCGACATTGTCAGTAATAAAAGGAGGAGATAATAATGTAAGTCTTTTTAAAGGAATATTTTGTCAGTTTCTTGCACGGTTGTTTTCCAAATATCGGGATGGGACAGATTCGAAAACTTTGGAAAAAATATATATACCTATACGACAGGGTGCAACCGGAATTCCGGTTCCGGCATTTTTTCACCTTCCGGTTCCGGTTCCGGTAAATTTTTACCGGATTTAAAAATTCCGGTATTATAATTTGGCCGTTTCTTAACTTTGCTAATTTTTAAGAATCTCTTTTGAAAGCCACTTGTACTCCGAATATAAGTCATTGATGGTGGATTTCACTTCAGTCGATGATGAAAATCTAAAATACAACAAATAAAGTAAATACCTATGTTCGACTAAGGTTATTTCACAAATAATAGAGCAAAAATAAGATTTTTTGGTGAAATGCATTTTTCACTTTCCGGTTCCGGTTCCGGTAAAATTTTCAAATTCCGGTTCCGGTAAATTGTAATTCCGGTTGCACCCTGCTATACGAACATGTGAAAAATTTCTGAAATCAACGGGTGCAGGGCTGTGTTGCAGGCATGCTAAACTGGGCAGTGGGTTGTGATGAATTTGATGGAATTTGTAATAAAAGGATGAAGTTAGCTTATGGTTGTCTGTGTCACCAGGTTTTGGTGACAAGAAATTTTTAACACTACTCAGAAGATGAAACATCGCTATTTTAATGATTTCCGTTTGAAAATGAAAACCACCAAACCTAAAAACAGAAATGAACTGACTGGTATATACTACGTATGTACGTTATTTGTTTCTTTTACACATTTTCAAGAACCAATGTATTGAATGGATGTATATATATGTATGGCTGCATGTTTTATTTCAGATGGTCGCAGGTCCTCAGTTTAATTCGTATGGTGGTTTATCTCAAGGTTAGCATAAAAAGCTTCTTAATCTCTGGTTCGTCGTTTTGAAACTGCCACAAATTTTGAGCAAAGCTTTTGCGAACAATATATAACTAAATAAGATTGAAACGAGGAACAGGAATATTTTACGTACAAAATTTCGGATCGAAATCAATTTTTTTAAACCTGTCGTTTTCGATTTTTGCACGAACTTTCAGCTGTCTATATCTGTTGTATTGTTGTGCGTTAGCTATACGAAGAAATTAAACTCGGCAAATTAATTCAAAGTGTGTGCGTATATATATGCTCTATTCAGGTTGCAACCGAAATTTTACGTAGTCCCGCTATGGAAATATGGTATGTATTTTCACTATTCGGTAAGGGAACGCACTTTTCACCGATTGTGGGTTTATTATAACAGGACGCGTGCATTTACACTTCTAGGCTTCGGCAGTTCAGGTACTGGTTTTGGTGCTGTAACTCCTGCTGCTAAAACGAACGTTTTCACAAACGCAGCAACGGTTCATTCTTCATCAACCTCATTATCGTCACCGTCAACAATATTAACAACTACCACACCACCAACAGCAGGGTTTGGTAGTATCGGTGCCACAGCCGACCAGTTAATAACAGCAACGACAAATTCTGGGTTGTCTAGTGAAGTTCGGCAGCTATCTCCGGTGTCCACAATAAACGGTGTCAATATTGGAGTTGACAGCTATAATAATAATAATATGAGCTCAATTGGAGGGTCTGGCTTGATGACGAAGCTCACACCGTCTAGCATTTCGGTGAGCAGCGTAGGAGGAACTCTGCAAACAACTGAAATAGCGGCATCATCAACAATTAATAATCGATCTCTTACACTTATCTCGCCGACAATTACCGGTAATGTGATTAGCGCTAGTGGCAATGGCAATGGTAGTTTTAGTGACTCTAGTAGAATTAGTAATGCCGCTAGCAGTAACAACATTAGTGCAACTACGGCGGGATCTGTGACATCAAGTACAAATACTATGATCACCAATGCTGGTATCACTTCGTGTGGACTAATCGATTCGGCCGCAATCGGCCATGGAACGCAGCACGATCTTGGTGTTACTGGATTGTCGGCCGAGATGACAGCGCCAAGATCTGATCTGACGACAGCTAGCCAATTTCGTCAAAGGTGAGCGACCTTGCGAGATAAATGGTTTCGTTTTTCCTGGTTTTGCTAGTGTGTAATTCATTCAGTATCTGTTCAATTTAATATTGTAGTAACCAAATGAGCTAAACCACACATACATAACTTATTTTGGTCGTGGAAGATTGTAAGTCAATTTAACTGTAAATTGCAGGTTAGTGAAGCGTATAAAGTTTAGGACTGTGGCCAGGCGTTCATAATGTACGTACTCTTATGGCAAAACTATTGCAAATTTCGAGTACCGAAAACGTACATGAATATGAAATATATACGTACGTAATATGTAGAATTTTTTAGTTTCATTAAAATACATGTTTCAACACGCGGCGTGCGATATCACCCTTTCTATGCATTTTAGGTCTCAAATGGACAATTTAAGTAGTAGTCAATTCGGGTATAATACCTCTGGCATCACTCTGTCATCAAGCAATAACTTCAACAAATTGGGACAAATGGGTATGTTGCTAGTTATTTTTGCCTACCATCACATATAACCTGATCTAGGTACATATTCTCAAATGTGTATTACAACTATCATCAGTTAGTAATAGGTTTTCAAATTCATATACTATTGCAGTTGTTTAACTCAAAATTGGTACAGAAGTAGAGCAAATCATATACGAAAAACGTTCTAAATTTTGAACGTCAGCATTCACTGTTTCGAGACTTACAAGACCTATCACCGACTTGTGAAAGGTGCTGCACACGTTTGAGAATAGGGGTTTTAAAGTAGTGAAATTTTGTAGTGCTTCACATACGTATCTATTCAGTACGTATTGTTTGCAAGCATTTTTTGACATCGTAACCTTGTTTCTTATTAAGTATGCTTCTTCTGCAATCCTTAATGTCAATTTCTTTTATAGCTCTGAACTGATATTTTTGAGCGAAGCTCGGAGTTTCGCGAAGCGTTTTATGTTTTGTACTCTGGGGTCGAAATCCGAAAAGAATCTCAAGAATGGCTGAACCGATTTTGATGAAATTTTGTTGTTTAAAAGCCAATTATCCTGCAGTGTTAACCTCGCATTTAAGTTTTAAAATTTCATGCCGTTTATTAGCTACAGGCTAATTTGCATAATTAATTAAGCATAAATTAGGACTTTCTACATTATTTCACTAATTATTAAGGTTAAAAGAAATCAAATTTCACCACTAAAGGGTTTTTAGGTGCGAGGAATTTGAGTAAATTGTTTAAAAACCTCCAAAACCGATAATTGAATAGTTAGCTAATAGCTAATTTGCATATTAGCTTAATTGACGAGACAAAATGAAGTCTTTTAAATTATTTCAATAAGTATTGAAGTTACTAAAGGTTTTGGGTGCGAGGAATCAGAATAGTTGTTTAAAAACCTCTAAAACCGATAATTGAGTAGTTAGCTAATAGATAATTGCATATAAGCATAATTGATAAGCCTAAATTAGGCGTTTTTACAATATCTCACTAATTATTAGAGTTACAAGCAATCTAACTTCAGCAATAATGGATTTTTGGGTGCGAGGAATGTAAATAAATTGTCTACAAACCCTCAAAACCGATACCGAATAGTTAGCTAATAGCTAATTTGCATATTAACTTAATTGATAAGACAAACTTAGGACTTTTCAAATTATTTAAATAATTATTAGGGTGACGCATATTACCTTAATTGTTTACGTGTGTTTGAGCTTCGCTCAATAAATATAGTCTCACTACGACTGGTAATTTTCTTGATTTTAGGTTTCGATGGGCCATGCGTAACCAACGAAATGTCTGGTAAGTCAGTTTAACGGTTTTACCAATATAACTGCAAACTTTGAATTTTGGTCGGTGGACATTAAGATATTTACTAAAAATGACGATAAAAATTAAATAGATTTCATTTGTATAGTACGTACATAAACCTTGACAATTGCCGAAAATAAACCGTCGAAGGTAGATTGGGCTTCCGTGAATTATAAACATCTAAAATACAGCAGATAGAGTGAATACGTATCTCCAACTAAGGGTTATTTCACCAGTAATATAGCAAAAAAGAAAATTAAAACGACTTTTCGATGGCTTCTATTTTTCATTCTCCGTATACGGTTCCGTTTTCGATAATTTTTTCAAATTCTAGTTCTGGTAAATTGAAATCCGGTTGCGCCCTGCTTTCCATTTCAGTTTCGCAATCGTAAGAGTTTCATTTTGGTTTTGTCGTGATTTTTTTGCTGTTTCATATATATGTAATCTCGACTTGATTGCAAAAATATGGAGCTTAGGAGTACACGGTACACTCTGTTTTATGTTTAACTTTTTTTTGCTTAGTAGCGTGTATGTCGTGGACTAAACTGCTATTCAGCTCCATTCTTAATTGACCTAGGCTTATCTGTTAACCTGAGCGATCAGCAGTTCAGCCTAGGCCAAATAGCAGTCGGGAAATTTATCCAGTAATACAGTAGAACCAACAGCAACGTTGACTAGTTGTCCTTAACGCGACGGATAGTGTAAGTAAATTTGAGTAGATAGTCAATTTAATAACAGTTTATCCTCTCCAAACTGTTACTATATACGTACATAGAATAGCAGATTGGCCTACGCCGTAGTAATTGGCCTGAATGACAGATTGACCTTACGTACGACATATATATTGTTGTACTTTAGTTCACAATGCTAACAGCAATACCGGTAAGCCATCAAGTATGTCTGCAACAACAGATGTAATTAAATCAATGCTTTTTGCGGGAACGGAGCGATCGGGCAGTAATTTGCTAGCGAACGCTGTTGGCGATATAGGATTTGGCGTTTCCAGCAATTCAGCTACTTCTGGCAATGTGCTTAGTGGCAGCATTATGGGTGTGTTGGGTGCCGGAACGGGGAGCGGAACGACGAACGACAAAGTATCGAATGGTGTTGTAATGGCGCATCAGCAGCAGCAGCAGCAACAACAACAACATCATCAACAACAACAACAAGGAGTACAACATCAAATTAATGGTCTACATGTGTTTTCGACAGCGTATTTGGGGTCTCTGGGTGGTAATTCGGCAGCTGGCGGAGGCCGAAGTTCGACACCTTTCGCACCCATTGGCGGAAGCGGAACGTTTGGAAGAAGTGAGGATGGTGCTATGTTATTGTTTTAGTGAAAGTGTAATGCTTAGTATTAGCGCTAGTGAGGAAATTCACGAACAGAACATTTTGATCCCTCCAGAAAGAAAATTTTGTAATACGATTTTTACAATTTTTAAAATAAATGATGGGTTTTCCTGCAATGTGCTTTTTGTGGGCGCATGCATTGACATAAGTTTTCAAACTGGAGCCCACGCAGATTATTTTGTTCATCCGTCGTTGGCTCATCTAAAAAGTTGGTAAAACACTTACCGTTTTGTGAAAAGTTTTATTTTAGCATACGTAATGCTAGACTTTGTTCTAAGATACAAATAACAGTGAAAGTGCACTATTTGAGTACCCCCGGGCCCCGGAAACTCGCAATTTTTAAAAAATATAACGCATAGTTCATCTATAGACACTTTCGAAGCAATGTTTATTCTTTACAAAAGGGCGTCATATCTGATAACTGGCTATTGTTATTAGGACAAATCTGCAACACAATACAAATACACTTATATGTTTTTTGCGCACAAGCCGTTTTGCCCGTGATAGGTTTCGGATTATTCTTTTTAATCCTAGGTGCTCTTTCAAAGGACTAGCAGAAGTTTACATCCACATTACTGTTTATTATTTTCCTGAACTGCGTGAAAAATCCAGTAGAATGTGTTGTGTTTCAGATTTGCGAATATCTGAAATTAAATAACCACCGTGAAATGGAGTCGAAATCCAATGTATTTAAGAATGCTTGGACTCACAGCGCTTTGTATCCGGAATTTTCGCAGTGGGTGTGTGCTTTCCCAAAAGATCAACATTGTTAGATACATATAAACAAGCTTTTCAATCAGGGAAAATGTTCTTGTTTTTACAAAAAATCAGGGAAGTTGCTAACCTGAGATATATGCAATATATACTTTCAGGTCCAAATGAAGCTGGTGCTGAACTGCAATATCAGTCATCTCAGCTGCAACAACAACCCTTGCATCAACAACATCAACAACAAGACCAGCAACTTGGTGTGCCAAGTTCTCTCTATAACAATTCGAATAGCCGAAACGCTAACTCGTGCAGTAGCGATAGTAGCGGTTGGATGTCGGTGGGAGCTGGAGGAGGAACACATCAATCACTCAACAGTAATGCTTTAAATACTGGAGCACTTCATCAACAGCATCGTCAACTCAATGGTACCGGGGCTGGGTTTCACATGCCAGTTATAGGCAATAGCGGCACTGGCACGTCAGTCGGATTTGGCATTGGTGCACCGTATAATAATTCAACGACTAGCGGAGGCCTGGAAGCACAAAATTCTGATCTGGGTTTAGCAGGAAATCAACAACCACAGCAGCGTTTGTCGTCGAATTATTTTAATGTTAACAGCAGTAATGGTACCAATACTGATACAAATAATGCAGCAGTGCTTTATAATACAGCGAGTAATAATAGCAGTAGTATAAGTTCATTGACCTCTGGTAGCCAAAGCGCCGGAAGTACGACGGCGACCGGCAGTACGGAGCCAGTGCGAATGTTACATTCCTCGGGGAGCGCAAATAGCAGTAGCGGTAGTGCGACAAACAGCGGAACAAGAGGTGGTACCCCAGGAGGGTTTGGTACGACGACTGGGCCCGGTGGCGGTGCGGGCCATTTGAAAGAGTTTGTTGATTGGACAGCTTCATGTAAGTTGGAACTTGGGATATTTTATTTAGTGTATATAGTGTTTTAACTGACTACAAATTAACGAATGCTGCTGAGGTCAGCTAGCGATTGAATTTAAAATATACAGGGCCAGAAAGTGAAAATAAAACCACGAAACGCGAGTTTTTTGGATTTTTAGCAGTGTGTAGGCGCATATGTTTTTATTCTGGTATTCTGCGCCATTGTTCAGTAAGTTTTACGTGGTTGATTAGGGTTCTAGTCGAACTTTGGGACGTGCTTTCGTTTTCACCAAAATGGTTTACACCTTTGATATGTCGTCCTAATACCATCTGGTTTTGTTTGCAGTTCAGTTGGTTGATATTGAGAACTTGTACAACTATGCTAATATTACTGAGAAGAATTTATTTTCAAAAGGTAAGTGCAAACAATTTTTTGTAAGACTAGAATTCATTGTTCGCAATTTGTCTTTTAGCGGGACTAACTAACAGTAACAGTGCCAACAAAGCTAAACAAGAGTTCCAAATCAAAAGCGAAGACTTTCCTGCGCTACAAGGCTCACAAGATTCGTCTGCTAAAACAGATGCAACTGGAGAAGATGCTGTAAGTTTCCTAGAATATTGAGGCACCAATGATAACTTTGAATTCATTTTGATTGTTTCCGTCAACTCTGGCGTTAATATAATGTGTTGTAACTGTAGGACATGTAAACAAATAAAGTAAACAATACACTTGAACAAATTGTCTTGTCTGATGAAACATTTTGAATTCATCAGAATGCCTTTCTGCATCGCATTTTTTTCTGGTTTTCTAGCTGCTTTCTCGTGCAGCTGGTGGTTCTAGCAGCGGTAATTCTTTGTCAACAACTGGAACTGCAGCGATTGGTTCAGGCAGAGGAGACGAACGATATTCGGGTAATGATAAATACGCGAGAGATAATCGTACTACTCAGGTTGTTGTGGTGGGTGATTCATTAAAAGATGACCAACGAGCGCGTGGCGGTGGCGTGCTGACTTCGCCTGATGGTAATTGTTTACTACAAAATTTCGAGTAAATAGAAGTAATGGAAAAGACGCTATAAATTAGCAAGGCTATCGTATTCATGGAATAGATTAAGATTTTTCGAAATAACTTATACAAGTATAGTATATGTTGTATGATTGGAATTGTGCCGTTGACCCGCTCAGCTGTCTAAGTATAAAGTATACCCGGGTGTGCTAAACTCTCAATTTACAAAATCTATCTAAATCTATTAAGTTTGAAGAAAATTTTACGTAACTGTAAAATTTGCATTTGTGTGCATATGCATATATACTAAACTTTATGGTTTGGATACAAGTGTTTAACTTGCAGCAGCTGCTCTAGTGCATGTTGGTTGTTTATAGTGCTTAAATACGAGCTCGTTTGCAGTTTGTGTAAAATGAGCGAATATTGGGATATAATTTTACAGGAACTGTGACAAATATTCCTCCGGGTATGATCCGTGATCAATACGGCGTCATTGGGATGCTCACTCTGTTGCGTTCGCTTGAAGCGCAGCCGTCTTTAGTCAGCCTTGCCGTCGGTTTAGACCTCACTAGTCTTGGCCTCAATCTGAGTGCAACCGAGTATGTATTGTAATGTGTAATTGTTTTAATTTGTTGTTCAGGATTTTAGATCTATATATTGTTAAGGTAGTGTCATGAACATAGTTAGCACGCTAAGTTTTATGGTTGTTGGGTCTGTCGATTTGTATCATTTTGTGTTTAAGGGAGATTTGAAAATCTTTTTGACGAGAATATTCCTTTGTACGCTTTTTAATTCGCGTTCTATGTCTTGCTCTTGCGCACACATTGTAAATAGATCATTTGATTTTGGGAATCACTCTGATTGTCTTGTTATTGATTCTATGAAGATGTTTCAGCCACTGGCCTTATCAGGATTTTTGCGGATTAGGCGTATATGTAATACGTTTTTCAAGTGGCATCACCTAATTGATTAAGCTAAAAATTAAGCTGTCTTCAAGACATCATCAAAAGGCAACCACTCTGGGATGGTCACGGGTCGGCGAATAGTTGTGATTTTTTTATCTGATGGTGAAAGGAGTTTGTTTTGTTTCAGACGCAATCTGTTTCAAACATTCGCTGGGCCATGGCAGTCAATGATGTGTCGACCACATGATATCGATATTACTGTTCCGGCCGAGTATTTGACAAATACAGCAATTGCGGATAGACTTGCTCCGTTACGTCCTGAACGCTACAGCGACGATGTATTGTTTTTCATGTTTTATATGTTCGTTGGCGATGCAGTTCAGCTTGCCGCCGCGGCTGCATTGTAAGTTGGTGTCTTGTACTATAGTGGTTACTCTATCGTATGTGTGTATTTGTCATTTCGAACAATAGTCACTGCGGATCATTGCGAATATATACAGTTATTTTATGCTTTTCAGCCGGTAATGTGCGATTACAGAGCCGGATGGGTATTTTCTGTCGGAAACGGATATCCGGTTGGATATGAAATTTGAGTCTTGTCTCTGAGTAAAGTTTTCTTTTAAGTATGTTTCTAAATGTTCAATTCAGTCGAATATTGATGCATCGTTGTTTTTGATTTGTTTTACAGATATAGTCGTGATTGGCGTTATTCGAAATCAGATCGCGTTTGGATCACACGTGTGCCTGGAATGCCAACAGTCGAAAAAACGAATACTTACGAACGAGGGTCTTACTTTATCTTTGATCCTGTGCCATGGAGAAAGGTAAGCCTCCAGTACGGATGTATCTAGAGATGAAGCAAACATTGAATTTGAATATTCCATTACTCGGTATTAAAATGAATTGTAGTGGTGAACAAGATGTTGGTATAGCACCTGTTTCGTTTGACGATTAAGTTGCCGGAAAAAATTTTGTTTTTATTATTCCTTATATTTTTAAATTTTTAAGGTACTCAAACAAATGCGTGTCGATTACGAAATACTCGAAGATAAGCCACCAGTTGTACCACCGCAAGTATCGTTCCAACAATTATATGCCTCTTTCAATAATCAACAACAGTCCAATAATGCATTAGCAGATTTGAAAGGCAATTTGTCACATTCAGCACAAATGCAACAGTTACAACAACAACAACAACAACTGCATCTAGGTAGTGCGTTAGGTGTTGGAACAACTAACTTACAACAACAACAACAACGGCAACAACAATCTACTTTAATAGGGAATAGTGGAAATGCGGGCATGTTGCTAGCAGCTGGGCAACTACATCAGCAGCCTCATCATCATCATCAACAACAACAACACCAGCAGTCAATTGAGCTTAGTTCTGGAAGTTTGGGGGCGACGTCGTCGTCGACAGTTATGACACCAGCAACGATCAGTCGTCCAATGTCAGTTGCTGGAGGGTTAATCAAACCAGGAAGCTCTGCAGGACTCGGCATGAATAGTCATAGTACCGCGACTGGGTTACTAATGAATCATCATCAGCAGCCACAGCAGCAGCTGCACAGACCACCAAATATTGCATTTCCGATGTCGTCTGTGGTGGGAAATGGCTTGAACAACAACAGCATTCAACAACAGATGGCTATCAGTGGTGGTGATAACAGTAGTAGTGCTAACAGGCAACAAGTAGTAGCATCGTTAAATACGGCAACAGCAGCGACGGGGCTGCCTGTGCCATCGACCGGTTTTACATTTCTGCAACAACAACAACAACAACAACAACGCAATGTTGCAGGATTGGTAACGGGCGGCGCTACAAGTAGCCGTGGCTCTGGATTTGGATTTCAGTCGAACAATAGTGGTGCGAGGGGAACAACACTTGTTGCTAGTGGAGATTTTGTTGGAGGTGTTGCCGGAACGTCATTGGCCGGCCCTCAAGCGGCATCGGTAGGTTCGCCGTTTTTAAACCCGTCAGGTGGTATACTTGCGCCTTCGATGGGGGCACCCCCACCGCCGCCAGCAGGAGCAGCCGGAAACGCAGCGGCGCTGTGCAGTTTACCGCCAAGCGGAAGTCACCAAGTAACAACTGGGACAGCTGCCATAATATCGAATGGTCAGTCGCCTACGTAGATGCAGTCCTATAGAGGTTACGGATGTTGGTGGTATAACATGACGTTATACCGGGTGTCACAGAAGTTTCTGCGTAATATCTGTCCCATGGATACAATAGCCGAGCATCTGAATGGTTTACGTACATGACTGTTATTGTTGTGTCTGGATTGTCTGTGTGTGTTTGTTGCGTGATAGTAGATAATGACCAATATCCGTTAATCATAACAAGAAACAAGTAATTTGTATACCTATCGCAGTAGTGTTTGTTTTGTGTAAACGACGTGAAATTAGATGCCACGAACAGCTGGTTTTATGCTGGATTAAGGATTATAGTTGATTTCAAGGCTAAATTAGGTATGGTAATGAAATATATTAATATATACAATACAATGACTAGATACGGCAATCAATATAGCTAAATTTTTCAGATTTGTAGATAGGCATTCTTAGCGAAAACTTAGGGGAGGGCACATATATATCTTAGTTTATTTCCATATAGCTGATTCGGTCTGTAGTGCTGGATCAAATGGCGACAAAATCGTGTTGGTAATCTAGCGTTTCGCTATCTGGGGGACTTTTAGAAGGCCTTCAAAATAAAAATCGGTATTTGAGCAGATTTTCAGTTAAATCGGTATCTTTAGTTTACGATGTTACATTTTGTCGAAACAAATGAAAGTAGCTTGCTAGCGTATATTACAGTGGCGCGATGACTTTTCATTTCATTTATATGTATTCAGGGGTGACGCTATCAATAGCGCGTTTGTGTACGTATCCGTTAGTATATTTGCTTTTGCAGTGCGGAGTGCTGAATGCTTTGCAACGATACATACCAATTATTGCAGGCCAAAAATGTACCTAACTGTATTTGCTGTGTGTTGTTTTTGGTATTATTTTTTGCATACTTTGTCGTATGCGATGTCCGTTTTATTTGTGCATACATAGATAAAGCACTTGCATTTTAAAGGTATGCACTAAAATTGCAAAACAGCATGGTTCAGTGTTCCTAATCGTGTAAATTGTTGTGTTTTTTGCCAAACTTGATGGTGAAATAGATGAAAATTCGCTTGTCTTTTTTGGAAGTTTTTAAAAGGTCCAATAGTGGTTAATCGGTGATGACAATACTATTGAAATCTATTTAAATTTTATTGTCATTTTTTTAGTAAATTACGGAATCGGGTCCGCAATTCCGGTTGCACCCTGCCGGTAAATTAATATCCTTGTCGCATACTGCTTCTTAAATGATCACATGAATTACGTATTGTAATATTGAATTTATGCGTACATGCGTTTACGGCTTGCGCATAAGTACAGCATACACTTTTAGAGGTAAAGACAGCCATCTAGTAACCTTTTTGATCATCCTAGTCAATTGCGACACTGTCATGGTCAGGGTTGCGCGGATTTTTAGAATTGAACACGTGTCGAAAATTTCGAATTATTGTTTATTGTTGAAGTAATTTTTATTAATTTTCATTAACTTCATGAAGTGGTTAAGATTGCTACAGCAAAAACGCGTTTGGTCGTTGATTTTCCTATATTTTTGTTCTTACAGCAGTATAACATAGATGACATAAACTTTTTTATAAATTCTAAATTCGTATGTAAACAAACACAAAAAATAGTTGTGATAAGCGGAAGTCTGGATTTGGAATTTTTGTTGCGTCTTACACTGGTTACGCCGCTATGTGCCTCTTTACACCTTCTGATTGCTTGTAAATATGAGTGTAAATTTTAAATGAAAATATCTAAGCCGCCGGTTTGAAAAAATTCTATATTGCAGGCTGTTCTGCTCTCACTATACTTACTGGCTAAATTATAATTTATTATTTGTCTAATGTGTGCTGAAGCTGTGTGTTTATGTGATATTGTTTGAACGAAACGTTAATAATTACATAAATGTATTTTTATCTACTTTTCCTGCTAATTACATATATATTATATATACAGTAATTTTAGATGTTCAGTATAGTAAGGTTGCTATATGAAATCAGATCAACATGTTTTCTTTTCTGTAAGTCAAGCGATACTGTCTTGAAGTAGTTTATTTGCTTAACGACACGGATCGCAACATCAAGGCATACCAGAAAAGTCTAACTAGGAGTTAAATGCTAAAAGCCACATTCGCCTTGATGGACTGTGGAACCAGGTTTCCGGTAACACCACCTAATCCTTACTATTATCAGCTGAAAAATCGTAACCAGTGGTCGGTTTCATAACGTAACATTTAACACCGTTTGGGTCAAAACGTTGTTTTATCGTGTGATATATCGGTTTTGTCATCTGACACATTCATGCTCAAAAGTTCGTATGTGGACCCGTAGCTTGAGAGGGATAGGACAGCCTGGTTTAGATCCCCATCCCTAGAAAAATTTTGGCGTTGACTAGAAAAGTAATGTTTTAGCCCTGCTTGGTAACCTAGTTCTTTCAAGCACATACCCAAGTAATTGAAGGCGTAGGCTGTTAGGGCGTTATGTTCCCGCTATGTATGATTATTTCTCATAAACAAAATTTTGGTTTGTTGAATTTTTCCGGATACAATCTCGACCTCTGGCCAGTTATTGTAATATAACAATTATAAAGGGGTCACTACAGTATGGGTCAAAAATAAGTTTATTACCTGTGAAATTTTGCCCCCCCCCCCCATTTTGAGATCCTGGATCCGCCACTGTATATATTGTTTGCATGTAGTGAGTGTCGCGGTAACTGGTGATTCGTTTGTTTACTCATGATTTCTATCTACGTACACATATATATATGTATTGTGTTGTCACTGTGTTAACGTGCTGCGGCTGCTGACATCAATCTGCTACATTGGCAACTTACAACTAAACGGGCGACGATGTTGCATCTGATGCGTCAAGTACTATGACATTGCATGCGTTGTGTTAAGAGCCATATTTTTTGGAAGAAAGCCGCGTCACATTGATATATATCTACCTGGTCATTCAATTAACACTAACACTATTTTGGTTCATTGTGGGTAAGTGCAAGCACAACAGTAGCAACAACAACAACAATATTAACAACGCTTTACATCCAGTTTTGTTACAATCTCGGTCTGCCATTCAGCCTTTGCTGCTTATATATGTATTATTGTATATTTGGACACTGTTTGTGTTAAAAGTCAACCAAGACGATGCTTTTACGTAAATACGTATATTTTCTGACTTTTTTCTAAAGCTCATTAAACCTACCGCCTGTGCATCGCATGGGAAGAATCAGGATTTTAGATAGTCGGGTCACGTTGGAGTATATAATAGGTACTCCGAAGAAGATTTCTTTGTTCTTATACTACATAACCAATCGGTACGCTTGCAGCGGTTTGGGCCGATTTATCGCGCTATTTATGTTTTCAAACAAGTAACCTAGAGTTACCAGTAGAACAAAGTATTATATAATTGAAAAGTGTGCTAACTTTTAAAAGTTTGGCTGGCTCAAAGTTATAGGATCGGTCACCAACTTGTGATTCTTAGGTGTTTCGTACATTTGATAGTACGGGCATAGGTTTGTTTGAGTTCGTTAGTACTGAATGTTATTCGCTACAGGTCAGCTGTGAAACTCCAGCTGGTAAAATCAGCTGTATTGAAATTTTGGTGTATGGAAACGTTTTAGGAACTGGTTTAATATGTAGGTAATTAAATACCTATGGAATCAGGGTGTATAGCATCGTTGAGTGATATTGTGAGTATGGCTGTGTATGTTGCTTATTTTTTGTTTTGTTTTTGAGCTGTTGGCGATTGGTGGTGATACGGTGAATGTCACACTGACACAGAGTAAACTGAGTTTACGTACCGGAGCATTGTACTAACATTTGTTTCATTTCACAGCATTCATTTAAATTGTTGCGTTGTTTAAATGCGAGGAAGACGCGTTTTGTAGCGTAAACCAGGTGTGTAATCTTTATGGAACGGTGTTCACTGTGTGTGTTCTTTTACGTGCTTTAAAGGTTGTGTGTTTGCAATACAATATTTAATTAACTTAGTCGTAGCAAAATTATGCGCATTGCCGTTGATGGATCCAGCAATTTCTGATGGGGAAGCCGCGTGATATGTAATACTGGAAAAGCTTGTGATCGGAAAACCAAAGTAATTTCCGTACTAAACCTCAGAACAAAGTTTTTGTGTTTGAGCCCTGTTGGAGGGTTAAGGATCGAACGCCTTCTGTTGAATCAGCCAATGCGCTTCACTGAATCATTGAATAAAGAAATTAATTTTCTCAAAAACCACTCGGTAGTGTATTTAGCTAATATTAATTAATTCAATTAATGCGTCGTCCACTTTAATTTGCGCCCTGCTTGTGAAAATCGAAAACGCATTTTTCCTATTTGATTTTGAAAAAAGGCTACAAGCTGGAAATTGAATTCGAAAACCGTTTCAATCTCCTTCGTCTCTCGCTTTTTTTGAAAATCAAATAGTAAAAAGGCGTTTTCGATTTCCACACGCAGGGCGCAAATTAAAGTGGACGACGCATAATTCACAGGTGTTTAGTATTTGATCTGCGGTAAATAGAACTTTGGCTGATGTTGAAGTTCGCTGATAGGTTACCGATTTATTCGTATTGACATCTGTTATTACTATAGAGTGTTGAGGTTTCTTACTTATGATTACTGTCTCAGGCAGCTAAAACTTTTTTCCGCCATTGCTTTCATTAATAACAAACCCTTGATGTACAAAATTTTGTGGTGAAACTTGAGCTGATACCTATTATAATGTATGGCTGCGTTTCGTCGTAATCTAGATATGTTGCATTTCTTCGAATAATCATGTGTTGATTATATGCGCTTTATAATACTGTATAAAGGCGCAGATTGTATATAATAAAATGTGCACTTAAGCGTTGTACTTATATGACGAGTGTGTGTTTATAATATGCAGCATATTTTTTGCGGTTTATAATTTTTATTTCACGTCGCGGGATGCTACTTTTCATTTCTAAATCATATTTGTTTCTTTGAAATTTACCCGTTTGCCGGTTAAACTTCCAGTTGTGGCATCCATCGGCACTGAACATTAACTAAACAGTGTAGTAAAATTGTTGCATTTAACTTGGTATTTACGTGCATACGTAAATGTATGCACGGAGCGATAGGGGCGTGGAAATAAAGTTGTTTAGATGTTTAATTTTTTAAGAAATCACGGCAATTTGTTCTCAAATTGTACCGAACCTTAAACCCAAGCGCGCCGGACGAAACAATTTTTGAAAGTTAAAATATCAACTGCCAGAACCCCCGGCAAAAAAGTCTGCCGAGGACGGATTTCTGTTTTTGCGTCAGGCAGACCGGATTATTGCAGGGTGTAATCAGATAGCCGTTTCCGTTAACAATCTGTATCCGTTTCCGTTAACAATCTGTATCCGTTTCCGTTATAGAAATACCGGAACTTTTTATGCTCAAAATTATGTTTTTAAATCATGTATATATCTCGCAACTTTTCAATACAGATATGCTGCAATTGTTTATAAAATGAAATTTAAATTTGCTAAATTTACCCAAAATGAAGTTTTCGGTATATCCGCTATTTTTTCTTTAATATTTTAGAAAGCTCGATGAATATTCGCGTACCTCATTAATATCCAAGTATACCCTGGTAGTTTGTTAAACAGTTTGCTTGGTCTGTTATAGAGGAGGTTTACATAAGGAGTACAGTTGCAACGCTCAAGCTTAGTCTTAGGAATACGCTTAAATTGTCCTGAGCGTATATTGCCAAAATTTTCAATTTGTGTCGTACTCCGGTTTTTCCGAAATTTTTAGGACGATGGATTTCGTGAATTTTATTCCACTTCAAACAATAGTAGCAATATGTGCAAAGAACAGTTTCGAGATACATACGCGATTTATAATTAATTTTGAACGTAAAAATTACAAACTTCCGTTTATTTCTATAATGGAAACGGAAACGAACATCGATCTTTACCGAAAACGGAAATAGATAACGGTTACGCCCTGAAATGGTTACACTACTATTAAAAACGATAAAATAGCGCTAAAAATGAATTTGTTGCTATAAATTTTTTTGTTGTCCGGTTCGGTATTTTCGGATCGCAATTCCTACGTTCTATAAAGAAATTCGCTATTCGATTATCGAGTCCAGTTTCCGACAAGAGGGAGACTTTTGCTGGGTTTTCGGGGAAAATTATTACATGTTAAAATTGAAGTCAAAATTAGTTTATAAACTATGGATACACAATTATTATAGCAAAACATGATTTTGCAAAATTTGTACTGGGAACGGCATTTAGGATCAGATACATTGTATCTCAAAGAATCATGGAAATGGGCAAAGGCGAAGTATGTGGACGGTAAAGTACGGGACTTGCACTATAAACTAAGACAAAACCGTCTTTATATAAATAATAGATTATCATATTTTACTACAACATCAAAGTATTGTTGTTACTGCCATATACAAGGGATAGATGTAGTTGAGGACATCCCACATGTTTTTATTTATTGTTCCCGTGCGTATAATTTTGTATTTAAAATTAAACCAATTTTGCAACGGTTACTAGGTTGTCATCAGATTAATCTGTCCGATTTAATATTGGGAAAAAGTAATACATCTACAGAAAATTATCAATGTTTTAATTTTTTAATTCAGTATATGCAGTTCGCTCTATGGAAATCGCGATGCTTATTAAATTTTCATAATACATTAGAGAACCCAATGTCCATCTTTAGGAAAAATGTTTTTAGATCACTTTGTAGACTTAAAGTGCGACTGAAAGGGCCTGTTTTTGATCGTGTTTTCGGGATCATTACGGAAAACTCGAATGCGTCGCCATGCTTTAAATTGGTAATATAGGCGGAACGTTTGCCGGAAAAATTTTAAGCGAAATTGTTTTTAGAAGTTAATGCCGGATAAGAATAAAACTAAGTAAATTAACTTTTGACCGCTATTTTACTAGCATAACAAGAGAATCTAAATCAGTGATTGGTTTTCAGTTAGACATTTTCTAATAATCAGGTTTTCACATTGTTGATTTCTAAGCGTGAATAATCGTTGTTAACTATATCTGTGTTGGTTGTATTGTTTTGTTATAATCTCCATATGAGCGGTGGAGAAGTGTTAAATTGACTAGTAAACTTTCTCTCTCTCTCACTTTTCGGTTGCAGTATTTTATAAATTGCGGTTGCACCCTGCGTACAAGGTATCGTATCTATTGTCATCTGGGATACAGATTTTGTCGGAATTGGAAGCCGCTTGTTTGATGCCACTGCGTGAAGACCAGAATGTAAACCGAAAATCTGTCTCCATCTCCGGCGGAAAATCTACCTCCGGCCGGTAGAATTTTTGTCGGAGGTTCCGGTAATTTTTGTAGTGAATTGATGTCCTCTATAGTGAGTTTACAACACTAGAGCAATTTTGAAGCAAATTGCCGAAATTTCTCAAAAAGGCAGCTTTGAAAGATTTTTTGAAAACATTTTGGAGATTATTGTTGAAATTAGTCTTTTTAATATGGCTACAGCGTGTAACCTGGTATCAGTTTACGTTTCCGCTATAAATCAATATCCGTTTCCGTTATAGAAATAACGGAAGTTCTGTTTTTTCGTTAAAATTTTAGAAAAACTTTTGAATATTTGCACGCCTCAGTTGTGTTGGCAGAAAAAACATTTTTGAAACTTTTATACTCCAATATCCTTGTTCCCTGTCCGTTATTTTGATCGTTATTGGTTTCCGTTATTTTTACTATCCGTTTACACCTTGTTGATTAGTTTTTACCTTATTTTGTTTTGACTCCGGCAAAATTTATTGACTTCTGGTTTTTTAACCTCCAGTTGCACCTTGTACTAGACATCCGGTTCTTTTTGCAAAATTACAGTCGGCATTATTTTGTTGATCTTGCAAGTAGAACAGGAATGAAACGGTTGGTCGATAGAAAGCTTGAGCACTTTTTTCAATTTGTTATAGTTAAGGTATGATAAATTCGTTCCAGTATCTGGCATATGTATAGATCAGGAATATGCTCATTCATACTCTTAGGCTTAGGCTTACGAATATGCTTATAGAACTGTTCCATCCTTGCTGTTTACATTGGCCCAGTATCTTTTAGGTTCCATACTAAGTTGTGTATGAATTTTAACTAAAAAATTGTCAATTTTCGTCTTTCTCTCATTCAGTGATTAACAGGGATTCTATGACACTGCGCTCACAGTGTCGCTGTCTCCGATGGGCGTTTCGTTGTGGTTCATGGGAACCAACACAATCGGAGTGGCTGATTGCAGTTCAGTCGATTCAACTTGAAGAATTAAGTCGTTCCGCAAAATTTGTGTTCAAAGAAGATGTTAAATGTGCAGTGGTAAGAATTTGTATTTTAATGCATATTTGTGAGTGAAGGAATTTTAATGGTTATGTAAAGTTTAATAATGGCAAGAGCTCCGATTTCGATCAATACGAATTCAAATTCAATCGGCAAATTGCTGTTTAAATTTCCGCTTGTTTCATTTTTAACTGATTAAATTTGTATTTTCAGGCTGGTCGACTGTTAATTAGAAAAGCAATTCGCACCTGCTTGAACATAGAGTGGAAAGATATCAAATTGCAACGCACGAGTAGAGGCAAGCCGTACTTGGATTTGTGCCATCAGGTTAGTTTATTTGTTCGTAGCTTTGTTTTTCTAAAATTCATAACAGTTTTATGAGTTGTCAGCATTAGGTAATTGTTCAATTTTCATGCAAATGAGGGGTCTTTTCGGTTATCCCCCTCAACCGGAGTTTCCTAGAAATCATTTGAGTTTGAAAATTTTTCCATGTTTGAGCTTCTTATGTCCTCTAATCATTTCACGCCCGATTTGAATTTTTGAAATATTTGATTTTTAACATATTAATGGCATTCAAATTTCTAGTTACTATTTCTAAGTTGTGTTTTAATTTGCTAAACGTGACTATTGCTACCGGTTTCATGGATTTGACGATAACAGCGGTCAGGATACATCCAATACCAACACTGTTAGTATAACTGATAAGAAAGATCTTGTCGATTGGCATTAAAATTTAACGGTTTTTTTCAAAAATTCAAATTTGGACGTGTTTAGTGAGTTAAAGAAACTCAAATATGTAAAAAAAAATGTTCAAAATCAAACCATCTTTGCGTGTGTACCCTGGATGGAGGGGAATGAACCGAAAACACCCTAAATGAATAGATTTCTAAAAACTGTTGCATAACACTACGGTGGTTGTGACAATTTCCATGGGCGACGTCATTATCCATAGTTTCATGCCACAATCTGTATATACAAAAGAAACGCTATGCTTTTACATCATGAAGAATGAAGCACAAACTGCCATAATTGTTTTTTTAGTCAAGTTCCGATGGATTAAAACCGTTTGCTTTCAACATATCGCATCACGGTGACTTTGTAGTGTTAGCATCGTCATGTTTCGGAGATATTGGCATTGATATTATGCAAGTCAAACAACCAACTGGAGGACGCAGCGTCACTGAATATGTGAAATTGATGAAGAGACAATTTTCAAGTATGTTTACTTACCAGCGTACAGCTGAACGCTTGCCTTCGGCTCTGGCAAAAAATCGACCTCCAGCTCAAGTTTTTTTTACCTCTGGTTATATATAGCCTGTACCTATACCATTTGCGTGTATTGTGGCATTTTTATATTTGGATTTGAGCTTTGCAAAGGGCCTCTATGACCGCAAATTAACAAAATGCAGTTTTTGGCGTCGGACTGGCCGTAATGTACCAACTGTAGGTACGGCACACCGATATAAGCATTTATTTTATATTAAACAATGACAGGAAATGCGGCCCATGTATATATAGAACACGGCCGGAACGTTTTTCTGCGGGGCTGTAATAGAGTCAGCTTAAGCTTTAGACTCACTTTTTTGATTAGGCTTAGGAATAGGATCATCCTTGCGCTTACGCTTTAGGCTTAGGCTTAGGCTTAGAAATATGCTTATACTAACTACTGTTTCGGCCATGTTCTGTACATTGGCCGGAAAGACTATATGCTGCAGCCGCCATTACAATCAGGAGACTGTCTCAGGTTAACCGAATAATAAGCTTTGAGGTTGGGTGGTGCCGCTTAGATATGTCCGGAAGTGCCCATAATTATTCTGTCAGCAATTAGAAATATATACTCTGGATAAAATTGGCAGACAATACAAGCCTTAGCGTATACTGGCGGATCCAACGTACATCGTTCAGGTCTCGGTGTTGCAAACAGGGCTCAAAACCCACAGAATTGCCGTAAGATTTAGTACTAAAATTGCGTTTGGATTATCGATCTGATCGCTGTCATGGTTTTCATTGTGTCTCGCACAGTAATTCTGTCAGAGATTGCTGAATCTGTCTCGGGTGCTGTTTAGCGTCGCAGGTATACAGGTAAAATTTTTTGCCACAATAAATATTTTTTTATTGTAGAGCATGAATGGCGCATGTTATCAAATTGTTCAAATGATAATGATCAATTGCACATGTTCTATCGATTGTGGACACTGAAAGAAAGTTATATCAAAGCAACGGGCGTTGGACTCCACGAGAAATTGCAAAATTTTGATTTTCACCTCGCAACTGGTCCGTTAGGTTTGCTGAAAACAATCACGCAAGGTATAATATTGTACCAGTCGTAATCAGACTACATGTATTGAGCGAAGCTCGAACACACTTAAGCAGTTAAGCTAATATGCAAATTACTAATTAGCTAACTATTCATTCATCGGTTTTAGAGGTTTGTGAATAATTTATTCAGATTCCTCGCACTCAATAATCCTTCAGCAAGCCTAAAAATTAGGAAAATATTGCAAAGCCGTAATTTGGGCTTGTTAAATATGCTAATATGCAAATTAGCTATTAGCAAACTATTAAATTATCAGTTTTCGAAGGTTTGTAGACATTTATTCAGAGTTCTCGTATCCAATAACCCTTTGTTGCTGAAATTAGATTGCTTGTAATCCGAGTAATTAGTGAAACATCGTAAAAAATCCCAATTTAGGCTTAACCAATTATGCAAAGTAGCCTGTAGCTAATAAACGACTCAAAATTTTAAAACCCCAATGCGAGGTTAACATTCCAGGATAACACGCTTTAAAACAAAAAATGTTTATCAAAATCGGTTCAGCGGTTCCTGAGGTCCTTTTCGGGCGGATGGACGGACAGACAGACGGACATCCACCTTTCGACCCCCGAGCACAAAGTATAAAATGCTTCGCTCAACTATATTATATATTATACATATATAACGTAGTATTTTCTTGAAGCTGATTTAAAATTCGTACAGTCGCACTGTATACTGAACATCGCTGTTATCGATCAGTAGAGCTTCGTCAACCATAAATGCTTTCATTGGCGGGAAATGTCTA
This sequence comes from Enoplolaimus lenunculus, assembly GCA_030248215.1. Lineage (NCBI taxonomy): Eukaryota > Metazoa > Nematoda > Enoplea > Enoplida > Thoracostomopsidae > Enoplolaimus > Enoplolaimus lenunculus. Next base: position 243,654 of record JASANG010003708.1, read on the forward strand.
TCCCTTTATCGGAAGTCTCGTGAAATTTTATAATCGTTTGCAACAAGATTTAAAAACACCTCAAAAATGTCAAATTTCTATTGGGATGATTCTGTTTCTTTTTAGCATTAAGTATCACCAACTAAGACCACTCTGGTGATCCGATGCTGAAGGTCCTATGATATATTTTGCTGGAATAGAAATTCATGATAGCAACACAGTAAAAGTTTAACAAATTGGCATAGAATTTCGTTTACGCAGCGAAAATGTGTTGCTTAATTTATCAACGAACGGTAATTTGTACGTCGTGGGTTCGAGCGCCACCGCGCCTGGAGCAAAATTGTCGTGAAGGGCTCTCTATGGTACAACTATACTGATTATCGTAGAATTACTTCACAAATGTCAAGTTGAATAAAGTTGATGTGTGGTAGTTTCATGTCAAATTGTTTAATATTATTTATTTTTGCTTTTAATTATAGATGAATGTACGACAGGAACTACGTTGTTTTTACCTACGGAGAGTTCGATAACTGTCACAGCCGAAAACTCAAAGTTGACCGATTCTCAAGAATTACAAACGAGCTCAACAACTGGAGCAACAAAGACAACAACAACAACAACAACAGCAACCAGCAGCGCCACAAACGAATGGGTGTTTGAAGAATATCAATTGCCTGGCGATTATTGTGTAGCGGTCTGTAGACAAGTAGACGCCGATCCATGTTCAAATTGTGTATTTTGTACGGATGATGCGGGTAAATTAGCACCACGTGATTCAACGCAGAAATTCACGTATTTAAATTTTGACCAGTTAACGGTCGACGCTCAACGATTGCATTGTCCCAGTTTAGCCGAATGGGATAAGTTTAGTGAAAAGTTGTCAAGATCTACACCTGATGGCCGCGGAGGTGATTGAAAGTACATTAGGAGCTGTTTGAATTTTTGAGTAGAATTGTGAAATTGTACAATATAGTTGTACACTCGCATGGTTGTGTGAATTATTCCAGTGGGATTCGGTTTAAACGAGGAAAAAATATTGAGATATATGTTGTTGTAAAAGAAGAAACAGTAATCTTTTAATTAGCACAGAACAGTATAACAGTGCGCAACCGGTAAAAAAGCAGAGCTGGGGATCGTCGCTTTAAGACTATAGACTTAGTTATATACTTATTCTTACGCTGAGGCGTAGCCTTAGCAATCCCTCAAAGTTATATTGGCCAAGAATTGAATTCTCTACTACCACCCTTTTCAATTGTAAGAACTTTCTGCTACTGATTGGAATTTTAGCTAACCCATTACGTCAGCATACGGATCATAATTTTCAATATCACGTGCTACACGGGGAACATAGCTACACTTTGCACACGCTTCTTCACTGTAATCTTGAAAGAATTCTTGATCTAAAAATTGCGGTTTAAATCTAGGAAGCAAATAAGTCCAACAGTTTACAATCGTGCTTTCTTGTTGTTTCGCTTGATCTGAACTAGCGCAGTAGCTTATGATTTCAATCGGGATTTGTTCACGGATGTAGGCACGAGGATGCGATTCTAACCGATCAAGTACTGCCAGCATTTTATCGTCGACGTCCCATATTTCACCAAATACATTCTATAAACATTAACTTGTCTTGAAATTGAAAAAATTCGTTTAAACAAAACGTCAAATGAAGTGGTGTAACAAATCTTTATATGGGTCAAATATGCTCAGTTAATCGTAAATTACATATGAATTGTACAATTTTTCATTACAAATATGCTGCAGTGAAGCGATCGAACTTACGTTTCCTAATCCACGTTTATTGAGTAAAAAAGGTATGTTATACTTGGACCCAATGACCAAAGGATACAAGTCCACAGTTCGTCCAGCCGCATAAAGTTTACTAAGTCCATTTTCTACTGAAGTTATTACGTGATTATTGGCCTGTCCAGTTTTTAAAGTCCCGTAAACAAACACGCGATACTTTAACATTATATATTTGTTGATTTGTATATATACTCCTAAAACAACCTCACGTTCGGAGTACAACTGGAAGGCTGAAACTGGTTTTGGCAGAAAATCGACCTTCAGCTCCGGTAAATCAACATTGGGTACTGAAAGTGGCCCATGTAAAGATCAGGGGCGGAACGTTTTAGGACTGGAATAGAGTAAGCTTAAGCTTTAGTCTAATTTTTAGGCTTGGCTTAGGCTTAGGAATATGCTTATAATACTGTTCCGCCTCTGTTGTTAATGAAGATTAATTTTTAAAACCAAAAACCTACTAGACTATATATGTAACTTTTGCAGCCACAAGTCACAACGCAACTCTTGTTTTTAATATACAGCACGTAAAAACTTATTAACACCAAAATGCTTATCAAAAATGCTTTAATTTACGCACTGTAAGCTTCAATTAGTTTTGCAAGTTTTGGATAGGGTTTCTTACATTATTGTTATGGCCCATGTTACTTTAACCCCTTCTCACATTAAGTTGCCCATAGGCAACTCAGCGCAGTCTATATACGTTAAATATTATATATATCGCACAGTGTTTAACAATTGCAACACGTATACATAGTACTAAATCACCACAAGACGTGAGAGCCCCCTCGGGCTCGAGCGTCAAGCTCATATAGCTGAGTGATGGTATACGCCTCTCACTCCAGTCGCTGGAGTTCGAATCCTAGTATAAAAGTAGGTCTCAGGGGAAATAGACAATATTCATGTGATAAAGGGTTAAGGGGCGTCCAAGTTTGTTGTGGGTCTATAAAAGAGTAGGGCCCATGAATAGAACATGGCCGGAACAGTAGTATAAGTATATTCTTAAGCCTAAGCCTAAGCGTATCGATGAGCCTATTCCTAAGCTTAAGCCTAAGCAAAAAAATGAGTCTAAAGCTTAAACTGACTCTATTATACTCTCTTCGGAAAACGACCCGGCCCTGTTCTATACATGGGCCAAGAGTAGGTTTAGATATATAGATTACATTTTTTGTTTAGGCTTAGGCTCAGACGTTCCTTGTGTTGTGGTACAAAATTTCATTTCGACTTGGGAACAATGTTCAATAATTTTCAGCATCGACCCCAGTAATGAGTGCGCGGACTTTCCCAAAATATCGGGTAATACAGTCTAATCTTTGTTACATCTATTGTTCGCGGCATCTGAGATGCAAATTGATCTTTTTGCATCGAAGCAATAACTAGTGTTTCGAGGTTTGTGTCGTCCGCATCACCATCACCAGAAGCGTTTGAGTTCGTCGCAATAGGCTCATCGGAACCCGAGATCTTAGATGACGTCGACGGCGTACGAACAGCTTTGATGCAAACCGGCGCCCTCGGATATAAACACGGGTCGGGTAAGGAATTTCAGCCGCGTGTATGCTCGCGAGAAATGATTTGTATCACGGGGTAAAAAAATGACAGTTTTTTTATTTGCGCCAAACCTTTAAATGTTAAGGTGCAAAATAATACGCTTTTAACATCCTTAAGTCTTGTGTATAATACGCTAAAAACCAGAGTCAACCAATGTTTTGATTTGAGTTCACATGTCGTCTTGTCATTATTGTGCTTTACAATTGATGTATCAACGTTGCGTTTGTACCTATTTGCATAAAATTAAGTACAACCAGAGGTTCGGCTCCAGCAGAAAATCGATCTCCAGCTATGGCTCCGGTAGAATATCTGCCGATGGTTCCGGCAATTTCGGTAGTCAAATTTGCAGTTTTATAAAATTTATTTCGGCGTTTCGTAATAAAAAATTGCCTAAATTTTGTTAAAAATAAGAAAAGCAAAAGAATTACCAACACCTTCCAGATATTTAAAATTAGCAATATAAGCATCTCCATTTTACTACATAATTTCGCACCATGTTCGGCTAATTTTATTGGCCTCCGGCTCCGGTATTTTTCGCCTCCGGTTTGTAGCCTGAGGTTTCGCGCTGTACCCTGGTAAAAACTGCTGAAACTGACCGGCTTCGTTATCTTTAACTCATGGACACGAATAGTAAAACTTATTTAGTCCTTAACTCGCTCCGAACATTAACACAAAGGCAATAGCAGTCAACTTTCAATAATATAAACATACTGGTGTACACAACCAGAAAATATTACATACAAAACAGGGGCGATTGTATATATATAACACGGTTAATCACACGCTCGTCTTAGAAAACCGCAATTCGGTTAACTTTATACAAGGAGAATTTTTGCCTGGGCCGGGGCTAAGATTATTGCTTGCTATAATAAAAACCCATGTCATAAAAACGCTCGAAAACTACACATTCACACGTACAGAATACGAGATGCGTCATCCACATTAATTTGCGCCCGGCGTGTGGAAATCAAAAACGCCTTTTTCCAACTTGTTTGGAAAAAGGGTAGCAGTGGGAAATTGAATTTGAAAACTTTTCCAATTTTCCTTTGCCGTCGGTTTTATAAAATCGAGTAGTAAATTGATAATTTACCCCCAAAACTATAAAATTTAAACGGAAATATAGGTCAAATACGTAACCGACATTTCAAGGAAATATAGGTTGAAATACGTAAATGACCTTTCGTATTAAATGCGTGTTATTTTTAAGAAGTTTTGCATTCTTTAAACAGGAATGGGTGACCTCGGTCAAAAAAGCGAGACCAAGAACAGGACTTCTGGTCTCGGTTTCGATCAATTTTTAACCAAGCAAATTGATATGAGCATAAAAGGTACAATTCTAAAAATCGGTATTTGTTACGCCAGTACTGTAGTGACCCGAATAAGAGGGGTACCCATTTTGACTCCAAATCAATATGAGTCCGTATCCCTAATAAGAGTCCGTAAGCGCATAGAGTCCCAAAACCCTAATAGAGTCGATAAATTTCAATTATTTTTTTGCCGGAAAATCAAACACTGTAACAACATATTACAGATATTCGCTAAAATTAACTAATTAACCGTCATTTTTACTACCTAATTTCGCCTCCGGCCAAACCATTTTTGCCTAGGTTTAGGCTTAGACTTTGGTTTAGAAATCTTATACTACTGTTACGGCCCTGTTCTATACACTTGTTTAACATAAGCTGTACATGAAACGGTTTTATAAAATCAGACATTTATTGCTCGATATTCAAAATTTTCGACTTAAAACATGAAATGTAATCTATTATCGCAAAATTTTATTATTTGTTCGATATTTTACTAGAATTGCAGACAAATTCCACGACCCCCCAAGTAGCATTTCCGGTGTCCGGTTTTCTAAAATTTCAAATTCCAACTGCTATACAATTTACTTGCATCAAGTGGGAAATTGAAGCAAATTTCTGGTCTTCAATTTCCCACTGCGGTAAAGCACCACCTTTCAATTTCTTTTTCACTATCTTAAAAGTGCTTATCAAATTTCCACTCGAGTTTAAAAACTGTTTCAATTTCCCATTGCGGTCGTTTTTATTTTCGCTATTGGGAAATTGAAATTCAAAATTGCTAGTCAAATTCCTAATACGTTTTATAAAATGTTTCAATTTACCTATAGATCAAATTTCGTGTTTTCAATTTCCCACTGCTACCCTTTTTCCAAACTCAAGTTGGAAAAAGGCGTTCTTGATTTCCACAAGCCGGGCGCAAATTAATGTGGATGACGCAAGATATATCGCTCGAGTTTTCGAAACCATAGAGCTGATATTAAAATACGGTTTGAATTAATTTTTATAGACAACAGCGGGATACGAGTGAAATAGTAAAAAAATTTTCATAAATTACCTACGATCTCGGCCGCGGCACTTTCTGGCCCTGACCCCGGCACAGATTAGTGCAAACGGATAATAAAAAAATAACGGAAACGGATAGTGTTCAAAATACCGGTAACGGAAAACGAATATTGAAAAAAATTTCCAAGATGTTATATTTTCCTGCCAACAATTGTCGACTGCGCGTAAATATTGCACCGGACTGTCTAAAATTTTAAACAGAACACGTCGGATGCCGAAACTTTTAAGATTTTGGATGAATTCGTAATTTATATTTCATCTCGAACAATATTGCAACATATCTGTAATGAAAAACTAAGAGACATATATTATAGCTAATATTTATATAACTAATTATTGCGAGAGAAAAAAGCGGAACTTCCGCAATTTTTATACCGGAAACGGACACCGTTTTTACCAGAAACAATATCCGGTGACACTCTCTATTTCGTTGATACTGGGGGATTCAAAGGTGACCCACTCAAGCCTAGGCCACTGAAACAGGGGCCAAAACCAAAATTTTGTAATAAAACAAACTTCTAAAATAATACGTTCTACTTTTCACTCGCTTCTTCACGATTATATACCACCCCTTCTGCCACCAGAAGTTTCCCGACTTGCCACTCTTCATATACTCTTATGAAATTCCATCACAGTTTTTCATTTGTAAATATCATCTACACATTCAATATCATCTCTGAAAATAATAAAGACAGTTTGTTAGCAAAAACTGCAACTACGAATCTATTCATTTGTTCGCTTTCCGCTACAAGATGCATTTTGATTGTTTAAAATCCGATTCGTTGGTTCAGTGCAAAACTATAATATGTATAATTTCAAATTAAGCTATAATATAAGCCGTTAGGTACCTAATGCCAACGTTACTTTATGGGGCGTAACAATAGTATCAACATATTCGAAAGCTTACGCGTCAACGTAAACATAAGCCTATAATTAAGAAAAGGTTTAAGCCTTTAGCATAAGCAAAAAAGTGAACAGGTTTAAGCCTAAGCATAAAAGTAGTCTAAAACTTAGCTTACTCTATTGGAATCCTGCGAAAAACGACAAATCCCTCAAAGCTCATTGGCATTAATATTAACCACGTAACGTGATTGTATATAAAACACATACTCATCGAACGAATAAGGTTTGTTATGAACTTCGTTGGAATCATAGCAGGAATAATATTCTAACTCGAGTAGTTGGGGCTTAAATTTCTTCAAGAAATAAATCCAACATTTGTGCAAAATGACATCACCAGCGCTTTCTGAACCATTTTTATCCGCGCGATTTTGCGATTTTAAAGTTGATTCTTGAACTGCACGGTTTACTGTCGAATTATCAGCGTCACAACCTACTTCGGAATCTGCTGAAATACAATTCAAAGAATCGTAAAACTTGATGAAATGAAACACATAAAACGATTATGACAAACGGTTGAAATGTAGGCTTTGCTTTTATATAACTTCTAGCAGCCGGGCCGGACGTACGATGTTTCAGAGCCGAAAAATTATAATCGTGCGTGCAAGGATACGTTGTCACGGGCTGAAAAGAGAGGGTCGAAGGACTGAGCAAAATATATACCACGGTGCGACGAATAAGCCGGATAATCTAAAATCCGGCCGGAGCCAGATAATCGCATATCCGGCCGGAGCCAGATAATCGCATATCCGGCCGGAGCCAGATAATCGCATATCCGGCCGGAGCCGGATAATGAATTGAAATCTAACACTAGATTGCATTTAACGATCAGAACGTAGCCTACAATTCTTCTTTCCGTGGCTTAAGGTACCCAAAGCATTTACATGACAAAGTTTAACACCTCACGCCCATGCATTTTGAACACTTTAACAACGACCTATTCCACTATTCTATATTTTTGTAGCAATATGTTTAGTTGCAATACTCGTTTGGCTCATGTTCATTTTAAGGCATCCAGTTTTCCGTAGGTACAATAAAACACAGGTGGCTGAGATCAGAAATGTGAGTCTCGATCTCAGAGTCTCGGTATTTGGCAGGTCTCGGCGGTTTGAAACCGACACTAGAAGCCGAGGATTCAGCAAAACCTGATAAACCTTTAAAAAGAAAAAAGATAATATTGTTGAAGCAAGTGATTCTTGATGAATACAATTTCGTCTGTGAACCTGTGAATTTTTTAATAGTTACGCAATAATTAAGTGCAGATATTCTGAAAAATCACAAAAAACTTTGAAAACCACAAAGAACTATGAAAAACCTATTAGAAATTAATTTACTTTCAAATTTTTTATGTTTTTCGGTGATGATCAAAAGTTGACCGAGACCGAGACTTTTCATGGCCGGTCTCCGCCCATTACTGTCTAGGATTAACGCTATTATTTCTGCTTAAGTTTAGGCTTAGTCTTATAGACTCATTTTCACGCTGAAGTTTTTAGGCTTAGCCTTAGGAATAATAGGAATATGTTGAAATATATATTTTGTTACGCCCGTAGAATAACACTCGTCATCTATATCTGGTTTTCCAGCGTTATTGTACCAAATAAAGAATGTGAACGTACATGGTCACATGCAAACATTTAGATATGTGTGACAGATAAAATATGTAAAAGTAAGTTAATCACTTCAATGGTAGTTGCCAGTTGGCATAAATACGAATGATGGTGTAAATTTTGTGATATTTTTTAAAAAATATCCGACCAGTTAAAATACCGGAGCCGGATGTCAATTTTTTGCCACAGCCGGATATCCGGTTGCACCCGGATATATGCTGAGTCTGAGTTCACACCTGGTGAATCCAGAAGGTTTCTGAAACGAGATACCTCATATATACATATATTCGAAATGCAGCTCCCGGAGGGTACGTCAGGTAAAGGCTTTTGCTAGTGACTGTAGCAAGTAGGATGTTCTAACAGAAATGTAGCAGCGACTTATTCAAAAGTTTGTACAAGTCTTTCAGAGAAGTAATGAGGAAACGAGAACCTATGAGTCAGAGGCCAGACGCAATTTTGCAGGGATGTCATGGGGATACAGTTGCAACATTTAAAAATAAATTCCCGGACACGGATTTTTGTGGAAGTAAAACCGGGATCCGGATTTATCTGGAAGAAAATCCCGGACACGGAATTGTTAAGAATGCAAACCCGGACCCGGATTTATTTTCCGGGCAAACCCGGGCCTGAAATTTTTATGACTTAAAAACTAAACATGATCCTAATTTTTAAACATAGAAAACAATTTCTGTCTCCATCCATATTCGATCTGCTCAGTGTGTAAATATTAACGGCAGTATGCAATGCAATGCGAAGCAACTAATGCTATTCAAAAAAAGTAAAATGTCGAATTAATTACTTAAAATGAGACATGTCACGTCTCTGCATCGCGACCATTGCAACCATTCCTAATTAAGCATTCGTAATCGTAAGCCAAGTATATCTATTATCTACGTAGGTTATTTATTACTCAGATGCCTGTTGACCGTTTTCCTTCTGCAGATTGCTTTTACATACGACATACGATAGTTGTCTTCAGAGACGTGTTAAGAGTGCATTATTTCAAATGTATTCCGCACAGTTGTTAACGTTGTTTGTGCAACTATTTGATAAATTCTTTAACGTATTTAATTTAGACACGATACAGTTACTATTCAGAATGTAGGCGCGGGATGTTAAAATCACGAAGCGAATTTTATTTCGGGTATTTTGTCCAGGTATTTCTGTAATAACCGGACCCGGAATAATTTGTGAAAATCCGGACCAGGAAATTTTCGGTGAAAATACCCGGAAAAATCGGAATCTTCCGACCCGGATGTAACTTTACACGGGGATGGTTGTCTACATGCGGTGGGATCGATTTAAAATTGGCGAGGACACTACGGAAATTGATCTTCAAACTTTGCTAAAATTCAACATACGTAGAATTGACAGTTACTTCTACAACTGTGCTAATCAAGTTATACAACACATTCAGCAATATCAAAAATCAAAACCGAAAATTTCACAAAATTCTACGCAAACTAAACAAATCAGTTTATATTTTGTTCAGTAACTTGCATCTCACCCTTGTGGCGTACCCAGTAAGCAAATTCTAGATATGCGAAGCTCTGGTGGGTGGGATCCGTCTAGATCCGACCTTGTTCGGCCCCTAAAGATGACATAAAAATTATACGTTCTTTATCGTACCGTACCTATGCATAAACGAGACGCCCCTCGGCGAGTTAGAGAGAATTAGTGGCAGTTATGATATTATACAGGTACGTATGTATGAAATATATTGAAACTAAGGTGCAACCGGAATTACAATTTAGCGGAACCGAAACCGGAATTTGAAAAAAATACCGGAAACGGAACTACAAATGAAAAATACATGCCACCGAAAAATCCATTTTAATTTTTCTTTTTGCAAAATTATTGTTGAAATAACCCTAGTTGAAGATAGGTATTCACTTCATCTGTTGTATATATTTTAGATTTTCACAATCCACGGAAGCGAAATCTACCTTCGATGATTTATTTTCGGCGATTGTCAAGAATTAAGTTACTGAACTAATGAAATCTATTTAATTTGTATCGATATTTTTTAGTAAAATAGCTTAATTTTCACCGACCACCTTTTTATACCGGAATTTTTAATTCCGCTAAAAATTTACGGGAACCGGATGGTGAAAATATGTCGGAACCGGAACCGAAATTCCGGTTGCATTCTGGTTGAAATCTGTATATTTACAAAATGCTTGTAATATAAGAAACCTCGCTAGCGGAAATTAACGCAATTTTATGTTTAATTCCAATACGAAATCTAAATTTTGAAAGCGTCCGCTTTGATAAATACATTAGTAATAAATATTTTCGGACAATCATTTTGTTCCGTGTATCGTTACAATACCCGGATCCGGAATGCTTTGATGTGAAACCCTGGACTCGGAAGCAATTCAACTCTATAAACGTTAACCAAAGCTTAACGCTGAGCCTCAGACTTATTTTATGAATCAAGTGAGCCCGTTATGTGTTGTAGAAACTTTTTGTCGATTAAAATAATTAAACAAGTATACATACATCGTTTTACCTATACAAATACGGATAAGTTCTTCGCGGCGCTCGTAAAACAAAGGATGGCCTTCAAATTCGTCAAGATATTCTAACATTTTCGTGTCCACATTCCATATTTCGCCTTTAACTTTCTAATAACAAAAAATAGCAACAATTACAAGCAATCACACAGAGGTTAAATAGAATGTCAATTTTTGATGTTACTTAGTTAAGTAATTTTGGTTTTAACCCAATTGCATTCAGAGACTGTGTAACGGACCAACTGTGTCTAAACACGTCGAGGTCTCTATCAATGGATATCTATCGATCTAATTGGTTAAGCGCCATCAAAAAAGTTTTACAATTAACAATTTTTTGTTTTTGCTATCCTAAACCAACGACAGTGTTTATTTTTCCAGACCTTAAAAGTAACACAAGTGTCAAAACTTTATCGCATACAATCAGATAAAGTTTATGACCGACCAATATATAGAAGAGGGACGAACAGTAGCATCAGCATATTCGTAAGCCTAAGGCTAAGTCTAAGCGTAAAAACAGTGGCTAATCCTATAGATCTTGACGAGCTGAGTTCAACGGTTCCGCTTTTATGGCTGCAAGACAAACGGTTCAAACGTTATGAAAATCGTTCAGCTATTACAATGTTCAAGTACATTATATAACTACATACAAAATGTAGTAGATGCGCACCTCATTCTAAAACAATATCGCAGTGACATAAAACGCTAAAAGGGTTTCGGGCCACGCCGTGAGTTGAACACGGGACCTCTCGCACCCTAAGCGAGAATCATACCACTAGACCACGTGGCCGACACACAATAATTCTCTAAAGATTAACAACTCGAGCAATACAATTTAACACACATAACACAAAACAACATCAACATACGCCGTAATACAGACACGTTGTCACACACAACTGTACATTTATTTGTTAAATATTATGCACATAAAGCAAGATACAATCATAATGGAACACGCGCATAATTTTAAATTGCTAAATACTTACTGTAGTTCGGCTTCTGGCACTAGGTGCACAACGGGGCCCGTAGCCAAGTGGAGCTCGGCCCCCTGGAAAAATTGTATTAATCTTACATATACCAGGCGCAGATAGGGAAACCGGAGTCCCCTAGGATTTTGACAAAAAGTGGTCCATCCTATAGATCTCGACGAGTTGAATTCAACGGTGCCATTTTTATGGCTGCATGACCTACGTGCGAAAGTTATGGCCCTCGAAATTATAGTGCAAACACGAACGGATTGTAACAGGAAGTATCTATCATTCAGCTGTTCGTAAAATATAAGCTTGATTTAATAAGGTTTAATCCTTACACAAATTTGATTGTTGTTTGTACATGTTTTGTTGAACTCAGCGCGTGGAAATCTATAAAACCAAATACCGGAACCAGATAGTAAATTTTGTACCAGAACCGGGTGTTAATCTGATATAGGATATTAAATCGTGCACTGTTGGAAGTATTTTAGTCGTGCGCAGTGTATTTTATGGATTAAAGATTAAATTTTGGCTTGGCATTTTAATTCCCTGTCAGTATCCACTTTTGCATTGTCCGGAATTGTAGTAACGCGATCCGGATGCCGATTTTCTGCTGGATATTAAACCGGAACTGGATCGCCAGGGGGCTAAAAGACTTTCAAGAAGTGCATACGAGGGTTTTCGTTGACTTACAAGCAAGGTTAAAAATTTTCTGCCAACAACAAAGAAATTATTAATGATAGAACAGCATATAGGTAAGGTTTCATAGAGCAGGCAAAAAAGAGAGGAAATCCATATTCCGCAGTTTCGACGAAAATTTTTTCCATACATGTAAACAGTCCGTTATAGTGTGAATTTGAAGCAGACCATTCAAGGGTTTCGGCAAAAACCGGAATTTCTGGTTTTAATGCTGTGGCAAAATTTAGTTCCAGTTGGAACCTTTATTTTTTGTATTTAGCGAGAAGTACGCGGGCCCGTAGCCAAGGGGGGCCCAGCCCTTTCTGGAAAAAGTTTGTTCCCCCCGCCCCTACAAAATTTTCAACCTTGTTTGCAAGTCATTGAAAAACCTTGAATGTCCCTCCTGAAAATTTTTTAGCCTCCCCCCGCAAGGTAAGCTGGCTACGGGCCTGGAAGTACGTATAAATGCAAAGTATTTATTACGTTAACTGTAAGACACATACCAGAGTGCAACCGGAATTATAAAATACCGGAACCGGAAACAAAAAATACTCGTTACCAAAAATCCATTTTTAAAGCAGCTATTTTATCGCTTTTAACAGAAAAATAGTATAATTATTATTAACGATCCAAAAAATTTTTTACCAAATTTTTTTATTCAACTTAATCAAGCGTACGTATACTTGTGCTGCTAACAACATAGAAGGTAACTCAAGTCCGGCTTTGCAGGAATGACTGAGTGCTATAATTTTGAGACTCATTATCGTAATATGTTTGAGCCAAATCTTGACAAACTGTTGAAGCATTTGCCTCAACCGGGCCGTTATACTTATGACACTTCTGGTCCTTTCACTGTGCATTCAAATATCATTGAAAATTATAATCCTATGTGTAAACACACCATCTAGAATTCCAAAATCCTGAAACATATGCAGTAGCTGGGAAACGTATGATAAAGCATGAAATATGACACAAATATAAAATTTTGGCAATACACGCTCAAACAATTTTCGGAAAATAAGTTAAAGAAATTTGCCAATCTTCCTTAAACTTTGGAACGAGAAAAGTTTTATAATATCGAAAATACCGAAAAAAGAAGGTGAAAAAACACCTGAATTAATATCGGAACCAAATACTGAAAAATACCGAATTTTCCTACCGGAACCAGAATTCCAGATGCACCCTGGCACATACCTATGAAAATCAAAGTAGGGTCGTTCGGAAGCCTAAATGATGTGCTAATCGTTAAGTCTCTTGAACAATAATATATAATGCGGTTGATTAGAAGCAGCTTACAAAGTCAAATATACGTACGTATTTCCCGACAAAAATATGACACCCGCAAGAACACATCCTACATAGTGCGTTGCGATAAAAAGCAAACCTATACTATTTATACTTAAAAATCATCCGAAACGCGTGGTACGTCTGAACTTTTCCGAACTAACCACCTTCTATTTTCACTAAGTCACGAAAGAAATTTACAACAACGGATACCTATAAGTTCGTGTTTCGGTACCTCTAAGTCTTGAACGTTTCTTATAAAAACCTCATTACAATAAAAACCTTCATTACAAAGGTTACATATCAATAAACTTACGTATCCTGAACCAGGTTTGTCCAAAAGGAACGGTATGTTTCGTTTTGATGCAATGACTAACGGGTAAGCAACGGAAGTTTGTGCGCTTAATACAAGAAGCTTGGCAATTCCGTTTGATGCATTCTTCAAAACGTTATTATTAGGTTGCCCTGTTTTGAGAGTGCCATACACAAAAACTTTACTAATATGATTAAGCGCCAGAACGGTCTCAGGTTTTAAATAAGATAAATTGCTGAATATCAGAGTTTGACTAATTGCCAAAACTGTTAATTGTAAGCTTTATAACAACGCGACACTTCGAAGAGTACAAATCCGATTCCTTCTGATTTGATTTGAAACTAATATTTCTGATTGAAAGTTCGAATCTTCACCTTCCAGCAATTCGGTGGTTATATATAACTCGAAAATTTCTATATATGTACGTAAGTATTTGATTTCTCCGTTATTTTGTTTTCACTTGTATTGAGTTCACACGTGTTTTTAGTTCCTCTATCGTCCAAATCCTCATCGCTGGAATCCAAATTTACATCCAAAATTTTAGGAAATAGTTGAACCAGACATTTTTACTACTATTGAAATAAAATTTATATTTAGGCCCTACAATGCAGTTATTGTTTGCATATAATATCACATTGCCATTTTTACTAGAAACCGCTCAGTGTAGATACATAAAATTTCTTCCCGTGTCCACATATGTGAACAGTAACATTATTGTAAAATTTTGCGCGAACAGTTTTGATATTGATATGTTTTGTCGGTTTTTCAAGCCAACGGCCAAGTTGACGATCTATGATACGAGATGGATCACTAAAGAACGTCGTATTTTACAGGAAATACAAAAAGTTATATTTATACGATGTATTAAAGCTAGCATAAGCATTAAAACACGGGTTAATAATTTGCGCTTTAGCTAACAACTGATAATGTTTTCTAATTTGCATAAATCCATAACTTTTCTCTCCAATTTTCACCCACGCACACATTGTTTCTTGCTTCCCGTTGCTTCCTTGTGTCTGGTTTTGACTAACACCGCTACCTAAGTGTCGGGTGGGGCCCCAGTGTGCACTCTGTGCCACACTGGTGCCCACCCTCGGCGTCCCTTGAGCTCCTAGCTATGTCGTTTCTGTGGCATGCGAATTCCACTTGTTTCAGTCTCGGTCCTAGTATCGTGATTTGTACTTAACCGGTATCTTTTTAGCCTTGCCATACTGTTGCTCATTTGTAAAACTATTGTGCTTTAACCTTTCTGTCAAATTCTTGTCAAGCTTAGTCCTATTTCTGTCAACTTCACTTATGTCAAGAACGTGTATTTTTACATATATTTCATATTGTGTTTTCAGGTACTAAAACCCCATTTTCTGACCAAATTCTATACGCGCAGTGCATTGCGCATTCCCATTTCTACAAACTCTTCCCCTTTTGACCCTTTTGTGCCAATTTCTACATGTCATATTTTTGCGATCTTATAAATGCTTATTTTCATGTTTTCAGGCGTCCCCTTCCCGTTTCCTACTAATTTCAAGGTGCTCATTCCATTTCGCACCTCTATTTCTGCCAATTCTGCCCCGTTTGTGTCTTATTTGTCATATTTCTTTTTATGTCATTATTGCGATGATTCTAGAACATTCTGGGTATTCTTGCGATCACATAGCTAGCTTAGGTGCGTAGGTGATTTCAACATTGTGTGTAAGAGATAGCATTATTCTCGGATAGCATAAAACATATTATTCTCGCCTTGAGGGAGTAGAAGACATATAATCGGAATCAGCATATTTTACTTGGTCAAAGTAGTAATTTCTAGGCCTGGTAGACGTATATTCGCAAGTCTTGTAATTTGTATTTTATTGTTATAATTGTGCCCGGACGTGATTTAGGTAGCGGTCCCGTAGGCTGTGTCTGGCGGATCTGGTCCATTTTTCGCTTACAAATTGCAGTTTCCCAATACTCATAATTTCTATAGTGCTTTTCGGCCGCATGGCCCTCGTACAAAAGCTATAACCATCAGAAACAGGGAAAATTGGCAATTTTAGCATCAGCGGGACTAACGGGCTTGTGTTTCATATTTTGTGTTACTTACTTGTGCGTTACTAGTAAGCCCAGAAACAGTGTTGTATAGACTCGCACGAGCCATAGGAGTGTTTAAATCCTGTTAGAACTGTTCCACGATCAACCCGAAACTAGACCATACCCGCCTTCGGATCGGTCGAAAATTCCCGTTTTTGACCAGTCCAGACCTTACACTAAGTAATATGCCTATGCCTATACAGCGCGTTTTACCTGCATAACTAAAGAACTGACCTTACACAAGCTAAAACGTATTATTCTGAGGTCCTATATCGCTAAATCGCTTACCTACGACGGTCACCTCCACTTAAGACTACAAACATCAATTTACTGTAACGAATTTGTTTCATTAGTTGCGTATATCACTATATTTACTAGCTATGTATTAGCGCTTGCCTGCTCACGTCCCCGTATGTAGACTCCGGTGAAGTTTACGCAAAAACATTTAAGTGCAAGCGTGCTGTACTGGTTTTTACGTCACATCCACACTTATGGACGGTGGTACATTTAGTGTTAATGTTTCAATTGAAGCTTTGAAACGATGCATGTTAATGAATTTGATGACAACAAATGATGCTCTGCCGTTACAATTTAAATTCAATTGTGTTAAACAAATTAATTCGTCGATAACAGTAACTTGAATTTTACGCTTGATAAGCACGCTTGTTCAGAACATTCGCGAGTACTTTCACAAAATTTGTTACCTCGAAAACATAAAAGGTTTCGTTTTAGCAAAATATTTATTAAAACGTCTTCAGCTAGCTTTCTATGATTTTCGTTTAATTCGTCAATCCTGCTCGAAAGCTACTGTTTTAGTGCTTGAACAAATGATTAGTAACTATGTCAATTCGTCTTTACAAGTTAACTCTGTGCGAATTTTGCTGTAACGGTCGATTAAGACACAATAATCAGCTAACCAGAAGACCACTTATCAAATGGTTGGAGAGCCAAGTATAAGATTAATTAACGGCACCAGAAACTCAACCAATTTTGACTTACAGTCCTAATGACATAACGAGACAACTAAGTCGTGTAAAAAATACGCATTGATAGAAAACTGGCGTTTTAACTTAGTTCAAAAATTTTACCAAAGCCTGAGCTGCACCAAAGGTTATACGGTGAAACACCTAGCTAGTGCATGAGTTTTTCTACATTCAATTTTTAGCTACTACAGAAGCTGAAAATAGTTGCATTTTTTGCGTCTATAGCGTGGTTGATTGTGCCGTCATTAACTACTCCACACACTCTACCACTGATATTGAACATTATGACTTTATAGCAGTCATTGTCTTTCTCGAACTGCAGTGTACAATTTTAGAAGTTAACGCTTGGTGTCAGAACGATGCCTCATACTTTATTCTTATTGCTGTAAGCAATGCCATGAAGGTTGTTCGATTTTGCCTCTTAATCTCAATACTTTCATTTTCATGTTTTGCAACTGCTATGAAATATCGTGCTGTTGATTTTGAAGTTTTTGGCCGTGTACAGGGTAGGTGTAATTATTGGTTGGTACAATCACTGTAAATCATTTTGAAGAGTTCGTAGTCATGTGTGCTTGTATGTTATGTAGCTATTGATTAATTTTAGCTTAGAGTTTAGATACAAATTTAGTGGTGCTAGTTCTTGTAGCCTTTTTACTTTGGTACAGTGTCAGCAGCCAAAAGTTATGCGCAAGATTGATAACGTTGACTGTGAATTATTTGCGATAAATATATGTTTTGTCACTGTTTTAGGTGTTTTCTTCAGAAAGGTAAGAGAAATTATAAAATTTATTTATTTCTAGTAAAACAAATTATCAGTCATACATAAATCTGCTAAGATGGCTACTAATTTGATATAGCAATAAGATGAAGCATGACGTTGTGGTATCCATTGCCGAATAATATGCTGTTACAAAACTTCGGAATCGTATTCTAATACTGTTGTAAAACGCCGCTTCTCCAAACCAAACTAAGTTTACATATTAAAAATTAGAAACAATTTGCTATATAAACTAATATTTTTAGCTTCAGTTCACAAATTTCAGAACTGGAGTTAGGTACGAAATAACTGCTGTTGGCGAAGAAACAGATTTACTAGAATAATAAATTTTATTAGTTTTGCTGGTCGCGAATATGTGTAGGTAGGATTGCCTGTATCAACAATTAAAGGTTATGCGGCCGGCATTGCTTTCGTGTTCTAAAACAAATTATTGATATATCCGAAATTTGCAAAATGCTAAGTTCCGTTTCGGGTTCGGCGAATCACCCATATATATATTCAAATTCGGAATCGGTAAAATCGTGGATTCAATGCCACCATGCCACTAAATAATGCTGTTTTGTAGTAGGTAGAATTGGTTGTAGGTTTTCTAATTAACATCGCTTTTGATATTTTTGCTCTTTGTTCTTTAGCTCGCATCATTCAAATAAACTTGATCTGTCACTTTCAGTTTACCAAAGAAAAAGCTGATCAACTAAATTTGACGGGCTGGGTGAAAAACACCAGTCATGGTACAGTACTAGGCCACGCCGAAGGTACTGATTCTGCGATTTCGGAAATGTAAGTGTGTGTATCTGCTGAATTTGCAAAGGCACCGTGTATCATGAGTCAGTCTTAATAATGTAATAAACCAGAACACAGATCATACTTTGCTATGAAAAATTTCCAAAAAAACATGTTTGCGCTAGTATGTATTAAATACAGATTTTGTACTAACGAAGTTTGCTAGGTGTAAACGTAACGCTCTATTCACACGTGCAAGATTTTGCTGCGAGAACTTGCTGAGTTGCAACTTGCACTTGGAAATTTTGTCCAAAATTCCGTTTGAAAAACTTGCAGCTGCAAATATGTAACAACGCAAAAAATTGAGAATCTTAATCAGAGCAAAGCCATTTAATTGGAAATTATGAAAATATAAAATGTTTGAACCGCTGAAAACATTTATAATTGCATTTTCGACTATTGTTTGAAAACTTAGTTTATGAGAATATGTTATTGCAATTTGGTTTGTGACATTTGGCGTACACTATATATAACGGCATTTTTATTGTATTAGAGATAGTTTGACGCGCCAGAAAATATATGTAGCTGCTCTATTTTACTGCTCGTTTTCTGTTTCACAACAGCGGACCTTCGCTGTATTTGTGTTATGTAAGTTTCAACTGATATCGTTGAGCACAACTCAAAGTTTAAACGGTTTGCTATTTTTGAGGTTAAAATGAAAACTTATCGTCTAAGATTAAATTGTTAAAATTTCCTTAAATTTTCTTGTTTGCTATTTGAATTCCTTGAATTCTTTTCGAATAAACAACAGCGGATTCGTTCGTTACATTTTTTGTTACAAATAATTCATTAAACATAATTGCTAGGAATTTAATTCCCATGTTTCAAGAACCATGCAAGTTCACTGAATTTATTGCAGCCGCAATCTCAAAAGTTCTGCTTGCAATCTGTAACCGCAAGCTCTCGCAGCAAAAACTTACAAGTGTGAATAGGGCTTTACTGCTGTTTATGAGTAAACCTACAATATCACAGCTTGAATGAACCGAATCATGGTATTTCCTGAAGTCAAACTAATACAAAACCCTGCGTAATGATGAGTATATAACCATGACAACTTGTTGCAAAGTTAAATGTCATTAAGATTTGAGTTTATTGAAGTACTTAATGTGTAGATCTGACCCAATACTGTAGCATCCAGCTCTTATTTTTGGTGCTCGGTCGCACATTGGTGATACAAGACTGGTTTTATTTTCATGTGTCCTTTTTTCGAGGTTACTCCTGGACCCATTGGGACCCATTGTGTCTTATATGTATGCAAAATATAAGTTTAAATCCTAAGTTTAAGCTGCCGTAGGTTAGTTGTAGTAGGAGACACTCATTGACTTCCTGCCTGACTTAATCTTCGACTGTGCGAAACTTGCTGTAATTTTTAACGTCAGGTTTTATATGTTTATAAATAAGCGCTAGCTAGAGCTACTACTAGATTCGTCATGTTTTGTTATAGTAGAAAGTCAATCAGTGCGAATTGAGACGGGCATGAGAAATTAATAGTTTTCTGTTTTAAGGAAAGATTGGCTGCAACATACAGGATCGCCGCATTCAAAGATTGATCGCGCTTCTTTTAGCAACGAAAAAGATTTGGATAAAATTGGCTCCAAACATTTTAAAATTATGCATTGATTAAATTTCCAAAAGTTTTTTTGCGCTTTGCAACTTTATGGTAAGAAGCGCAACAGACACCGATTTTTTCGCAGATATATCGGTTGTCTAACGTAGGGATGTGCCGATACCAAAATTTTGGCCTATGTCGTTACCGATGCCGATTCCAACCTTACTACAAAATGTTAGTAAACGATAGGATACTACATTACATCATTATATGAAAACTTAAACGCCAGCCACCAAACGATTATAATTTTATGAGAACGCAGTTTCCCTGATCAGACACATGATATACGCCAAGAACTGAAATTGATAGCATTCCAAATTGACTGTATGTACAAAAACTATCTGCAAAAAATGGCAATTTTTTGCAGTGCCGATGCTGATAACCATCATAATTGATTAGAACGGTTCATTTAAAGTATTTTATTTCAAACACATATGCGCTCAGAAATGAAATTGATTGCATTCCAACTAACTGTTATGTATGTAAAGTATCGGAAAGAATCGGCAATTTTTTGCAGTGCCGATGTCGGTTGATACTCACGAAAAGTGTCGATTATTACCGATGCCGATTAATCGGCATATCCCTACTGTTATGCTGTTTAGCGAATAATTTAGCTGCGTTGGAAAAATCTCATGTGTGCTTTTACAAGTTTTAACTTCACTAAAGCTTAAAAAAATGTACTGTAAGTAAATTTTATTTTTGTTATTGTTTCGGAGCATCTATAAACCGCTATCATGTTGATATTTAACAAGTAACAGCGATCGCCGCGTGATTCCTGCTTTATAGGTTGACAATGTCACTTAAACATGGTATAAGCACATTTTTTGTAGCTTTTATTTAATATCAGCCAAATACAGCATTGATTTGTAAAGAACAATTGTGATATATATAATGAAAAATTGCAAGATATATACGTGATTTTTAACTAATGTTGAGCACGATGAACAGAAGTACTGGTATTTCTATAATGAAAACGGATCTTGAATGACAGTCTGTGAATTCTAAAATTATTCAAGAATAAAGTTTTGCAAATTTTGAAGAAAAGTTTCAGAAATGCACATTCGTCCTATACGCTCAGTTAAATCTAGAGAGCTGATGCTTACCTCTACCAATTCCACAGATGATATTTAACAGACGTAAAGTTGCAACCGACGTTATGTAACAGACGTAGCGAACTGAAGTTTAAAACAATCATGTCCTCAAAACTTCGCAGAAAATCATAAAAGACTATCAGTCTCTGAAATTCAAAGCTTTTCTGTCTTTTAATTTTAAGATTTCTTACCCTTGAAACAAGCTGACTGATTTTATGCCGTGATATAATTAGCACCATTGAACTTAAAGCTTCAAACTCCGTAAAAACGTAGACTTGCTCTTTAATTCCAAGACGGTTTATATTCCGCACTGGTGCCAGTTTAATGGCATCACAATAAACAGCCGAGAATTGAACTGTGAATGTACGCACTGGGAGAAAGACTGGTTTTATAATCAATATTGGCAGATTGTATGTAGTAAGTAGGTCGCAATCGGAGGCGTAAAATACCAGAGCCGGAGTCCGAGGTGAAAGGAATGTTGTCAAAGTAGGTCTACAGATTTTTTATATTAAAAACCAGAAAATATTCGGGCGTTTAAATTTGCAACTTCTCCCGTTTTTCAAACAAATCCTAAGCAATAGAATTTTCCTACCCACTTTTCCCGTTTTCCAAAACAAATCCAACGCTTCACATTTTCTACTCGTTTAAATTCTCCACTTTTACCGTTTTCCAACCAAAACCTATGCTTCAGATATTTCTTACCAACCAAGGAAAAATCTAGGCATTATTAAATGTTCCAATTCCCGTTTTCCAAACAAAATTTATGCTTTAGGTACATCTTACCAACCAGGCGAACATCTAGGCATTGAGAAACCCTATACACTGTAAATTCCAAAGAGTTGATTAATCAATTTAGGTAGCGAGTTAGTTATATCTGAATCAAAATCAGTAAACATTAACTCACTGTGAGTTTAGCGGATTCTTTACTCTGAGTTAAATTGACTTTGGGTGAGTTGATTAATAAACTCAGAATGATTTGAATAAACGCAAAATTCTGCGTTCTGATTATCCTAACTCAGACTAATTGATTCAACTCATTCTCAACTCACTGAAATTTACAAAGTACGTTTATGTTTTCAAGTTTTCCAGGTTTCCGAACCTCGCCTGTACCTGTACTTATCCTATCAAACATGGGAATACCTATAGGCGTTTGATTTTCCAGTTTTCCCAGCCACTCTGATGCTTTTTAATTTTCCTACCAAAACAGCGGGAAATTTGGCCGTCGTACAGTATAGTGGCTGCGCTGCACTCCTGGTCATAAGTTTTCCACTGTGGAAAACTGGAAGCCCCTGTGCTATACATTGGCCGGATTATGTAAGGCTCTGTCTTATATTTCGGGTTATGCAAGGCTCCGTCTAGGCTTAATAGGTTTTGAATTAGCAGGCGTAGGATCTGGTGTAAGCTTATAGATTTTATAGGTGCGCTAGCCTTAGGTTATGACTTAATAGAGAATGTCTTACGTTTAGGCTAAGGCTTAGGTTTTAGCTTAGACATAGACTTAGGTTTTCCGCTGAGGTTTTAGGAATTAGGTTTAAACAAAGATCGGATCTTAAAAATGACCCTTGTGCAAAATCTTAGGCTTAGGCGTTGTCTTAGGCTTGATCTTTATATTTAGGCTTATGGCATAGGCTAATAGGCCGAGGCGTTTAATCTTGGGCTTTTGATCAGGTTTAGGCATAGGTTAAGAAGCGTTCCGCCTTCGACCATTTGAAATTCCAAAATCCCAAAATCCGCCATATTGGACCATATCCCCAAAATACCGCTTTCGACTGAACTTTGGTCTTAAAATCAATTTCAGTTTAAATACTGACTTAAATTTTAAAGGTACAATAGTTTGACGAAATATGATTTCTTTGGCAAGTTAGTTGTCTCCTGACAGATTTAAGATATTTAACTCAAAAATACTGCATTGATCCATCGTGAACACTTTTTAAAGTCCACCAAACACTCAGAGTAAAATCTTTTTACACGAATTCAAATAAGCGCACAAGTTTTGTTTTAATAGCTTGTTGTTATTCATTTCGGGTTTAATATGAACGACATGCATGGTGCGCAATTATTGCAACAATGTACGACTTGAAACTGTTTAGCTAGTTCATTCAGCTAATATAGCGGTTTTATTGTAGCTAAGTGTGGTAAACTATCATCTGTTCTGATAAGTAAAGGTCCTATTCACACGTGCAAGTTTTTGCTGCGAGAACTTGCAGCTGCCACTTGCACTTGCATGTTTTGTCCGAAATCCCATTCGAAAAACTTGCAGCTGCTAATAATTCATTTAAAATCGCAGTTAGGAATTTTTAGTTCTCATGTGTGAATAACCATGCAAGTTCACTGGATTAATTGCAGCAAGAGTCGGCAGCATACGGTTGACATATATAGCCGACGAAAAAATAATTGTGTAGTATTGTTGTCGGCGGCATACGATCGACATATATATGGTCGACGATAAAAGCGTTAAAGAGGCGTGCTACGTGGCGCAGTGGTAGAGTGTTCGCTTCAGGATCCGTAGGCTGAGAGTTCGATTCCCGCTCTTAAGACTTGCTTTTTCAGCTGCTTAGAGGTCGGAACTCTCGGTTCCTACCCTCGAACGTGCTGTAATAATGCATCAACGCTTTGACACTTGTCGACTTGGGATAATACAAAACGAAAAGTTGTGTAGCATCAACAATTGATATGGCTCAGTTTGTGAAAATTCGATTTTGTGTTTGCCTGCTTTACTTCACCGCTAACCTAAGTGACGGCTTTCTAGCTGCTCCCTAAGTCTCACTCAGGGAATTTAAGCGGGAGCAAGCTTTGCTATAGAAAGAAGTTTATATATAGTACAGTAACGACTTGTTTAGGGAGCACCAAGTGCGTTAAATTTTACTACTGCTGATGCTCCAGATCGAAATTTATATCTAGTATATACAGTAACTGCTTGTTTAGGGAGCAACAAGTGTAGTCACTTTTATTACTGCTGATTTCATGAACAGTTACAATATGAATAAGGTATTTCAAAAGGTGCGTATTTGCGATCAGCCCAGATCGATGTCTAAATCTGATCCCTCGAAGTTTCGTTCTGGCGCAATTGGCAGCGGATATGCAGGTTATCACATTGTTTTTATTAAAGATGCGCCGATGGTACACGTTATAAGGACACGATATATACATATTTGATGTACTCAGAAGTCAGAGTTAACGTTTAGCCCTGAGAGTTGAAACAAGCCGTTTTAATGTCTGTCGCTTGAGCTAAGCTTCATTACGACAGATTTAACACTTGAATATATGTCAGAGGTCGAGCGGGTATTATGCAATTTATCAGATACCGGAACTGGAGCCGCGTAGTAAATTTTGTACCGGAGCCGTATGTTAACCGGATATAGGATATAGATTTATGCACTGTTGGAACTACTTGAGTCGTGCAAAAATCAGGTTTTATGGATTTAAAGATTATTTTTTATCAGATACCGGAACTGGAGCCGCGTAGTAAATTTTGTACCGGAGCCGTATGTTAACCGGATATAGGATATAGATTTATGCACTGTTGGAACTACTTGAGTCGTGCAAAAATCAGGTTTTATGGATTTAAAGATTATTTTTTGGCTTGGATTTTTCATTCCATGTAGTGTCTAAGGAATTGCACTCGCTGCAAACTATCCAGCATTTCGACATGAAAAAAGGAGTTCTCTGATATTTGGAATCACAACCGTAAATATCCGGTATCCGGCAGGTTTATACCGGATATCTGATACGGATGTCGGTTTTTGACAGATATTAAACCGGAACCGGATATCCGGTCGATCCCTGATATTATATACCAGAAATCGACCAGCTATCCGATTCCGGTGTAATATATGTGGCAAAAAACTGCCATCCGCATCCGGTTCCAATATGTGCGGCACGGTGCTACCGATATTACAATTTAACGGAACTGGTATTTTAAAAATGCTTGGTGAAATAACCTTGGTTAAAGACATGTATTGACTTAATCTGTTGTAGTTTAGATGTTCCTTAACAAGATCAACTGACGAGAAATCTATCTTCGATGGTTTATTTTCGGTGATTATCAAATTTTATATAATATACTAATTAAATTTATTTCAATTTTATCGCACTAATGGAACAAGTGACTTTAAAAAGGCTTCTTAAAGAGTAGCGAATCTAAGAAGCTATCAAAAATTAACACTACCGGAAATTTTAATCCCGGTAAAAATTTACCACAGTCGTAACGTGAAAAAATGCCGGAATCGAAATTTCGGTTGCACCTTGATACCATTGCGCGACCGGATACCAAAAGTGACGGAGTCAGCTGAATAATCTAATATCCAGCCGAATCAATTTAATACTAGACTGCATTCAAATATCAGAACGTAGCTAACAATTGTTTCATCCATGGCGTAAGGTATACAAAGTGTTTACGTAACAAAGTTTAACATCTCACGCCGATGCATTTTTAACACTTTACCAACGACCCTATTCCATTATTCTATGTTTTTAGCGTTGCGTTCAGTTGCAATATTTGCTTGGCCACTGTTGCTGTTACGGACATCCCTTTTTCCCTAGATACAATATATACAATAGAAGTGGCTTGGTTAGGATTAATGCTATTATTTCTGCTTAAGCTTAGGCTTAGCTTAGTCATAGACTTATTTTACACTGAAGTTTATGGTTAGTGTTACAAATAGGAAATGCCGAGATATACTGTTACGCCTTTAAAACAACTCTGGTCTTCTTTGTCAGGGTTTCCAGCGTTATTGTAACCTAGTAAAGATTGTGAACGTACACGGGCACCTTCAAACCTTTACATTTCATGTATGACATAAAAAATGCGTAAAAGCAAGTCAGTCAGTTCCATGGTAGTTTACACAAATACAAAATGATGGTTTCAATTTTTTGAAGTTTTTAAAAACATCCGTCTAGTTTAAATACCTTTGATCCTTATCCGGATGGCGGTTTTTTGCCGGAGCTGAATATCCGGTTGCACCCTGCCTGGTACATACAATATGTGATTGCATATCCACTCAAATCAAGTAACACTGACGTGAAATTAAAAATCAAAGCCAACAATTAGCTTTAAATCACTAAAAGTATATTTAGTTATCAATGTACGTTTTATTATTTAAGACCAAAAAGGCGATAATTTTGTTGAAACCTTAATTCGTCGCGTTACTGATCAGCGAGTGGTATCAGAACAAACGAAACGGTGTAAAGAAGACAAGGTAACACTGATTGGCTACATTTTTGAATGCGCGAACATGTTTATATTGTACCTGACCTGGTTTGCAACACAATACTGTGATGCCTATTTTGCTTGGTTGCAGGGCTTTCCGGGCTTTGATTTGCTTGCCAATTTGTTGTTCAAAGTAATACATACATCATAAACTTTCTCAGTGGTTTTTGTTAACACAGACATACTGAAGTCACGAATGTATAGGCAAATTAAATTTTCTTTGGTTAATTTATTAAATTTTTCAGGTGCAAGTTCTCGAGAAACTCCAGCAAAATATTACGAATGCCAACGCAACTATGTCGGAATGCAAAACAAAGCGCGAAACTTTAGCGAACGAGGCTCGCATACGGCGGGAAACGGCGAATTTGGATGCGTCTAAGTAAAAATGTTAAGCACATTGATTTTCATGATAAAGATGGGCAGCATCGGATTGAAACATGATATTAAGTGTATGTTAAGAGATACGCGGAAAACTCGTCATTTTGATCCCCCGGAATTGTTGTGAGTACTTTGGTCATAGATCCTTAACGGGTAGGCCGAATGAGACCATGTCAGTTTCATTATTCTTACAGTCATGGCAAAAACGTATTTATCCGTTTTAATTTCTCCGGTTTAAAATGTTTTAGCGTTGTGCTGTCTTGCGAATATTTTGCTAAATGTCTTTTTAAAAATTGAATGCTGTTTACGTGACATAATTACGGAATCACACACTCATAATGGACGCACTATACCTTAAAATGTGGGAAATTGTGGGCTCTATATTGTCTAAGCACTAAACAAGAATAATTGTTGCCGGTTTTAATCTGATCAAAGATTAGCCTTTGCACAAGTATCCTCAATCAGCTAATGTTGTGAAACGTTGACTATATTTCGTATGTATAACATACAGAGCGTAAAAATATACCCGTATTTTCTTTTCGATCAGGTCAACGTAACAGACAATAGCTAAAATACAAGTAAGCCTTGTTTACACCACGGAAATTGTGTTTTACAATTGTTAACGTAGCTAAGAGCACAGTGATTTAGAGTTTTGGAACGTCAAATAACCAGTCTAAGGTGTTGCTTTTGTTAAGCGTTGTGATGAGAAATATTGTTAAAAATAGCGATCTTCAGGTAGGAATGTGCCGATTAATCGGTATCTATAATAATGGGCACTTTTTGTGAGTGTAGGCATCGGCACTGCAAAAATTGCCGATTCTTTGCCGATACTTTCTGCACATAACATTCAGTTGTAATGCTATCAATTTCACTTCTTGGCGTACATAATATCAGTGTGTCTGATCAGGTAAACATGGTGGTTAAAGTTTAAGTTTTCGCATGAATTATGTAATGTAGTATCCCATCGGCTATTTAAGCATGGTACACTAAAGATAGAAACCGTATCGGCCGGCACCGGCATATTTTCAAAATAAGAATCTGCATCGGCAAAAATTTTGGAATCAACACATCCCTACTTTCCGGCGGATCACCCGTTGCACATCCTCGGAAAGTTACTATTTTGAAAACCAAAAATTCCGGGAGGGATCAAAAATAATCTTTTCCGAAATTGCACATTTCGAACTACGACGCAAGCTATGTGTTAATTGTATCCTTCAAACTATTGACGTCGATGGAGTAGCTAGTATAATTCATTAGTATTTTATGGCTTAGGCCGATAAGATAAATATTTTCACGAACCGCTAAGCAAAGTGGCAATAAAGGATCGGATTCGGCAGAAACTTGTGGTTCGATTCGGATTCGGTTGTGTAAAAGCCGAATGTCAAGGCCAATCCAGCAGTGTTCGGCAATATTTTTTAATAAAAATTTTAAATATCATGATATATGGGCGCGAAATATATTAACATTTAAAAGTTATACGGCTGGCATTGTGTTGATATTCTGAAACAAATTATAGATATAACTGAAATTTGCAACATGCAAGATTCGGATTCGACAAATTAGCAATGGATGCAAATTCGGATTCGGTCAAATCGTAGATTCGGTGCCACCCTGCCGCTAAGTGTAGTTTTTACCAACGTTTTAAGATGATATAGCGCCAGATGTATAAAAGAATCTTTTTTGGCTTTATTTTGAAAGCTTTGGTCGATGTAAGCTCTCCACAAAAATACATTGCGGGAAAACCTACCGTTAGGTGTAAAATTTGTAAAAGTCGAAAATTTCAGGAGATTAAAAGTTAAAGATGTATACCTTAACATTTTATGTAATTGCAAAACCATATTCCACATTTGGAAAATCGTAGTCTTCAAGCTTTAAGCTGTCGAACTAGCTTTAGTATGCCAGTATTTTATGAATTTTTTGTTTCTTCAATATTTTTTCCAGGAGATCAAAGTTTCGCGTTTTCAGCGCATGCCACCGAAAAATTCATTTTAATTGTCTTTTTGTAATATTTTTGTTAAAATAGCCCTAGTTTGCACCAGGTATTCACCTTATCTGCTGTATTTTAGGTTTTCATAACCCAAGGAAGCGAAATCTACGTTCGATGGTTAATTTCGATTGTCATGGTTTACATACTAGCAATGAAATCATTTAATTTTTATTGTCATTTTTTAGTAAAATTTCTTATTTCCACCGATCAAGTTTTAATAGCGGAATTTTTAATTCTATTTAAAGTTTACCAGAACCGGAAGCGAAGGTGAAAAAATACCGGAACCGGAATTCCGTATGCACCCTGCTCTCTGTAATTTTTTACCTAAGAGTGAAGAGAATTACAGTGTCGCAAAAATAAATTGAAAACTGCCGAGATTGAAGTGTTCTGGCTCGCTTTTCTCGCGAATATTCAAAAGACTCACCTTTGGCTTTCCAAAATGAATATGTTTCCTTTGGATCAACCACCTGAAAATAATCTAGGGTTAATGAATGCTTTTTAATTTAAGACAGTTAATTTGGATAAATCTAACGATTCGTTGAATGGTATGTAGTGTATGTTTGGCAGTTATAGTGGAATTAAGAAATGTGTTAATACCAAAATGTTAGCCGATACCGATGCCGATTCTTATTTTGAAAATATACCGATGCCGATGCCAGAACAGATAAGAATCTACATTACATCATTATGCGAACACTTAAACGCTAACCGCCAAACGATTATGATTTTATGAAAACGCAGTTTCCCTTATCAGACCCGCTGATATCCGCCTAGAACTGAAATTGATAGCATTACAAATTGACTGTTATGTGAAAAACTATCGGCAACAATTCGGCAATTTTTTGCAGTGCCGATGCGGATACACACGAAAAGTGCCGATTATTACCGAGACGATACCGATCAATCGGCACGTCCCCGGTGGATTTTCCTAAACAATATATTTTTAAAATTTGTCTCGTAGAAACGCAACCATTAAGCGAAAGCTACATGCGGTCAGCAATATGCTTCACAAAATGGAAGAGTCATGCGCACGATGTCGGGAGACCGAGCGAGCATTAAAAACTAGGGCTGTTCGCTATAAAGCTAAGGTGATGGTAAGATTGAGTGTGATTTTGAAACTATTGTCATTGTTATGATGAATTAATGCTTTGTTTTCACTTTATCACTCAGTTTATAAAATGATGCGTTCATTCAGAAAAAAAGAATTGCGAACGGTGGTTTAAAGTGCAACCGCTGAGTTGATATGTTTCTTCAGTGTAGTTTAGTCTCGGGTTATAGTTTATTAACATATTGCGCATTGTTTTAGAGATCAGAATACGAGACAGAGCAGTTGGAAACTCATTTCAGAACAGCGATTTCTGACGCAGATGCATTATGTAAGTGAAAGTTGATTGTCAAATACCTTCGTGGAGCAATAAGGAAAAGATACTGCTAACCAAATATAACGGTCTCTGCCATATTTTACTTATTCGTCTGATATTTAAAACGAATTTAAAACGTGTACTCAGCTTTCAATTTTTGCGTAAGAGTAACTCAATCCTGAGTAGCTGAACATTTATACGAAAATTTTTTAGCTTCATTTTCGATTGAGTGGAAATATACTTGCGTGCTGGTGTTACTTATATAATGCAGCTTATAAATATTCATTTTTCTTTTGCAGATACGAAAAGCAGTGAAGATTCTTGCCGTGGCATCGATATTTTACGTGGGGAGTGTAAATTATTGGACAACGAGGTTGTAAATTTTGCCATTTTACACTTAAACTGACAATAACAAAGTGGAGTTGAAAAACTTATTATTTTACAGGCATGGTGTCTACGCTATAGTCATATGTGCGCATGCAGAGTCGGATGATACAGGCCTTCATTTATGAGTCATATTAAAATCGCAAAAAACCGCTGTTTTTATCCAGTACGTTTCGTGAGTAGATTTAATATTTTTTCTACAGCTGAAAACCGTGAATTCGGAAACAACCGTGCTAAAGCAAACTGAAACAAATATCAAACAGCAGATCAACAGTTGTAAAGTGGAATTAGATCAGTTGAAAATACATATAGGTATTTGCAGAATTGTTACAAATTAACATCTCAGTTAACTTGCATAATACGTATACTACTCAACTATTATTTTAACTTTGGTAATTGAATATGTGTAATCTGCGACAGCAGTAAAGATAATGTTTTACTGTGTATGTCGAGCGATTTAAACAACCAGTACATTAAGCATTAATTTGCAGTAGGATTAATAATTTATTTAAAAATTTTGGGGAACCGGACATGTTTAACGAATCATAATAGAAAATGTGAACGCTTACCAAGTATTACCGTAACGCAATGCAGTAAATATTGACTTTCCAAACACATTAGAAAACTTCGTTTGAATTAGATTTGAAGAGTAATTTATTTCCATAACGGACGAGCATTTGGAAACGATTTTGGCCACGGTTTAAAATCAAGGTTAACCATGTCGTGTTGTTGTATTTAATAGAAAAAAGACAAAACGATATTGAAGCAATGAACTTACTATCACATGAGCATCGCCAAGAAATCGACAATCAAACATCAGCACTGAATGCTCAAAAAGTGAGCATTTTCGTTAATGTTTATACTTATAATAGTTGCGACGCTTCAGACCAAGTCTCTGCTGCCGTGCTTTTTAGCTTTAAAAGTCTGACTGAAATCTTTGAAGCAAAATCAACATTAAAAATTATCGCGATTCGGTTTTAGCTCACAGTTTGATAACCTTTTCTATTACTTGTCTCAAACACCAAAAATCCATGCCATCTTATTTAATATTTTTGTCTAATGTTAGATTCAACAAGAAAAACTAGTATCGTTATTAGACAGTTTGAAGTCGAAGCGGTTAATTGCGGAACAAGAACTGAATGACAGACAAATAACTTTCAATACTGAGTTGGATAGTTTGGTAGGAAGACTGGCTGCGAAACAAGCGGAACTGAGTGGACTTCGTGAAGCTTCTTTACAATTAGATGCAGAGTAAGAGGATTTTGTGATATCTAACAATTTTGAAAGCCTTGTAAACTGAATGATTCTTAGTTAACCATTTTCTTTTCAATTATATACATTGACTGAGTTTTTGAAACCCTATTGTAGAGTTATGATGCATCCTTAATATAAAGCAAAACTATGATTTTCTTGTTATGACAATGGCTTAAATTTAGCAATAATCTGTTTTTTCAAAAATTAAGTATTTACTTAAGTCGGCGAGTTACGTAATTACTTAAATATAACTTAATTATGTACTTAAGTAAGATTGCAGAAACCCAGCCATGTCTCTAACATCTAACAACCTGTTTATGGTGCGCTGTCAATTCGTTGTGTTTTATCAAATATTTCAGTCGTGTTACGTACAGTGATCTTTTGCAAAAACATGAAAAACGTGTTTTGAAGTCTGAAGACCGTAAAAGTTCGTTTTCATTGGGTTTTTACTTCAAAATCTTTATTTGGTCGTATGTGACTAAGCATTTTATATTTATCTGCCGGGGGGCGGAGAAAGGATTAAAGATAGGTTACATCCTATAAAAATTCGAAGTCGATGTTTTATGTTACCGACAGCAAAATTTTCTGAAAGATCTGGTACGGCACCTTGACAATACCAAAAGGAGGTTTAACCTCTAATCTCCGCTGGCTACGCCCTTGTCTGTTTAGCAGATTTTCGCTGCAACATGGCCAATATTAAGTTTTTGTTATAAAAACACTAGTTTTACTAAACAATTACTAGCAATACCACGTAAAAAATTTTTACTTGTTTTTTTCAAGTTAAAAAACTTTGAATACCGAAAATACCGGAAAATTCTGGATAAAAATACCAAATTTCCCTACCGAGCCCGGAATTCCAGTTGTATCTGCTAATAGGCAGGCAATTCAGTTTAACGCCTACATGTCTTTTGTTTCTGACTTGGAGTAGGAAACATTAGTTAATTTTGTTTTAGCTAATGCAGCAACGAAAATTGCGGCAATAAAATCAGATATTGAAAAATTAACTCAAGAAATATCGACAATCAAAACTTCTGCTCAGAAAACTGATAAACTCGTACATTGTGAAAAGAGATGTAGCTTTATTCTGCAGAAGCAGATAAAAGAAAAA
Organism: Enoplolaimus lenunculus; assembly: GCA_030248215.1. NCBI lineage: Eukaryota > Metazoa > Nematoda > Enoplea > Enoplida > Thoracostomopsidae > Enoplolaimus > Enoplolaimus lenunculus. The sequence continues at coordinate 276,605 of JASANG010003708.1, forward strand.
GAAGTTCACGTTCAAAAGATGGTTGTTCAGTTAAAAAATGCTATCAAAGAACAACAAGAAAAGCGCGAAGAAATTGCCAAACTAAACGCTGAGGTTGGTTTGTATATAAATTTATGAATTTGCGAACTCATTAACTTGATCGATAAATACTATGACAATGCGTAAGTCGAAACTGCGTTTCATGCAAGATTTTTGGCTCCGCCGGGTGAAATTTTAAGTTTGTTGTCAACGCTTGGTGTTTCCAGAGGGCCTACATATTCTTCAAAAGATATATTTTTCGTATTTCTACAGGTCCTGTGTATTTTGAACCCTGACGACCTTTGATATAATCTTGTTTTCAGTTGAATCAGTTGCGGAAAACAAAAGAATCAATTTGTCGCGGTCACGCTGCGACTCTACGAGAGATTAATAATCTTGAAACTGACAACAAGACTATGGCATGTAACTTGAAGGAAATTGAAGCAGCAGTGAATGAAATATCGTCTAAGTGCTTCAATTACAAAGCAAGCACTGCTGATGTCCAAGAGGTAATTTTATTAATGCTTGATAATAAATTGGTTGATTGGCAATTGTTGTAACCACTGGGATAAAAAAGTTCTGTTAACAAAACTGTTTTCAGTTAACATTAGTAGTTGTTTTCTATTATTCAGAATTGCACTGCCGTACTGCTTTGTTCCAACATTTCGAACATACGCCATTGCTATTATGCTGTGATTTTTTCATAAACAACACTATAATACAGAGTTATGGTTTACTTTTAAGCAAAAATACCCGCAACTTATAATGCCGGAGCCAGAATCGGATGTCGTTATTTTGATCGACTGGAACCGGATGTGCGGACCCACACTGAAATTCGAAAATTACCATTGCCAGTACCAAAACTCGAATATGTGTATCTAAATATGAGATCGAATCTTAATGGCACTGAACTTAGTGATAAATTAGTTGCTAAACTTGCCTTTGATTTGTGTTTAGAAAGGTTTAAGACATATATTGCCTCACAAAATTTTTCACAGTGTTAGCCTTTCGCGTCCATCAGTGACGGGTGGTTTCGTGTTGGCGAAAGCTTTAATGAGTTTGTTCACCAGTTTTTGAGAATCGGACTACATCGTTAGACCAAATGCCAATGTTTTGGGACACTTCGTGCTTATCTGGTCACTACACGTATGTCAGTCGGATGTTTTAAAATGATCTATCCGACAGACCTTTATATCTTCCGTGATCTTATTGACGACCTGTTTAAAGCTCACTGATGATGGTAGGATTTTAGTGCTCACAAAGTGGTTTCAAGGTGGAATTAAGTGTCAGGTCTTCTGTGACTTTTGGGCTGCGGACCTGAATGTAAATCGCAAAAGATTTAAACGATACTTTGTTGTAATGTTGTAAGCATCAGGACAAAAGTCCTATTTCGAGTACATTTTCGCGTTGTAAAAGTATATATGTGCGATTCGGTAATGTCAGAGTTCGAATTTCAGAAAGCGCGATGTAATGACAAGATCCATCTGATGGAGAGCGAACTATCGATAGCAAAAGATAGAAATACGGAGTTACGAAAAGAGTTGAGCGAAGCTAATACTGACATAAATAAGGCAAAACACGAGGTAGTTCCTTGCATGTGTTTAACTAAAATATTTTAAAGTTTTTTAATTTTTTACTCATGTGTCTTAGATTTCTCAGAAATGAAAGTTAATTCAATTGTTTAACCAACTGCGTTTCGGTTCTATTTTGGTTTCTGTCTTAACATTTTGGTCGGTTGTAAAACGTGCAAATATGTTATTGGGTTAATAGTTTACTGACATGAATATGATATTTTAAAACTTTAGACGTTTCAGTTGTATTGCATGTGACAAGGTTTTATCATGAGCAAAGGATTGCTTTGCAATCGAAGGTAGAGCAACCTCGGGTTTGCCTAGAGGTACAAGATGAGCTTGCAAAAATTTTATGTCATTCGTGAGGCTCGCTTACAATTATATTCCGGCAGGTAAAGACATCGTATGATCGAACTCAGGGCTAGAAGTTAAGTGGAGACAGAATCTGTGTCACTGTTTGTACTGAACAATTCGCGTCTTTTCAAAATGTTTATGTCTGTGTTCAGTGTTACGTTATATATTTCCGTGTCCGGTTTCGGTTTGTGAGAAATTCCGGGACCGTGTTATGGTTTTGAGAAATTCCGGGTCTTAGTTTTGAAAAATTCTCCGTCCACGATTTTAAAATGTTGCCGCTCTAGTTGATGGACTTGTCAGAAAAGGTCAAAGAGGATGAGAAAAAACTTGAAGAAACGCAGAAAGCCCTTGCATCTGCAAAGCTCAACGTCGAGTTGTTTGTTGTGGAAAACAAGGTTAGCGTGTTTTATTGAAATAGGGGTAAGGCATAGTTAGTTCAGCTTAAGCAATAGTAGGCAGCGCTATCGAGTGCGTTTTAATACTACAGAAATGAAATTTAACCATTAACATTGCATTTTACAAATTTGTTGCTCGTGGAATGAAGCTTAATGCTTATGCTCTGCTGGTTGGTTAGCAAACAATTAGTTTGGTTCTAGAGAGAAAATGTTAAACGTTTGCGATGGAAAAAAGAAGAAATAGGTCGAGTCGAAGCTCAACTTGAAAGCATGAAAGAAAAGGTATGTTGCCTTACAAAGTCAGTGAATTTCCAATGTATAATGTAGTTGTTCTTTTCTATTTTTATTATTTAGATTGATAGTTATTTTAATAGGGTATCTCAATTCTCGGTCTTAAAGAATTTGGGACTGCCTTAGGTTCAGTCTCAACTTCTTTATTGAGACTCTCATCCCTGTATACAGCAATGATCAACAATCGTGATTTTTAAAAACTCCACGTATGTAGGTACTGAGCATGAATGATTATTTGGTCTTTTCAGAATATGACCAACTTTTGAATGTGAAAAATTATGTTTCAGCTAGAATCATACCGGGCTATGGAAACAGAATACATCGAACTTAGTAAGCAGATTATGTCTGGTGCAAAACGGCGAAAAGTGGATCAAGTATATAACAGTGTAGGTCAAAGCCTTTTGCTGACCATACTGAGAATAGAACCAAATTTAAATTATTGTTCTGGTTTTGTGTAATTATCTGGTTAACTTTCGTTCACGCTTAATTTTACCGCGTAAACAACGAGACGAGACAGTGGCTGTTCTCGTAAATTTTTGGCAGCTTTATAGATAGTATGTGCTGGTGAAAGGTATTCAAATAACCTTGGATATAGTGTGTATGGTTACAAAGGTTCCGAGGTCCCTTTATCTAATGTTTATTGGAATCTCAAACAATAATTGCAGCAATCGAAATTTACTGATAATGAACTTAGCGGTTCGCTAAACGCTGAAGACAAAACGAGCATACGTTTCGCATCCCCGTTGGTTCAATCAATTGATAATTCTATTTTTGATTCCTGTAACATTAATTCAAACGATTCCGGTAAAGATGATGCCGCAAGCTGTGACGCCAGGGTAATTTAGTTTTTAGCGTACAAATGTTTCGTTTACAATGCATCAGTGTTTTTAAAAATCAAGTGTTTTTGGCAGTTTTTTTCGCTTAGAATTGAATCTTTTTTGGCTTGTAGAAGCAGAAATTTGAGCTTTTGCACGGCAGGATTTATTCGTCGAAATTATTTTGGTGTTCAAAAGTTATAACTCCTGTTTGCCATAACAAAATAATATATATTGTACTGTTTAAACTTCACTGCTGGAACGGTGACAAAATAATGTGGGGCGTTCCACCTTTAATGATATAGATTTAGTTATATGTCGCAAACAAATAATTTTGAAATTTGAAATTGTGATCACAGACATTTTTAAATACGAAAGCAATTCAGAGACTGATTTGACTATGTAAACTCGTTCTAAAACGGCACTTTTATTGTTGGCTTTATCTGGTATCAAATTTAATGGTTCTAGAAACAAAACAGTCACTGTTCAGACGTCACTAATACTATACCTTATGAGACAAAGACTTTTGCCAATGAAACAAATAAAACTAAACCAATTTCAACGGTAGGCGTCCCACATGGGTGTAAACGACTTTTAATTGACTGCCAAGTTTGTTTTGATTTCCACGCATGTTGGTGTTATAATACTGCAGAGCGGTGCAATTTAGTTTCATTTTTCAACATGATTCAGTTCTGATCATATATGTACGTGGCTTCAACTACAACGTTATAACTTTTTTGTTTTTTCTGGTGTGAGTTTAAACCATGGGGTCACCGGACGTCACATGTTATTTGCGTTTGTCCCTGATGTAATGTGAATTTCAGTAAACTTAAAAACTGATCGTACGCAATTCAATTTCTGCTTGTTTGTGATAATTTTTGTTGTAATTTTAGGTTCTACCAGGTGGTACAACGACTTTAACGTATAAGCTGCTAGTTGAGTGAGTGCAACTAATATCTTATTTCTTTGAATATTGCAGCCAATTAATTCGGGCCGAAGACCAGATTTTCTTTTGCCTAAAGCGCCAAAGGCAAAATCGAAGCTTTCTTTTATACAGTCACACACGATTTTAACATCAGATTCCGACAGCGACACATGTGACATTGCTAAGGTAATTAATGATTATTCAAGACAGATTGATTACATTGGTTTTAGGGTTTTATCAATATTACAAATTTTCATTCTATTTATACATACCGGAGCAATTATCAGCTGACTTGTCCGTTGAGACGACTGATAATTTTTGATAAAAACCACCTCATTTTGAAGTCGTATTAAAACCAGAGCACAACGGGAAATCCCGTTGTGGTAGAATACCGACCTTCCGCTCCAGTAGAATATTTGTTGGAGTTTCAGGCTATTTTGGTAGTGAAACATTTGTATTTTTATAAAAGTTGTAATTATGTACGATTCAGCGAGTTTCGTTGTGGCTTCATAACAATTTTGAACTCTGAACCGTTCTACAAACTCTTTTAATGCAATTAGATTTTTTAATTGGGAAGATTTATTGTTATTATTGTTGTGTCGAAAAGTACGTTGAATCCATTGGGCTTGAAGTTGCCTGAACCATTTCGACTGATATATTGTTGGTTTAGAAGACCGGTTGTTCAAAGTCAAAATCAGTTATGCAGGAAATCGATAATTCGCGTTTATTAAAGAATAGTTGGAGACAATCTGGTACAAGTATCGTTAGGCTGCCCAATAACAAAATCGATAATCGTTTCGGGAATGCAGTGGCGAATGTAACGTTTGGGAATAAAGTAATAAATTGTTAAAAAACATGTCGTAAAATACTTGTAGTTGCTCTGCATTGTCATTGGAAAACCGAACAAATTTTTCAATAAATTTCAATAAACCGTTTTAACTGTTGCCTGCTTGATCGTAGTTTATGCAGCAAGGTTTTACATCAATATGTGGGTAATGTTTTAGCATTCGGTTGATCATACATACATACTTTGCAAAACTCGTTAAAACGTGAACCTGTTGACCGGCTGCAGTAAACTGTACATAAAAGCTGCATTTGTAAACATTGTAGTTTTTTGAAATAGCGAAATTCATTATTAAAAGTTTAGAAATATAATGTGCATAGCTTTTATATTTCTTTGCAGACGCCGGATAATCAAGCGAGAAGCCTTAAAGTTAAAACACCAAAATCGGATAGTTCAGCGTTGAGAAAGCTCGATATGGTTACCGACAAAGATCGAGCTAAACATCTTGGAAGCGCGTCGTTGGTTGATTGTTTCAAGAAGGTTAGTTTGCTTGGTTATGCATAGCTAAAATTTCGCAATAGCCTTTCATATTTATCCAATAGGACTCCAGCACAATGAAAGCAATATATCACCGATGTCTGGACTGTAATTATAATAATATGGTCATAGAGACATAAAGTTGAAAGGTATTTGTTGAATCAAATGAATGTACAATTTTTTGTGAAGTAAATCAATAGAATAAGACATTTACAGCGCTATAATCAGATAATATTATCGAACTTTCTCATGGATTTATTTATCATTTTTTGTTATACACATTTGAATTTGATGTAGTGACATTTTCCACAAGATATTTAAATTTATCTGCGATTTTAGAATATCAAATTTTCTGCTACGGGAAGTGGAAAAGAGAAGCCTTTTAAATCAAAGAGTTCTGCAAATACAACAGTCGTGTCAACGATGCGGACAAAGCAAAATGTTTTTGAGATAACTGATGATTCTGAAATCGAACATTATTGCACTGCGGTTCGTAAATTATATTTTTGCTAACGTATTAACATGTTGTATAGTTTATACTTTATACCTAGAGCAAGATTATGCAAACTACAGATTTAAGAAATTTTCATATCAACTTTTTGAATGATTTCTATCAGAATTACACCTGGTGTGTAAATTCAAGTTTTTTAAAGCAAAGCATCGGTAAATTGTAGTCGCATAGGTTTCCAGATTTATCAAAACCGCTAAACCGTGCAAATTAAACAATGTTCAATGAAGGACCGAAGGGGACTGCAGTAAGTAATGGGATGCCTCTCTGCCTATAAAGACGAACCCAGCGAATTTGAGTTGCATGATTTGAAAATAAATACTCGGACATAGGTCCGAATTTTCTACAAAAAACCCGGATACTGGCCTAAAATCATTTGGAAAACACGGAGCTGGACGCGAAATTTTTCTGCGTAATTTCCGGAACCAAACTTAGGTGCAACCCTAGATCGAACACGTTTTATTTGATGTTACCGAAAGAGTAAGGGTTGCACTATACTCGCTGCGCACCGGCACGCAGCAGCGTAAGTCATTTTATTAAAAATTTCTCCAAATAGATTGTTCCAGCGGCGCGCGGCGGCATCCGGCACAGTAAATTATTGCTCAACCCTGATTTTCTACTATAAGTTATTCTTCGTTACTGCACATTTTCAGCAACAACAGAGCGGTTTTGGAAGGACTATGGCGAACACTACACCAAAAGCCGTAACAGCCATGCACATACGTAATATGAAACAGCCTGCTTCAACACCACAGTCTAAGCGCAGAACATTGAATATTCCGAGCGACGATTCAGACGTTTGTGTCGGTTTTAACCAGGTTATAAAAGTTAGCAATGTTTTTTCTTAACCCTTTCTCACATTAATATTTTCAATTTCATCTGATGTGTTAAAGCTTGAATTCGAACTCGGGACTCATTGATTTTTGCTGGCACTGTTTACGCTGCGTTTCTCGTAATACAATATCTCAAACTAAGATTGGAACCACGGTAAGTGGGGGATGCGTTTACCATTTCCATACGACTATTTGAGCTTGATGCTCGAACACAAGGAGCTGCTCAACCTGCATATTATACTCGTAAGAATTCTAAAATACTGCACACTGCGTGTAGTACGCGTATACAATTTGCATTATTAGTTGCTCAAATTAAACTTTTTGGAAAGGGGTTAAGCATGGTTTGTGTGGATCTGAATGGTTGTATTCTAACTGAGTTACAAAACAACAATGATTTTGTTACGTTGGTTTGTGTTTTAGGCTCCAACGCCGAACCGAAAACCTAACATAAATAATCCGCGTAGTTTTGAGATGGCAGCTAAACAGGGGTCAAATCGAAAATCGCCAGCGCTACATCCGGTAAAGTCGTCTCTAGCCAAACGAAAACCATCATCAAGTCATCAAAAAAAAGACGCAGTCAACGAAATTTTGTCGCTTTTCGATAATGTCAGCGATAGGTATTTTGCGATTGAATAAAGTTGCAATTAAGTTCTAGCATTTAAGTTCAGGTTAGATTAATTTTCGTGAAATTTGCATCGTATAAACAATGCAATATTAATTTATCCTGACAATATAGTACTTACATAGACTATTCAGTGCCATAAAATTCTACATTTTATTGGAAAGTAATTGCGAATTTTTTGACAGTCGATTGCACTTTGCACTCAAGGAGCAGTAAGTATAGTTAAGAACCCAATGATGTGTTTATTTTCTATGGTACCTTCTTACTTTGAATTTCGTGTCAAGGTATTTTTCTGTATTTAGCTTATTTATTTTTTGTTGTAATGCTTTTTCATGTTTTCTTATTCTTTATTTTTCAGTATTGTGAATGTTCTTTTCAGTATTGTGAATGTTCCTTTCAGTATTGTATACTGTTGTGATCTAGGTTGGCATGTATGACTGGACACGGTCGAAACTTTTATCAGAATTATGACTTATAACAAGTTAAGTGTTGCAAACGATTATCAGACGGCATAAAAAGAAATATGCCAGTTTTAAGCAAACTTAACTATTTATCGTAAGCTGCAAATGTCCAATGTCTATTTTGAACTTGTTGCTTTAGGTTTTCGTCTAAACTTTTATTACCTTTAAGCATGATAGTTTATCTTTGAATCTCGTGTTTTGTTTGACCTTAATTTATTAAATTTCTCCTGGTTTTATTTTATAGGGCGTACTCTACCGACCCGAATAAAGAAGGGCCCCATTTTGATTCCCAATCGATATGAGTCTGTTTCCGTAGATATATTCCTTTAAAGGATAGAATCCATAAGTCAGTAGAAGACTTCTCTAGACTGCTCATCAAGGTACTGTCGGCATTGAAAAATACCAGAACCGGAAAGTTAAAATGACGAAACCGGAAAACAAAAATGTTAACGAAAATTCGTTTTTAAGCTATTTTATCGGTTTTAATTGTCTACACACACCATTTATAAATAGCGGATGTACGTTAAGGTTTCAGATGATTTTCGTTTCCATTTCATATAGAACAATTAGGGTGGCACTATGCTGGTGCGGGGCCGTCTGTCACCCGTCCTGCTGTGTCTGTCTCTCGTACGGCGCAGTCCGTCGCCGTTACGTAGCCGTGCGTCACCGTTACGGCGCCATTCGTCACCGTTAAGTACGTGGGTCCTTCATGTACGATACCGCACGTGACGCATGGAGACGGACGGCGCAAGACGGTGACGGCGGCGCCGTGCGACCAATATAGCGCAGCGCCACTGTAATTGTTCGATCTGAAACACAAATTACGAAATTCATCTGAAAACTTAATATACATCCGCTATTTTTTCTTTAAAACATTAGAAAACCCGATGAATAATTGCACGCCTAAATTGCATTGACAGAAAACTAAAACATCATTAAAACTTTTCTCCTTTAACAATCGTTTTTTGTTTCCGTTATTTTGAATTAATATTCGTTTCCCTGTATTTATAACTCATTTCAGTGCACCCTATCAATATCAATTTGCTGTTTTGGTTTTTTCACTATCTTTCGTTATTTTGGGCCATGTTAACTTAAGGGGCGTCCAGGTTTCTGGTTTTTTCATAAAAGAGTAGGTTTAGAGTCTAGATTATATTTTTTGATTAGGCTTATGCTTAGGAACACGCTTTTGCAAAGCTTAGGCTTAGGAATACTTACGCTTAGTCTACTGTTACGCCCCTTAAAGTAACATTGGCCGTTACTTCTATTGGCCGTTTACACTCCGATTTTACATGTTCATCCAGAAAACAAAAAATAGTCAAAATACTGCTAAACTTGTCTAAATCTCTTCCAAATTTACGGAGTGGGTCTTTGACAAGTACCACAGTTAAAAATGACTAAAACTAACCGGCACATTAAGAGATCGAATAATCTTTAAATTTCAATTATAGCAACTATACATTTTTGGTATAAAAGCAGCTGATATTAAATTTGTCGACAGGATGAAATATATAAAGCCTGCTTCGGTATTTACGCCTTAGTAACAATAATGACAATTTTAGTCATACCTATATAACAATACAAACCTCATGTTCCAACAACACTATACAAGTTATCCTGTTTTTAGTTACAAGTTTGGTTAAATACCATTAATATAGAATAGATTTTGAATACAAGTATAGGTTTTGTATCTAGTATTCTATTTAACTGTATGTCTTTCAACACTTAAATTGTTATATAAATGCTGAATTGGTATAGAAATTTAGGGTTGGAGTACGATGATTGGTCTTTGCAATTTTAGTAATTCTGGAATCTGGTTGGGCCGCTGTTAAAGCATCAATTGCGATTCGATGCGTAATAACACCTTGTATGAGAATGTACCTATAACAAAATTTGTCACCAGAACTCCAAGTCAGCAATTATGCCGCATACAATGCCGATATGAAATACAATATTAACTATGTTAACACAGAGCCAAAGGTCAATTTATTACGTTGTTGCAGGAATCGTCAACATACATTCATGGATTCCAAGCTAAATGTTTCTACTTTGCAGAATATATTTTGCTTTGCATTCAAGCAAAGTATATTCTTTAAACAAAAAGAAAATTGGAGAAATGTCACAACGGAATCGAATAATAAAGAAAATCTGGCGAGCGAAGCGAGCTATAAGCCAGACATAATTTTTGTAATTAAGACAAAGTTTTACTTTTGTGTGGATGCAGTGAAGACAGATGTGATCCCTTGAATTATATGTACAAGACAATTTACCAATGTTTCGCCAAACAAGCAAATTGCCGGGACCAAAATTTTTTCCAGAGCGGCTGAGCCCTTCCTGAGCCCCATTCTCTGGCTACGGGTCCGGGAACTAAACTTAAATTTTAGCATTCATTTTTGCTCATTAGCAAAAGTTAATTGTTTCAGACGCCCAAGGACGCACTTTGTGGCGGAACGAAGATGTCAGCTGGCGCTGTATCATTCTGCCACTTGTAGTTGCGACTCTGTTGCATACATGGGCCCTGCTATTTTACATATATAAGAATCTGGTTCGTAGCCAACTCACATTGCTAGGGCGAGCTAGAAAATGTTCAGGAGAGGCATACAATAGTTTTTGAAGACGCACAAGCAAGGTTGCAAGTTTTCTATAAGGGTGTTGGGCAAAATTCTTCCAGGGGAGCGAGCTGAGCCGCTCTGGCTCACCTTGGGCTTCGGGCCCGATTAGAATTGAAAATTTTGAAATAATTTATGCATCGTGTTAGCTACCTGTCTGATCAGTACGCCATATAAAACAATATATGCAGCGTTTAAGTCATTACCAATTTTGTTGAAATTAACGTATATGTCGTAGCCCAAAGTCGTATTCAGCCCAATTCTAAATTGGGCTAACCCAATTCGGAATAGGACTAAATTACGACTTGGGCTACGACGTATAAAGTCGCAATAAATTTGCTACTACAATAACACTGACATCACGGGCTGTATGAATATACTTTAATTTTATGCCAGATTTTCTACCGGAACCAAAAATCTATTGCATGCGTAGCTCCAAAATTTCATGCATTTTACCAGCGCTATCGCACTGTAAAATCCAATGAGTTATTTAAACAACTCGCAGACGGAAAGTTAGTTATTTCTTAGTTAATAAAAGTATACTTTTAACTCACGCTAAGTTGAGTTGATTCTCACCGTGAGTTCGGTTGACTTCCGTGTAGTTAATTAATTAAATCAGAATAAGTTGAATCAATTCAGAATTGTGAGTTCTGATAGTCCTAACTTAGACTGAGTGATTCAACTCATTCCGAATTAAAATCAACTCACTGGAATTTTACAGTGCGGCCAATTTGTCGCTATTTCATTTTGTGTACATTTTTACAGTTTTAAATCAGTAAAACTTTGCTTGAACTCATATTTCAGAAGTATCTTTATTCGCAAACAATTCGGCGTTCACGTAAATTTAATTTGTTAATAACTACAATTTTAAGCTATGCTTGCGTTTACGTTGATTCCAGTACTGCTTTGGTCATTACTAATAGTTGGCCAGGTGATTTTGTGTGTTCATAATATTTTATTTTATTGCACTTAGCAAAAGTCACTCACAGAGAACACTTGGTTCCTTTAAATTACTGACCTTCAGCTTTGAAAACTCTTCTGCCAGAAGGGTTCAATTTGCCTACATGTTTAAAATCAGGGGCGAAATGTTTCTCTGACGGACTGCAATAGAGTAAGCTTAAGCTTTAGACTAAATTTTGCTTAGGCTTAACCTTAGGCATCGGTGTAAGCTCATTCATACGCTTTGTCTTCGGCTTAGACTTACCCTTAGGAATATGTTTATGCAACAGCCCTGTATTATACACTTGCCCATGTTATGGAACGAACTGTAAACTGTTAATTGCGATTTGACTGAAAAAGTTATGCTTCATAGTATGGTGTTGAAATAAACCACAAATATATCAATTTCATTAAAATTAATAATCCAATTGTTCATCAGCCTGTGACTGGCCTACCATCCAAGCACTATCTCCACTGTGTCGACCCTAGGTTTTTCTTTTTATTAATGAAAATTTAATTTTTTTTCAAAATTCACATTGTTTTGTTATTGAAAAACGGTTTTTATTAATGAAAATTTATTTTTTAAAATTCACGTTGTTTTGTTATTAAAAACGGTTTTTATTAATGAAAATTTATTTTTTTTTTCAAAATTCACATTGTTTTGTTATTGAAAAAACGGTTTTTATTAATGAAAATTTATTTTTTTTTCAAAATTCACATTGTTTTGTTATTGAAAAAACGGTTTTTATTAATGAAAATTTATTTTTTTTCAAAATTCACATTGTTTTGTTATTGAAAAAACGGTTTTTATTAATGAAAATTTATTTTTTTTCAAAATTCACATTGTTTTGTTATTGAAAAAACGGTTTTTATTAATGAAAATTTATTTTTTAAAATTCACGTTGTTTTGTTATTAAAAACGGTTTTTATTAATGAAAATTTATTTTTTTTCAAAATTCACATTGTTTTGTTATTGAAAAAACGGTTTTTATTAATGAAAATTTATTTTTTTTCAAAATTCACATTGTTTTGTTATTGAAAAAACGGTTTTTATTAATGAAAATTTATTATTTTTTTCAAAATTCACATTGTTTTGTTATTGAAAAAACGGTTTTTATTACTGAAAATTTAATTTTTTTCAAAATTCACATTGTTTTGTTATTGAAAAAAACGGTTTTTATTAATGAAAATTTAATTTTTTCAATGTTCACATTGTTTTGTTATTTAAAAAACGGTTTTTATTAATGAAAATTTAATTTTTTTCAAAATTCACATTGTTTTTTGTTATTGAAAAAATGGTTTTTATTAATGAAAATTTATTTTTTCAAAATTCACATTTTAGTGAAAAACGGTTTTTATTAAAGAAAATATATTTTTTGTCAAATTCCCATTAATTGTTCTAACTTCTCAGCATTGATACAATGTCCGTTCGATCGAGCCAACACTTTTACGCATATAAACACTTGTATTAACGTCGACAATAAAATATTTCAGGTAACATCAAGGCCAGTTCCGAACGATTTGGCACAAAATGTAACGTTCACAGACGCAGTTAATTTTACACGACATCTCGCTGAAGGTACAACTTGTTATTGTTCAAATGTTAATTAAAGAACAACTGTTTCAGTTTTAGAACCTTTATTATGTTTAGTTGGTCCACGCTCATTATCAGGTTCTGCGCACTAATCCTTAGCCCAAACCTAAACCTAAGCTTAAGTATAAGCTTAAGCATAGCCCTAAACCTTCGCCTAATTATTGACCTAATTCTAAACCTAAGCCTAACTATAGGCCAATCCTAAACCTTAGCCTGAACTTAAACCTAGTTCTTTCAGTGTCTAAGTTCCCTATCTCATTGGCTCCGAGTGCGCAGCCACTAACATAGACCCGTTGGATTATCAGTAGTGACCCTAATCCTTGTGGTATATATAAGTCAATATTATTTTTGTGAGATGCTTTAATCATAATGTTGACCGCTTCAGGAACACACTTAAATACTGCTACAAGCATAGTGAGAATAGACAGTTTACACGAGCGAGCGCTATAGTAAAATTTGAATGGGTCTTCTAAGGTTGGAAATAGATTTTTTGAAGTTTTACACTTTAACGCCTTTCAACTGTTCATTTGGCGTACCGAACAGTTAATTTTTCAATGAAAACCGACCGGTATTAAACATACATCTGCTTTAATAGTTTTAACCCTTCTTTGCATAGAGCATACTATGAGCAACTAATAGCGGTTGTACGCGTATATACCCGAGAGCTCCCTTGAGCGTGAACGTCATACAAATCGATAATCGAGCGGTTATCGTAAAACGCGACGTCCACCCGTCCCTATCGGGCGCGAATCTTAGTTTTCAATCGGAGCCCTTATTCTCAAATATGTATAGCAACTATCACCACATGGTGATAGGTCATGTAACTTTGAAACCAGCGCATGGTGAGGTTCGAAATTTAGCACATTGTTCGTGTTTGTTTTGCTCTACGTCTGTACCAATTTTGAGATCTGCAAACTGCTGATGTTCGTCAGCTGAGAAGACCTATCGCTAACTGATGATAGGATATATGCAAATGTGAGAATATGGGCCTAGAACTGGGATGAAACAAAAAATTTTATGGGTGAAAGTGGATAAAAACTATTCATCTCTCATGTCCAAAAAACGCGTTTTTATATAATTTTCAGATCTATCAGTGAAAACAGCGCAAACGCTGGAAAAATTTCGTGCCGCCTACGGCACCAACGATACGAGCGCTGTATTTCGCAAAGTATCCGAAAAGTTGGCCGAAAAAGCTGAGCGTCAACTGGCAGAATTCGAACGAATGTCGGCAAAAATCAAACAATTTTCTACAACGGTGAACACTTCGAACGCGACACGAAACTTGTCACAGCAACAACTCGAGTACCAATTCGCAACGTTGGAGCTTGGAAAACAAATACTGAAAAACGCAGAACGATCGCAACAACTTGAATTGAAATCTTTAAAATTAAAATCTAATTTAACTGACACGGAACGCAAGGAAGTCAACGATCGTCGGAAAACTCTCAAACAAGTGTTTGCTAGCAATTTAACGACAGATTTGCAGAAAATAACCAAAAGTGTAAAAACGGCTGTTATACAACGCAACGATACAATCAATGGATCAAACGATTTCGCTGCGTTTAAGTACAAACTGAACGAGTTAGAAGAAATATCAAATGCTTTGACAAAAGTTTCCGAGTGGAACGAAACTTGGAGCGACACGATTTTGGATACAACGCCGTCGGCAGGCTTGAAACCAGCATCTAATCGCACTATGCCGAATAATACCACCGAGGATAAAACTGGAAACAGCGTTTCTGTGGCTAGCAAAATACGGTCTAAAAATTCGACTTCTGAGTTGGACAAAATGGAAACACTCACCGAACTGCTTGTGACAGAAATTCCAACTTCTGAATTGCATTGGAATTCAGAGTCCAACCGCACGATACAACTTCAACAACTCGAGCGACGAGCTGAAGTTGCGTTAAGTGAAATGTTCAAGCTGGAAAACGCTGCTAAACGGAGCAAAGAAGCACGGAAAATCTTGCGATACTACAACGATTTGATCAACGAAAAAGTAGCTGATGTGTTTGAGTCAACGCGATGGTCGAAATTGGCGAATAAGTTGTCGAATTTCAAACCGAAAGAAGGTAAACCAAACAGAGGAAGCGCAGGCGAGAAATGCAAGTCGGAGAACTGTTTGAAGAACAATACGACAACATCGAATGATGACGGCTCATTTGAAAATCTGTCTACAATTCTCAACGAAGCACAATCGAATTCAACCGCGATTTCGAACGAAGTACTGAAACTTCAGCAATTAGCTGCAAATGACTTTGTAGTCGCCGCTGTAGCGCTTCAAGATCAAGGAATACGGAAGAACAGCTCAGAGCAACAATTTATCGCCGCAAATTTAGCTCGAATCCAACAAGATATCGCTACAGTTGCGGATCGCGATATTTTACGAAAACGAAAAATCGCCGAACATCTCAGATCGATCATTTTGTCGTATAGCAACGCAACAAGTACGACAAATACGCTGACAACGCCGTACAGCTTGACTGGAAGCAAACATTTACGGGTAAAATGGCAACAATTTACCTTGGCAGCCCTCAAACGTTCAAGAGATCGAATTTATCTCGCGAAACATCAAGCGCTTCAGTATGCTGATCTAGCGAACACTTTGAGCACACATCAACACACAAGTATTCGTTCAGCATTGGCTAAACTGGCGAAAGATTTAAATTCAAAACTTCCTGGTTTAAGGGTCGCGTTCGAAACTCAACTGGATATAGCGTTGGTGAAAGCAGGCGATATTTTGTCGAAATCCGAATTCAGGCGGTTCAATGAAATTATTTCAGAAAATCAACAGCTGAGTCAGGAGTCAAGTGGGTTTGACGTGGCCAAGATGCGTATTGGAGAGCAAACTAAACTAAAAAAAATTTTGAAGAAAATCAAAAAAGGCAAAATGTCTGTTGGCAAATTGGACAGATTACTCAAACGTCATCAAGAAATACCGAATTTTATTGAAAATTTAGTTGTCGATGGAACGACCGACGCACCTTCTGCGATCGCAACTACAGCTGTGGCGAGAAAAAGTGGAAAGCCGCCGAAGCAGCAGCCTAGAATTCGTGTCGAAAATCGACAAAATGACAAAATTCTGAAAAGTGAGTTTGAAATTGTTCAATCGCCGAACCCTGCTTATCAGAGCGATGGCATCGAACAAAGCTACAAAAATGATCACAATGCAGTGACACAAAGGTACACAAGCGAAAGTGACGGGAAACTAAGCCAGACAGAAGAACCACAAAACCAAATACAACCAATCGAGCGACTTTTGGTTGAACAACGAGAAAACGCCGAAGAAACGTCTAAAGATACGTTACAAATTAAGCCGGAATCAACAGATTCGTTTCGAAGTCAAATACCGACCGATATCGAATCGTTGGATAAACTGATATTGCAAAAAATGCAAGAATTTAGAGAAAATCCTTATTCTGTTTCTTTGAACTGATTTTTAGTCAAATTGAAAAATGTTTTGGCATCTCGTATAGTTGTATTTGTTCAATGGGTCAAGAAAGGGTTGATAATAATTCTTGATCGGTCTTAATTAAAGCGCAAGGCAACAACTAAACTAGCAGAGCATTGATGATCGCATTATGTTGAGAATTTTGGTTATATACCATTTATAGATATTTGTACATTAATTACACAGTTGTTCACTGTATGCGCAACGAAGTATATAATATAAATCATTAGCTTTAGGGATCGTATGTGGTGTTGTGGTTGTTGCAGTTTATCTGGTCTCGCCGGACCAATGTATAGAACATGGCCGTAACACTAAGCATATTCGTATGCCTAAGCTTAAGCCTAAACAAAAAAATAGGCTAAAGCTTAAACTTATGTCAGTTTTGCGTAAGAACGTTCCGCCTTTGATCTTTATATGGGCCGTTTTGCTGACGTTGTTCTTCTGCTGTTTTACCCAGAAAGTGGCAAATTTTTCACTGTCTCAGTATAAGTGATAATGTAAATCTATGTTTACTACCAGTAACTAAGGCAGCTAAAGGTTTTAAACTACTAAGACTATTAAAGTACTCGAAGTTATAGTGTTAAACTTACTGACCAACTTTACTGATCGCATTCGAACGAAACTTGCAAGTGTATTTAAGCTTTTCTCGTATAAAAATATTCTATTTCCTTCAGATCTAATTTCAAACAAGGATTTGAATCGATGCCTTTCAGTTCAGAATGGTTTTAGCATCAAGTTCAAAAACTTAAAGATCGAATTCGAAGTGGTTTTACGTTGTTAGACACTGCATATTGTGCACTAATTAACAGAGTGCAACCGGAGGTGAAAAATGCCGGAATCGGAGGCCAATGGAACTTGCCGGAACCGGAGGCGGAGCAGGTGCCGGAGGTGAGGCGAAATTAGGTAGTAAAAATGATGGTTAATGATTTAATTTTAGCCAATATCTGCAATACGTTGTAAAGTTGTATGGTTTTACGCTAATTTTCTGTGCAATTTCGGTAATTGTTTCCTGAAAATTGTGTCAAAAGTAAAACGAAACGCTCTAAACAGATAAATTTTGCAAAATTATGCTAAATTTTGCTACCGAAATTGCCGGAATCTCCGGAAAAAATTCTTCCGGAGCCGGAGGCCAATTTTCTGCCGGAGCCGGAGCCGGAGGCAGACCTCCGGTTGTACCTAGCTAATTAACGTACACAAGTTGCCCTATTCTGCTCGCTTTATACTGCATGTGAAAAAGGGTTAATAAGGACTTTATTCAGATTACAATTTTAATACACAGTTTAATAGCATATATGTTTTCATTTTAAATCACAAGTTAAATTTATTCAATAACTTTAGAAGGTCCGCATCCGGACGGACAATCGAACTCTTGGTTGACGCATGTTCGCTCGGGTCCACTGTCACACAGTAACACTTCACAACATTTTTCGCCTGCAACCAGTATTTGCATGCGTATATACACCAGAAACATCACGTACAAGTAAAAGCCCACAATAGGGGTCAGTTATATAATAATGGTATAGATGGGCACCGAATATCCGGAAATGAAAATATCCAGATATATATTCAAAATGGAATATGTATCCGGATATCCGAAATGCTATTGTGTGAAAAAATTTGGATTAACTTACAT
The DNA here is from genome assembly GCA_030248215.1 of Enoplolaimus lenunculus. Taxonomy (NCBI): domain Eukaryota; kingdom Metazoa; phylum Nematoda; class Enoplea; order Enoplida; family Thoracostomopsidae; genus Enoplolaimus; species Enoplolaimus lenunculus. Next base: position 294,942 of record JASANG010003708.1, read on the forward strand.
TGTTTAAAATAGCTGAAGCTACGAAAAAATAATTCTGTATTCAAACCTCAGTCAGAATATAGAACTAAATTCTTGACGATTTTTGTGAACAGATTTGATTTTTTCGATGTATATTGTTTATAAAATTTAGAGCTTGCATCTTGTTGTATACTGTGATAAGCTCAGTCCTTCGGTGAAGCATGTGCATCAAAAGAAGTATAGTGTTCGAATGTTTCGTCGTTTGAGTTTGTGATAAATTACAGGTATACTTAAGATTGTACACGTCCGGAGCCGTCCGTCACCGTCCGGTACTGTGCCGCAAAACCATGAATTTTTACCTGGCATCGCATAACAACTCAAAAACAAAATTTTTCAACTTGCGGTGCCGCACGGCTTTTGAAGTCGCCGCACGACAAGCATTGTGCCGCCCTTATGTATTACAGAATTTTTCTATCGCTTACAAAGATATATATCTTAGCTAATAATTGTTCGTTTACACAAGCAGCTTCATTCGTTTGATGGAAAAAAAGCTCCTTATTAAAAGACCGAATAAAGTTAAGTTTCGAAAGTTTAAAGCAACTTAAGTTTTGAAAGTGCATTCATAAGCATATTAACCTTACATTATCACGCAAACTTTTGATAAGACAAATAAACGTTTAATTCAATGGATAGTTGCAACACCGGATGTATATCAGTATAGAAGGGTGTCGGAGGGCGGGTTAAAATTGAATAACAGTCCGTAACCGAATATCAGGAGGGCACCTCTGGAGAGGCCAAATAAATATCAGTCCCCCTCTTATTCGGGTCACTACAGTGCCTTACAAATTTCTCCGTCAAATATTTTTATAATAAAATGGTAAGGTCCGAGGTTACAGTACTCCCCCATCAAAAAGTTTTTTAAAAATGATAAGGTCCCGCCTACCTGACAAATTTTACCACTAAAACATTTTTATTAGTGAAAAATTGCGTTTCAACGCATTTACCCACCCGCCAACGTCATAAATTTCTTGATCCGCTGCTAAGATCGCAGCACCACTAAAACTAACATGAGCTGAAGTTTGTTCGTTTTAGCGTATTTAGTATATTTCACTGTGATTCTTTTTTCTTGGAACGTAAAACGACTTATGTATATGTATAATTCAAAAGAAGGGTGACATTCTATAGAATCTCTGGCGCAGTGGTTTGAATAGACGGAGACAAACCAAATCAACTCAATTTAAGGTGTCCAGCGCAAATATTTATTATTCTCTCTATCAATTTTATAAAGAGAATACCCAGAACTATTGAAGAAGTTGTTTTACGCTCATAACAATTAGCTTGTGGATCAGGGTACTTCTCTTAGAGCAACAAATAAAAACAAGTGCTGAAGAAACGAAAATTGCGGTTCGCAAACCCAGTAAATCAAGTTTCAGGTATCCGAGATAGAAACTTTCATTTTCGATATCCGGATATCCGGATACATATACGGTAAGAATAGCAAGATATCCGAATATGAAAAAAATCCGATACCCATCACTAAATAAGATCCACTTGTAATTTAAATTTCTGTTAAACAAGCAATGATTTGACGCAAACCACAGCAACTGCAGTATGCACACCAACAATGACTACCTGAACTTCTTTTCGGAATGGTTCAAATTAGTCTTATAAAAAGTTTTTACGAGTCAGCTCAGCACGTGAGAAAACATTTTTTATCAACATCAACCATTCTACGGCATTCAAAATCAGCAAGAATGACTTTTGTTCGCGCATCTTTACAAAGTTTCAGAGGGGAATCTCTCATTCTCATTTCATGCACCACTCTTTGACGTCAGCCAGAGTGTAAACATATAGTAAAAGTAACGGAACCGGATAGCGATCAAAATAACGGAACCGGAAAACGGAATATCCGGATGCATCCTGACGTCAGCTCTTAAGACATTTATTTTAAAATTTTCTACGGTTCTTACATTGAATAATAATTGTATTAATTTATCTTTATACAATTTTAACTTGAAAAATATTTTACGTGAGCGATATGCTTTAAATATATTTACCTTGAGTGCAATCGCTTGCTCCATTGCACCAGTCTGGGTTGACAACGCATTGTTGTGTTGAATTTTGCATAAATCCAGGATTGCATACGCAAATATTGTGTCTGATCATTGCTGAAATTTTAAATACGAAACATCAGGGTACAACCGGCGGTGAAATATACCGGAGCTGGAGCCGGAGCCAGAGCCGGAGGTGAGGCGAAATTAGGTAATAAAAATGATGGTTAATTAGTTAATTTTAGCCAATATCAGCAATATATTGTTAAGTTGTTTGACGCTAATTTTCTGCGAACTTTTCGAAATTCTTTCCTGAAAATTGTGACAAAGATAAACGAAACGCGCTAAACACATAAATTTTGCACCAAAAATTTTGCCGGAGCAGGAGCCGGAGGCCGATTTTCTGCCGGAGCCGGCGACAGACCTCCGGTTGTACCCTGGAAAACGTATAAAAATCGACTTGATCAAACGCGTGACATAAAACCGGGAAATAGTTATTCGACCGGAAGTATTTTGCTTTATATATTATCATTCGGCCTTACCCATCAACATTTTCTAGATCCGCCAATAATGTTGACTAACAAAACGTAAAGTTCTATTCTCAGCTGTGTGTAGCATCTAATATCAGTTGAATTTCAAACAAGCGAACGCAAGCTACGAATCTCAAAAGTTCTGTTGAAGTTTGAAGTATATATAGGTGATCAAAGGTCAAAAATTTCATGTTCTTCGAACATCACCGTTATGTTTAAACGTAGCGAAAATAACGGAAACCGAAAACGGATATTGTAGTATATATATTAAATGTTTCAAACATGTTTCATTTTTGGTAACAGATGCTATGCCATATATGAGAACACAAGCAAAAATGCTAATTTGCCGATTCTCTTCAATTTATTTCCAACTCGTAAAGACATATTAAAGACCAGTATTTGCTTCCTTGTAAGTAAGCTTAGTGTTGCACGTATTTTTTTGCTTTGTGGCTTAGGGTTTGGCTTAAAATTTATACTTGGCATGGTATTACGCTCGTATCAATCATGAAACCTCAAATGGACAAATATTTCATTCACCCTGGTATATAAGCGGCGTCAAAACTCACGGTCATTCATTCGACAGTGTCCATTGCTGACACAATCGGCGTCACTTTCGCATTCGTTTTCGTACGTTAATGGCTTAAACGGCTCTGGTATTAATGGCACAATTTGGCTTCCATTTGTAAACTCGAACATTTCGTCAACTTCTGATGATTGGGAGCTTGACGAAAAGTTTGAAACAGGTCCACAAACCGTTAGCACTGTTGATACAGATAGGATAACACAAATTGTGCCCGTGACGTATAGTTGCATCGTTATTGCTTGCTTTGATTTTGGTATAAAGATGATATTTTGATTTTAAATTTTCAAAGTTTTTAAGTTTAAATTAGTTGATTTTAGATTTTTGAACGCAGTTTCAGTTTTAGTAGCAAACGGTAAAAGCTTACAGTTGCTATTAAAGTGTTTCGCTTTTAACCAAATTTTTACTACAGCTTAACAAGAAACTAATTGACATTTAAATCGATACTAGAACGAAAATCAACAGTAATTGTTCTACAATGTTTCAATCACTACAACATTAAGCCTATTAGGTAAAAGTTTGCGCCTGCATTTATAACCTTACCCCAAACCTAAGTGGCCAATCTATAGAACAGGGCAGGAACAGTAATATAAACATATTCGTAAGACTAAGCCTAAGACTAAGCCTAAGCCTAAGGGTTGAGCCTATACTAAAGCCTGAGCCTAAGCCTAAGCAAAAAATCGCTCTATCAATGCTTAAGCTTACTCTATTACAGTCCCGTCGGAAAACGTTCCGGTCCTGACCTATACATTGGCCACCTACGATATATATGTCAGCTCTGGAAATTTGAAACATTTCAGAGGAAAACTGGACCCGAACCAGATCCAAATTAAAGTTAGAAACACGCTTAATTGTTAAATGTTCAAATTTTGTTTACGGAAACCCAAGAACTTTGTTCAATCATTACTAAACATACGAACGAATTTTAGTACGTATAAATACAATGCACAAAGACGCATTTTTCATAAAAAAATATGAAATATTGCTGAAATACAAGCGTCAATAGATTCAAAGATGTCGTTTAAAGCCTGGTCGGAAAGCCATTATTCTGTACGTTTCTAGTGTTTTCCTAAAGTATTTTTTGTATTCAAAGTAAACACTTTTAAAGTACACAATCGCGCTATGAATACCGTGGTAAATATTGGTGTAATATATACTTGTATAAAGGGTTGTGCCAAGCCGTAGGCCTGTAGCCAAGTGGGTGTTTAGCCCCCACTGTAAAATTTATTTTTTGCCCTACCCTACAAATTTTTCATCCTTGTTTGTATAAGTCATTGAACGCCGTTGCATGAACATCCTACAAAGTTTTAGCTCCCGAGCAAGATGAGCTGGCTGCAACCCTGGATGCGGCCACAAGAGCCGTGGCCAACACTACAAATTCTATTCTCTTAAAAAACTGTGCCTCGCTGAACTATCGTTAACAATTTGTTAATCTTGTCTTAAGGACCAATACTTTAGTCGTTTTTTTTCGGCAAAGACCCTCTCGAATCATATACCTTGCTACAACACCAGTGAGATGAATAAGTATAAACTATTTAATTTAGGAAAATCCGTTAGTAAAAACAACAACGTTTTCTCGTTTGATATACGCCCACAACTGTCATCTTGTGCTATTTAGTACAATTATCTTTTACAGCTTTTATTTTGTAACATAATATATGTTTATGAGAAATTTTCGTTCCAAGCATATTCACCGTACTTCATTCTTGTTGTATGTTTGTATCGCTAAATGCGCACATTTCATCAGTTAACTTTGTACAATATTTAATAGAAATTTCAGCTCGAAAATAAATGTTTATAAAATTTGAAACCAACCTTCGAATGCATCTTTCAGGAAACGAAATATTACTTTTAGCCACCACCCACCACTATTAATCATGGCGTTCTGACGGGGGAGCAGCAACTCCCCTATTCATATATATTTGCTATTGGTCATGGCTGCCAGGGTACAACCGGAGGTCTGCCTCTGGCTCCGGTAGAATTATTGACCGAGGTTCCGGCAACTTCGGTAGTAAAATTTTGCATAACTTTGCAAAATTTATCTATTTAGCGCGTTTCGTTTTACTTTTGTCACAATTTTCAGTTGAAATTTTTTTCCAAATTTCGCAGAAAATTGGCGTATAAAACCAAACAACTTAACGATATATTGCAGATATTGGCTAAAATTAATTAATTAACCATCATTTTTACTACCTGATTTCGCCTCAGCTCCGGCTCCGGCAAGTTTCGTCGATGTCCGGCTTTGGCTCCGGCATTTTTCAGCTCCGGTTGCACCCTGATGGCTACTGCGTCATGTTGGCGAAAGTTGCAGCTGCAATTGCGATTGAAACTGTGTGTTTAGGTCCCGCAAGTTACGAATTCAACACATCGGTTTATTAAATTAAACTTTTAAAGCAAATAAATTCGTTTGAAACTTGATTGATTAATCGTATTTGATATACACGCTAATGGTCAGTATTCTCAACTATGTGTAACAGCAATCACCAGTTGGTAATATTAGTCTTGTAACTTTCAAATCAGTGAAATTGAAGCGTATCAAATTATGTATACTGTCTGCAGCGGTGATTTAAGAGTTGAAACCCGTGTATGTGACATACTGTTTAGTTTTTTAGTGCTACACACACATTTGAGAGTATGCCTCGTGATATCATTGGTTATTCAAGAACTTTGGATTCTCCACAAGACTGAGGGCATGCCCTATCGTTGGGAAAACATTTCTGGAATGCAGGAGCATCGCACATTACCACTGAACAGCATTGTTGATCTAAAACAACCCAATTTTTGTAAAATTAGAACCACAGCGCTTGTTGGCCAACAGCTTCCTACGACTAAAGCAAAATGATGGTAAGCTCAATCTTAGCATAGAACCTAATGATGCACTATAGATAAGATAGAAAAGCACCAGTTGGCAGAATGGAAAGTACCCTTTTCATTGCATACGCCTCTGACCAAACGGTTTAATGATGTGTTAGTCAACGTTCAAAACGGTGTTCAAGTTAAATTTATATGGTTTACCCTCAGCGAGGCAACAGCACTCCTCAACTTTGAAATTGGGACTAAACAACAAAAGATATAAAAAGGTTTCGAACACTTTTGAATTACGAAGACATTAAAGTATATGTAGCGGCCTGCGTTGGTGTACGAAAACACTTACCGTCCGCACAGTCGCTCGCTCCATTGCACCAAGACTCATCTTTCGAGCATCCGTCCTGTTTATTTCCTTTAAATCCAGAATTGCATACACAGAAATTTATCTCAATCATTGCTGAAATAAATCAATATTCAAAAAATACCATTCGGATGTATCAATACACACGGCCGCATCTACGGGCTGGCGCGAGGGGCACTGTTCTAGGGGATCCCCCTGGCTATTTTTGTTCTAAAGCATTAATAAAAGAATTTAATGTTTTTTGTCCCACATATACGAACCACTAGTCAACGTGGTTTCAAATTTGCAATCCAATATCGGTCCTGCCAAAACCTTTTATTCCTAGAACCTGTGTAGTACTTTTTGTTTACGTTTCGGTTCACTTTTTAATTCTTCGCGCTACATCGTGTACTTTTTTACATTTTACTTCCAAAAGGCTGTTTTCTTGCTTATGAAACATTCACAACAACAGCTGGAACGTTGCTCAAAATACGTTTGTGGGGCGTTCCAGTCTAAAAGCTCATGCATTGTTCTATGTGAAAATTTTAAGTTGCACTGCGACGTTTTTGGTGGGAAATATGTAGCGTCAATTGCAAATATTTTACTAAACTTGACTAGTATATACTATGATGCATATATAACAGTCATATGGGCAAAATTATATTTAGTTAGGGATTTCGCTTTATGTAATTAGTAATAAGTTGAATTTCAACTGAATTATTACAATTTGTTTTTGCCTAATTTCACTGTCATCCAAAATAAATACGCTTCTAAATTGTTCTAAGACATTTAGTCGGCTGGCGTGAGCTGTTCAACCAAACTGGAAAATGCTAAGAATAGTGTTGTGACTTGAAAGCAACAGATTTATTAACCCAATAAATGAAACAAGCCAATAACAGACCCTGTGAAAATTGGATTGGCTCTTGATTTGTATAAGGAAATGCATTGGATCCGTGTACTAACAAATAGAAGTTAAAAAAGTTATTAAAACTTACTATCCGTATTAATTAGAAGACCAGGCCATGCCCAATGTCAAATAAGGATGGCTTGAAAGCAACGAGACTGATTCGTAGGTTTAGGTTTGTGTTTAGGCTTACGCTTAGGTTTATTCTGTTGCTTAGGTTTGCGCTATCTTTTACGCTTAAGTTTAGGCTTACGCGTAAGACTGACTTATAGGTTTAGAATCATGCTAAGGCTTGGGTTTAGCTTAATATTACGTTTAAACTGTACGCTTAGGCGTAAGGTTAGCGTTGAGCTCAGCCTAATTGGCTCGGCTCATATAGTGATCATGGGTCAAACTTACGATTACTCGTATCACAATAGCTATTACTAGGGCAATCTTCGTCAGTTTGACATTCATCCTCGTCATCCTGCGATGTTGACAAGTCGATTACTAGCAATGAAACCAATGCGAAAATGCAAATTTTGTACGCAGTAAACGATTTCATATTTTGAAGCGTGTAACTGTGACTATTAAATTAAAATGATTCTAAAATTTGAATGAAGACTTTACAGTAGTGAAAATATGCGTATTTTGCGACCACTACTACCACCACCGTATTGTGGAGTGAGAGGCTAAATTCGATCATTATGCGGTTGTGGTAGTTCCAAAACCGGCGTACAGGGTCCGGTAATTTTTTCCACTTCTCGCTATTTTTGGAGCGCATTTGCTGTTCAAATCAGCTTTTAGGAAAGCTTGAAAAATGATTGATATGTAGTTTTAAATATTGTTGAAAACATTGTTGAATGGCTGATCGACAACGGATGCAAAGTCACAACTCCGCCTCATAAACCAAAGCTTCATTTGTGCAACAGTTATGAGCCCAAAAAAGTTGGCTATGCAATATTTCATGGAACAAAATCACTTCAAGGGCCCGTGTAGCGAGGGGGGTTCAAGTATATTGCTACCGCATACCCCTTTTCACTGCTAGCTGTAAACTTTCTGTAAAATTGTTCGTTGTCTGCTGTTTTTTTGTTTGTGTGAAATCACTGTATTGCAAGTGCACGATATATGTTGTACATTGCGAAGTTTCAGGTTTGATGCGTAAAAATTACAGCGGCCGATTCGGAAATTTCAGGCGAGGGCGCGAGCTCGATACGTATCTAACTGTAAAATAACGGTGAACAAATTGAGAAGCTAAACGCAGTTTTTGCTGGGGCATAGAACACTTATTTTGAATTTGAACCTATTTGTTGGCCGAGTGCTTGAGCAGTACCCTTAGATCAGCCAGTTGTGCAATAAATATTGATTGCTTGCAATATATGCCTGTCGCTAGACAAATCTGCGGTGGGTTTGGGTTCGAATAAATCCTGCGAGGAGCATGCACAGATTTCACTTGACCTAGATACTGGGCGATCATAACGCTTTAATCCTATTACACTGATTGTAATAATTTCTGTGTTGTGGGTTTAGCGTTTCATCCCCTTTCTGGCTGTGTGGGTACGCTGTAATCTGTGCATCTATACATTGCGTATCGATTATTAATTCTGTGAATATGTCCACAGTGTTACAGCTGCAATAACTATCTTGGAGTGGGAGATATGGTAATAAGTTAGTAAAGATTTTGACTGTAGGATTTAAATTTATGGCATCCTTACGGATTATGATTGGGGTGTGTAGGTACTTATTTTTAACTGAAATAAAGTTTTAATTTGAATTCCGCGATCCAGTAGCCTCCCTAAGTAAAATTGATAAGATGGTAATTTTGAGAATTGGAAGTCACCCGAATCAACCCTTGGACGACAAAACATTGTTTTTAGGTACATTTTTGTTAATTTTAAGTAAAATTTTGTTTTGAAAATTACGGATTTTCGTCAAAATAGTGGATTTTTTAACTTTTTATGCGATTTGAAAGATCAATTTTGTTTTTAAAATAAATTACTCGGGTCAAAACAACATACTTTAGATTTTTGAACTATTTTAAAAGTTTAAATTTTCATCTAAAAACTAAATTTTTAAGACAAACAGCTTTTTGTTAGATTTTAGCACAATTTTAAGTTAGAAATTTTTAATAAAAACTTTTTTAAGTTAAATTTAGCGGTTTTTCAACATTTTTGAAAAATTTTAAAATTTTATCATAAAATTCCTAGAACGCGATTAACCTTTCGTTTTACGGATATATAAGCGCAGAGCAAGTTGGGTTCGGGGGCTCAGTGGTATACGGGAGCGAGTTGCTGCCCGACGCCTTAGCGGATTTTGTGTTTTGGAGTTTATGATTTTAGAGTTTAACGATTTTGGGTAGTTAATTGTTATAGTTGCACGTGAAGTAAGCGTTTAGTGTCGAGATAACTGTACTGTATTCTTGAGATAAGAGTATTTGGAGCCCGTTGTGTACGATAATTTGTGAAGTCTAAGTGGAGTTTCTGACTAATTTTTGTGTGAATTTGGAATTTTTGTGAAAATTCGTGTGCGATATTTATTGCTAAGCCGGTTTGTGGAATTTTTACGATTGGAATATTACAGCGTGCATACGAGAATTCATTCCGCAAGGAGTCCCTAAGTTTCAAATAATATTTCATAAATACGTAGTTGTGTAATTTATCTGGTTAGACAAGAAGTTTTTTGGTTTGTATGATGTTGATTACAAGTATTCTGGGGTGTCAATTAGTGCTATTTTGGGCTTTTAAATGGTCTACTGAGTTACCGAGTAGTAACAGATTGATATTTAAGAGTGTTTTGCCCTTCAAGGGAGCCATAATTTTATTGTTCTGTGGCTTGTTTTATGGTTCTGAAAGTACTTATTTTGTGTTACGCGATCTGAGATTGTTTTGGGGCATAGGAAAGTTTAAGCATTTGTTTCTGCCATGGGGCTTGAGTTTAAGTAAGTTGTTTAGATTTATAGCTCGTGCGATTTTTATTGTAAAAGAATTAGAGATTTGTGCTTGCTTTGGTAACCTTCGAACTTAATTAAGAAGTTGTTCTCCAGAGTGATGACCGAGTTTGAAGTTGTATTTTTTAAGTTCGCTGCGTTACAAAGGCCCATGTTACTTTAAGGGACGTCCAGGTTTGTCTAGTGGATCCATAAAAGAGTAGGTTTAGATCCTAGATTACATTTTTGGCTTAGGCTTAAGCTTAAGCTTAGGAACACATTTTTGCAACACTTAGGCTTAGGCTTAGGAATATGCTTGATCTACTATTACACTTGCGTGCGGTAACGGTAAATGTATATTAGTTGAAAGTTCCCGGTTAAAACCCAATTTTGAACTCTACAACTTAGGCAAAATACTTAGAAACATATGTAAGAGCATTGCTTAATACACGGTTCATGTTGTGCTATACTTAGGAACAAAGGAGTGAAATGTTTGATTCGTTGGGCTAGTCAGGTTGTATTCGAATGGGCTTATGTGAAACCACACTTTTATTCAAGTGATTGCTGAATTTGCCTCATCGAACAGCTGCGAAACCAAAAATAACATCGAATTAAAACACAAAATTGTACGTCGTTTAGAAACAGTTGACACTAAATGCTCAAACCGTTCAATTGCAAAGCCGTTTTATACTCCACGTTTGATGCTTGTGCTGAAATTAAGGTGATAATCCAGTTGAAATTTTGCAATATTCAACTATGAATAATCATCTGTAGCTTAATAATAACAACCTGTTTCAAAGCTGATATCAAAGAAAAAGCTGAAAATTTGAAACAAACAGAAAAAAATTAACAAAAAAATAAAAAAAAAAAAAAAAAAAAAAAAAAAAAAAAACAAAACACAAACACAAAAAAAAAAAAAAAAACACACAAAAAAAAAAAAAAAACAAAACAAAAGCTTTGCCAAAAGTTAAAAACCACTCAGGATTCGAACCTTGGCTCTTTTGCCTTCAAATTAAATATGCTACCACTACAACATGTGATCGATTGCAACATGATCCTATACCGGTATGGCTTAGGAATAGTTTCATCCTTACGCTTTGACGTACGCATTGACTTAGACTTAGGAATTTGTTTATACTACTATTCCGGCCCTGATCTGTACATGAATGTCTTCACATACTGTAGTGACCCGAATAAGAGGGGGACTGATATTTATGTGGCCTCTTCAGAGGGTAACCCCCCTTGTTATTCGGTTACGGACTGTTATTTATTTTTAATCCGCCCTCCCCGCCTTTTGTTGAACATATATATACGGTATTGCAATGAAAATGGTAAAAAATGTTGATTTGAGTGAGAAAGAATCCTTAATGATCTTAAGATGCTCAAATCGTTTTGTAATAAATTAATAAATTTGATATAAAATTGATCTATTTGTACCAAAATTATTTCGCAACGCTGTTCCATATATTGATTAAGGTTTAGGACAAAAGACTGCCGAAACCTAAGACGTTTTATAACTTTAACGTTAGCCTAATAGCCTGGAGTGTTTTAAACTACACTGTAAATCCCAGTGAGTTGATTTTAACTCAGAATGAGTTGAATCACTCAGTCTGAGTTAGGACTTTCAGAACTCAGAATTCTGAGTCAATAAAATTTACTCTGAATTAATTATTCAACTTATCCGTAATAAACTGAACTCAGAGTGAGAATCAATTCAACTCAGAATGAGTTAATGTTAACTGTTATTAACTCAGAAATAACTAACTCTCTAGCTGAGTCGATTAACCAATTCACTGGAATTTACAGTGTAGGCTTACGGTAACTACCCGTGTTGTTTCGATTGTGAAATGAAATCACGCTTTTGTAAAGTAATTATTTTATATTTGTGAAAATTAACTTTTAGGCCCATGTAAAGATCAGGGGCGGAACGCTTTTCTGTGGGACCGCAATACAGGTAAGCTGTATGCTTTAGGCTAATTTTTTTTGCTTGGTTTAGGCTTAAGCTTAGGCTAAGGCTCACGAATATGCTCATGCTTACGCTCAGGCTTAGGTTTAAGCTTAGGCCTAGGCTTAGGAATACGCTCATTCTTACGCTTAGGCCTAGGCTTAGGCCTAGGAATATGTTTATAATACTGTTCCGCTCCCGTTCTTCACATTGGCCACGTTACTTTTTCTATAAAATAAAAATATTACTGTTCACGTTTGATACCTGAAATATGATAACGATTTTGTGAATTTTGATTATATCAGTTCAACACATTTCTATCCCGGAACGCTTTTGTGTTTTGTACTGGTATGGACACCGGCATATTATTCTTACAATAACAGGTGAAAAGCAACTATGAAAAAAGTTTCAGCATCAACATTCAGTTCAGCCCGCTACGGAGTAGTGGAATACACCACGACCAGTTTGCGAGATTGGCCCGCATACAGATCAGGGCAGTAACAGTAGTATAACCATATTTCTAAGATTAAGTCTAAATTTAAGCCTAAAACCAAAGCGCACTAAAGCTTAAGTTTACTCTATTGCACTCTCCCGGAAACACAGCACCTCTTCTGATAGAAGCATGGTCCGGTGATGTTTGATGACCACAAATTTCTGTTGAGGAACATTTTGCTATACCGCTCCGAAGAAAACATTTTTCATTGGTTCTCTCATACTGAGGAATGCCAAGTGGTGATTGGTCGTTTCAGTAAAAAATTTTTTAACATTTTTCATTGGTTCTCACATAATGAGAAATGTATGTGGTGATTGGTCGTTTCAGTAATAACATTTTTCATTGGTTCTCACATAATGATAAATGTCAAGTGGTGATTGGCCGTTTCAGTACAATAAAATTTTTATAACACTGATTAGAACCAAAATCACACAACCAGTATGATTTGAGGCACAAAATCAACAATTTTAATGGTGTAAAATATTGTCGCATTACGAAAAATTTACGAGTCAATTTACTTTGTCAAAAGTGTGGAAAATTTGCGTTTGTGACAACAAACTTCAGCTTTACCGCAAGATTATTCCGGCTCTGATTTGAATTAAACGCGGTCTGGACCAGCCCATAGCCACAGAGCAATCAGTGTGGGCTCAGCCTCCCATAGAAGAGTTTTAGCCCCATCACAAAAATTGTGCAACCTTGATTTGTAAGTCATTGAAAACACTTGGGTGCATTTCTGAAAATGTTTTAAACCAATCCCCAGCAAGGTGAGCGGACTCTTGGCCTGGTTCTTGTTCTTCCCCGGTATTTGCCGTTGGAGATGTAATAATCACTTTGCAAGCTTACAACGCGGAGAAATTGTCCTTTGGCCAATGTAAAGAACAGGAGCGAAACAGTATTACAAGCATATTCTTATGCCTTTGCGTTAGCGTAAGCCTGAGCCTAAGCGTAAGAATGAGTTTATTCCTACGCCTAAGCCTAAGCCTAAGCACAGCGAATAAATTACTCTAAAGCTTAAGCTTACTCTTTTCTAGTCCCACAGAAAAACGTTCCGCCCCTGATCTTTACATGGGTTGTACTTCTAATGTAAAAATCATACCACAGTGCATACATGAATTGTTCCGCCGTGAAGATAAGATAGCTTATAAGCCGAATCAAGCGCAGATTAACTTAGCGTCTTCGTAACCACCAAGCTTTATAGCTGTCAAATTTACCTACTCATCGCGGTCCCGTATGTACTGTAGAGGTTCGTCCCAAAAACTTTATGACCAGCGCCTCCCAAACAAATTTTTTGGTGAGATTTATTTGTGTGACCCACATCTTTGTTGCCAAATATGTTAAACAAAACATATATTTGCTTTGAAAACTCTTCTATATACCAAATCTACATGCATGCATTGTGTACTGGCAATATATTTTGCCAAAATCACAACATTAACCCTGCAAAATTGCTAATTGTTTTTGCAACCTTTAAATTTTGTCAACACCTGTTTTTTGTCGTTCATAGTTCTATTTCGCCAAATTCAAATTCAGACAAAACTTGATAAACATTTTCGTTTATCCGTTACCGCATAGTTTCAACTCAAGTGTAAATATAAGTTTTATTTTTTTGCTTAAATTGGATGGAAATTATGAAATTATATCAGCGAGTTTGTGCTAAAACTTAATTTTAAACTTTAGATAAAATGCGTCAACGGTTTTATAGACGACGCATGGCCAATGTTACTCTAAGGGGCGTAACAGTAAATTAAGCGTATTTATAAACCTAACCATGAGCGTTGCAAGAATGAGTTTCTAAGCCTAAACCTAAGCCTAAGCGTTGCAAAAATGAGTTCCTAAGCCAAAGTCTAAACAAAAAATGTAATCTAGAATCTAAACCAACTCTTTTATAGACCCACCAGAAACCTGGACACTCCTTAAAGTAACATGAGCCGACGACACGAGGCATTTTCGTCTCGCATACCGAATCACTCTGGCGGTGTTGTGTGTTTTTGGCAAATGAGAGCTAAACGTGTTAACGTTTTCACCAGTTCCACATTGGTCATCGCCATGCTGTGCAAACCCGTAGCCGGCTCACCTTCTTGCTAGGTGGGCTAAACATTTTTCTCGAGAGGCATACAAGGTATTTTGATGACTTACAAGCAAGGTTGCCAATTTTCTATGGGAAGCAAAATTCTTCCACGGGGACTGAGTCCCCCATGGCCACCCTCCGGCCACGGACCCCGTGTTTATGGCAAACTGAGCATTTTACCCAAAAATGTATAAATACTTCTTTGGTAGCCATGTTCATCATTTGGCCGATTGTTCGGCGTTTTCTGCTCACAAAACTTCATTTAAATAATTTTTGCTTTTGAGAACAACAAAAATCAAATTTTATCACTGAAGCATTTAAAATTTAGTACGGCACAAAACAGTAAAACAAGCAAAAACTTAACAATAGCAATCACTAGTTTGATACACAAACTGTTATCCTAATTTAATAATGAATATTCCATTTTAAACTACCAGTTTAAAATTTGACGATCAAAAAAATAACGTTTGTCATACTTTTCAGTTAAGTTTCACTTAATATAATTTTAATTTGGCGAATATTTTACATAATTTTGATTGGTTGAAAAAACTTTTACCTGATAAAAACCCGATTGGTTGAAAAAACCTTTTACCTGGAAAACATTCCGCAGTTTTTGAGTGCAAAATTTTGAGATTCAGTCCTGTGTCTGTACTTACGCAAATTTTTTCATTTTCGTTGCAAAATGTCTCAGAACTGGACAGCTACTCAAAGTCCTCTTGAGATGTTTCTCCTATTTTTGCAATCAATGACGTCAGATGTTTTAAGTTTTAGCAAAAAAATTAGTCTAAAGCTTAAGCTTACTCTTTTCTAGTCTCACAGAAAAACGTTTTGCCCCTTACCTTCACATATCCCGAGATGCTTATACCTCCTATTTTTACCATCAACGACGACAGATGTTTTAAGTTGTTTTTGGTTTTTCATTTCAATTCTAAACTTGTCTTTACAGCATTTTTTTTATTTGTGCATCTGTTCCGTTGCATGCGAATTAGGTTTGACATTTCGTCGGCAAATCCTTGTATCCTGGTTTAATTTTAATTTAACCTGTTTCACCGGTAAACGAGCCTTTATGGAATTTTATCCTTTTCACAGTGTTCTTTGTTGAAGTTATAGCACGCAAGTGTAGCATTTCAGGTAAATATATGAGAATTTTTACACGTCAAACTGTATATACACTGCCTAAAACTGTTCATATAGGAACATTTTGTAAAGCTAACACACTGTAAATTCCAACGAGTTGATTAATCAAATCAGTTAGTGAGTTAAGTTAATTCTGAGGTAGTACATAAAATTATTCTGAGTTGATTTGATTCTTACTTTAGGTTGAGTTATTTCCGATTGAGTATATTGATTAACTCAGAATGAGTTGAATCAACTCAGAATTCTGCGTTCTCACAGTCTTACTCAGACTGAGTGAGTCCAATCTTTCGGTTTTAATGCTGCCATCTTTTGTTGCTAAGTAGCGACATCAACATTCTAAACCGATTTTCGTAACGGTAAAACGGATATTTTTTGTACCATTGGTGTTTACAGGAAATGTCCTTCGTAACTACAAAGCAATTTTCGAACGTCTGATATATAGATAGTTTGCTTAAAAAAATTTAAAATTTCTAGTTTGCGGCCAAACTAAATATTATTTCTCGCCAAACGTTGAGTTTTCCCGCCCACAATATGAACTTCTTCGCCAAAATCTGAATATCCCGCGTAAATTTGAATTTTTGTGAAAAAATTTTAATTCGCTGCCAAAATTAAAAATTTGCCTCATAAATTTCAACTTTTTCAGCCAAATTCTATTGTCACGCTAATTTTCAAACATTACCGCCAAAATGGACAATTTCTGCCGAAATTTGAATTTCCCGCCAAAATTTGAATTACCCTCACAGTTTGAATTACTCGTCGAATATAACAAGCATCATACCGATGGAGAACTTGCGATTTGTCCGTTATACCGTTGTCAAAAACATCTATTTAACAAATTTGTGTTGTAATTAATTCTATGAAAATTGTTTTTTGTAAACACTTATGGAGGTTATGCAGTTGATATAAAACGATTGGTACGTTGTATGTGCGAAGCGTACACATTAAAACATTTGTGAAGCTAAGCCTTAATGTCTTACTCTGGCTAAAATTTTTAAGTCGAGTTAACTTTCCTGTGCCCTCTGTCTATTGATTCGATTTTTTTGTCAACTCAAAGTCTCACTTGCGAACAATACACGCGTGCTGTTTTTGTTGCTCAATGGAACGAAATGTAATGTTTAATGAGTCGTGTTTTATATCCAACGCATATACAGGAAACAATTGGTTTCAACTGCTGGCTGAAAAATCGGTTAATTGGACTATCAGCAGCGATATGTACGTATGACCGTCATTGCGAACCCAGTATGCTTTGTAGGGCGCAAAACATCAGGGCGCAAAACATCAGAAGGGACATACTGTAACGACTCGAATAAGAGGTAGGTAATAAGAAGGAGGTCCCTATTTTGAGTCCTAATCAATAGGAGTCCGTATCTCTAATAAGAGCCCGTAAGAGGATAAAGACTTTAAACCGAAATTAGAGTCCGTAAATGTCAATTATCCCTAATTGTAGCGCATAAATGAGTCCAGCACTAAATATAGTTGAGTTCGAAACATTTAAGCATACTTAGTTTTGAAAGTACATTCTTAAGTATAACCTTGCATTATCCCGCAAGGTTTTGATACAAGACAAGCAAACGTTTAATTCAACGAACAATTGCAGTACCAGATATATCAGTAACGAAGGGTGGCAGTCCCTCCTCTTATTCGTGTCAAAACAGTACTGGCAAATCCCATGAGTTATAAGCATAAACAACATTTTTCTATGGAAGCAACGCATTTGTAGGGCAACCTCAGCTTTCCTGACCCCTTCTAGCATTAACAGGGAGCAATCTATTGGGGAATAACCAGAGGTCCCCTTAAGGCTAAAGCTACGGCAGAAAATCGATTTCCAGCTCCAGCAGAATTTTTGCCAAAGTTGCGGAATTTTCCGTAGTGAAATTGTTCGCAATTTTGTAAGAGTTCTGGTTCGCTTGAAATACATTTATAACTTTGGAGCAATTCTGGAATTGCTAAATTGCGAAATTTTTCCTAAAAGATAATTATACCAAATTTTTGGCAACACTTTGCAGATAACTGATAAAGTTGGCAAAATTAGCATATTATCCGGTAATTTTTTGTTCACCTCCGGCTCCGGCAAATATTGTTACAGAACATCTAAAATGTTTACCTGATATCACGGAGTGCACTTAGGTTGACATTAATTTAGTTTACATAATAATATTATTCAGTAAAGTATGAACAGTTTAGTAATAGCATTAATAGTTGCGTTTTTCGCCAGCATTGCAAGCATTCGACAATCAGAATCGAGGCTGGTGTTTCTACATCAGCGGCCGTTGCTTCCGGAGGTTGATGTAAGTGTGATTCACCTTTTAACTTAATTTTTACTACTTATATGGTATTCTAAATTGTTGTAATCGTTGATAAAATTAGTTAATTTCAGTATAACATAATTATCAGTTCTTAAATCACCGCGTGTAAACGGATAGTAAAAATAACGGAAACGCGGATGGATCGAAATCAAAGTAACAAAAAGTAAAACCGTAAACGAATATTGAAGTATAAAAGTTTCAAAGATATTTTTGTAATATTTTTTGTTCAATTTTATTGTTTTATAACTTCAAATGTAACAATTGCAGCACGTCGGTAATGAAAAATTGACTGATTTGTACGTTGTACACTACTGAGTAATGGTCCAATATTACTTTGAGGGGCGTAACAGCAGATAAAGCGTCTTCCTAAGCCTAAGCCTAAGCGTTGCAAAAATGAGTTCCTAAGCGTAAGCCTAAGCGTAAGCCTAAGCAAAAAAATGTAATCTAGCATCTAAACCCACTCTTTTATAGACCCACCAGAAACCTTTTATGAATTTAATCGCTTCAAACTTCAGGATTCATACTTTGACAAGCGTAACCGTGAATCGACATGGCCCCAAATTCAGTCTCGAGCGCAACATTTCGGTCGAGCTCAACGTAACGCAGAAATGTTGAACGGAATTTATATGACCGATAAGAATTTAATTGATCGTATGAATAAAGTTGGACGATAAAACGTTGACAGACAAAACCGACCCCATTTTTGGTAGCCTATTTTCACAGGTCAACACCGGTCATGGTCGTGATTCTTGCAAAAACATCGGTGCACCCGAACGCGTTTTTATAATTAAAACACTTACGTTTCTAAGGCCCCTGTTAATACATAGAGGCCTGCTTACTGGGAGACAAAAAGATCGGAGAACTTAAATACTCGGAAGTTTGGGCTTAGGCTTTGGCTTAGGATTAAAATTGGGTTTATGTTCAGGTTAAGCATAGGCTTATAGTTAGGTTTAGTCATACACTTAAGCTTAACTTACGCTTAAGAGGCATGCGCTTATAAATACTACGCGCCGTTTTGGAAATGGGTCGTAAATTTAGGAACTTACGGCGCTGAAGCTGTAACTGTTGACCTACTTAAGCACCGTAATCGCTAAAAATTACGACCATTAGATGCTACTTGCTGTTTGGTGATGATTTATGTACTGAAATAAATTTTGAACATATTAAAACATTAAATTGTAAGTTAAGGGCTCATATTCTCAAATGTGCATAACACCTATCGCCAATTTATGATAGGTCTGGTAGTTTACCAACCATCGAATTTTAAGGTTTGAACATCAGCTCATTTTACGCATTATTGGATTTGTTTTACTCTTGTGCCAGTTTTAAATCCTATAGTTACAGGAGTTCGTCAGTTTGAAATTCCTAACTGGTGAATCCTATAGTTACAGGAGTTCGTCAGTTTGAAATTCCTAACTGGTGAATCCTATAGTTACAGGAGTTCGTCAGTTTGAAATTCCTAACTGGTGAATCCTATAGTTACAGGAGTTCGTCAGTTTGAAATTCCTAACTGGTGAATCCTATAGTTACAGGAGTTCGTTAGTTTGAAATTCCTAACTGCTGATAGCTGCTATAAACTTTTGACAATATTGGTCAAAGTCTTATTGGTAATCTCGATATGGTGTGACCATTGCTTGCACCTTAAACTTGCATATTTACAGCATCGAACACGTTTTTTCCATGTTGATTCGACATCAACGTAAAATTATGACGACAAAATGTGAATGCCACATGGCATTGGCATACAAAGCCTGATCTCAAGTGATCACGGCATACAAATAGTCATATTTTACATAACATCACTGGACATTTATGCGAATGTCATATAATATTCCAAAGTTCCACCAAATATTCCATGATTTTATACAAAACATGTAATTAGCGCGCACTAATTAAATAGTTAAGAGTAATAGATAATGCGGCATTAAATGATAGCAAATGTTGAAGTAGCGTGTATTTTTGTGTTTCTGTTGAAAATTTTCCATAAATATATTCAAAGAAAGAATAATTCAAGTTTCGAATTTTAGTATCATATGACATTCTGCAGGAGATTCAGGCTAGTTTACCACAACTTTGCAGACATTTTCAAACATGTCATATGATATTGACCGACAATATTTCGAATAGCATATGATATTGTGCAGTACAAACAGTGAATGTCACATCAGGATAGCAGACAATTGAAATTTGTTTAATTTGATAGCGGATCAATGTGCAGACAACACGTTACCCGCTATTGTGATAGGGACAAAACGCGTTCCAGGTTGCCCCAGTTATAATATGAACCCCGCATGAAAGTGTCGGAAAAACATGCTTGGTCCACATTATAACCGGTGCAGCTTGGGTCATGTTTCGGTCCAATCATGTGGACTTCACGTTATAACCGGGGAAGCTTTGATCATTACCCCATATCGTATTCAAAAACAAGTATTTGTGTGCTATTATGTGCGGATCAACTTTTGTTCTTCAATATCATGCGATATTCGAGGTATTGTCTGCAAATATCATTCTTATCTGTTGCGTCTTTACTTTGTTGTCTGTTTGGAAACAGTAGGCAAGACGTGTTTCAGAGACAAACGGAAGAATATTGTATTTGTTTGCCTAGCCCAGGCTGTTAGTAAATTCAAGTATGAGTACATGGCTGACGTTTCCGATGGCATACAACGGCATTAACCCAAAAAGCTTGGAACTCTAGTTTGACTGAAAACAAGATCTCTATAGCAGGGTGTTTCCGAATAGAACTGGTGAAGGTTGATAAAAACCAATTTCAAACCGATTCGTCAACTTCAAGCAGGTTATTTATGCCCGACAGACCTACCTGGTTCGTACTTGGTCGATTAGAATATCATCACGACTCGCACGATGCCAAAACAAGAATGGCATTGTATATAAATAGGCTCACCCCTGGCTATTAAGCACAATAAATACATAATCAAGCTCTTCTATTTGTTGAGTGATCTAAATTTTAACTGGCCAACCGGGAATCGGGTGCCCGCAAGAAAGATGACCAGTCCACCTCTGGGCATGTTTTATGTGCAACCCGTGAATGGGAAATATATCCGAAATATATGTTGTAGCCCATGTGGTAATTCATCCGAATTCCGAATTAGGCTAGTTCAAAGCGGAACTACGACTTGGCACAGCCCAAGGCGGAATAATGTCTGATAAAGCTGTGTGTTTTCTGATTGGTTACTTGATAGTCGTAATCCTGCTTGATTACACAGCTCTCAGTATTAAAACAAACTGTTTGGAAGCAATTGGTGGCGATTACTTAGCCAATCAAAAAAGAGTGTTCGTGTCAGCCAATCGTCTTTGCGTGTGGCGTTTAAGGGTGATAACCAAATCACAAGGCGTGCACATGTCGCACAGAAAGAATTACGCCATAGACTAGCCCAAGTCGTAATTACGCCCTGGACTAAACTCAATTCGGTATTGCGCTAAATTACGACTTGGGCTACGACATATCTACGTAATCCCTATCGTCGCGAGAGTACAAACGTTTTATATTCTTTGCAGTGTGATTAACCAATTTTACACTAAAACAAAACACAGATTTGAACTCCGAAATCAATTCAAATTGCTTTGACATAAAAAAATTGAAATAATTTTCGAAATCATTAATCGCTTTTGTGTCAGTATTACACGAAACGTGGAGCATCGAAGACCTTTGATCTGACGCACAGAAAGCGAATCCCTGCGGTGTTGTTTAGCAAATTGTTTTGAAACTTAACGAAATATAGCATTAATAATACCGACCTGATGTTGGAAATTGTTCAGCACATAAAATTATTCATCAACACTGACCACATCGAAGGGAAATAAAAATATAAAACTGTCATGCGTATTCCGCGATATCATGAGTACAACAGGTAACGTTTGAGAGGGCAGTGCGGTGCACATTGAAGCTTTTTTGTCTTCAGTGCGCTCTGTACAGCATCAACTTCCAAGTTGTTGCAGTGTTTCTGTTTTCGAATCCATGTGATACATAATAGTGAAAAAAGCCTGCTAGCGAAAAAGCCAAACGAAATTTTAGCACTAAATATTAATACAAAATTTCTGTTTTGAAACATGTTAGGCGCCACTACAGGCGTAATTCGTCCTTGTGTTTTCCAGTGCATTTATAAATAGGTCAGTTCGATAAAGTAAGGCAAATGATTCTATGATTTTTTCTAAAATTGTCAAAGCTAATTTTTAATAAAAATTTGAGCAACGAAACTAACCATATTATACAACATCGAACCGCAGCGGGAATACTTCAGCATTGAAGATATATTAATTAGGAAAATTCTGCTAACGAGATTCATGGTAAACAAAAAATAAAGTTAGTAATTTTTTGATTAAAATTATTCAGCATAAATTCCTAGCTCATACTATGGCCCGTATTTTCAAACGAATGTAGCGCCTATCATTAGTTGGTGATAGGTGTTGTAACCTTCGAACCACTGAACGCCGAGGGTCAAAATTTAACACATTTTTTTCAATATAGTTTGCTCTACTTCTGAACCAATATTGAGCTTAAGCACCGCAGTAGTTATGGGTCTAAGCACGTATTACTAACTGATGATAGTTGCTATACACATTTGAAAATATGGGCCGAGGACTGTATATGACAAACAACATTTCAGTTTGAAATTATTAATTTATTTTTAATTACAAAATTTTCATCACAAAACTGCTAAAAATATATTACTACTGAATCGCTTCGATGCTGGAGTCTTTACGCTTATTTTGCGTCATTCGCAATAATTTTGTCAACGGTGGCACAAAATCATTTTTACAACTGCGTTCGCTGTAGGTGACAATCAGCACCAAAATATTAATTTTTCTCGCGCACAGAGCGTACCATAACCAAGCAATTGCAATTTATACGATGCAATAAATGCAAAACGCAATAGTATTTCACAATAATATGCGTATGCGCAGTACAAGATCACCATAAAACGTCAGAACCGCCTCTTGCTCAAGTTTCAATTTCCCTGTGATGGAACAGAATATACCTGACTGCAGAAAGCAGTTGAATTAGGGTTGCGCTATACTGGTAGCGCGCCACTGCACACCGCCGCTCGCCGCCAGAACGTCGCCGGAAGGCACCGCGCGGCGCTGTGAAACTTTATTACAAATTACCGAACGCCGACGTATGGCTCAGTAGCGTATAGCGCAACCATTATACAGTAGCACATGTAGCAGAGCGAAGAAAAAGTTTTAGATTGTTATAATGCTACACTGCATAAAAAGGTGAGTCAAATTGACTCTAGCCGAAATAGGCTTCTCTTGACTGCGTAAACTGAGTCAAAATATGACTCCGTCAGATTCAAATTGAGTCGAATTTGGCTCAGGTGGAGTCGAATTTTGACTCAGTTTGCGTATTTAGGAAAAGCCTATTTCGGAGAGACTCAATTTGACTCACCATGTTTTACAGTGTAGTTTTAATCAATTTTTTAATATTAAATTCACACAAATCATGTTGATTGGACCGGTACCAGGACGCATCACCGCTGAAAATTGATTTTGTTTTTTGTTCTGATGGCTTCGGCTTACATTTTCGCGCAATATCTTCATTCTTGTAATATTGTGATCTGAATAATAGAAGGATGTAATGAGAGTCCGCCTCTTTATTTTGAGTCTGAATCAATAGTAGTCTATATCCCTAATTCGAGTTTGTATCTGAATGCAGTCCAATAATCTTTAGAGTCCATAAATGTTACACTTTAATTCGATTGCACAAATGCCTTTTGAACAGTATATACCGAGTGCTGGAAGAACATAAAGGTCACGTCTAGAGAATGTTCGGTAAATCATAGACGTGACGTTCCTGTTGTAAGCCCTGAAGCGCTTAGATCGCATTACCAGGAGTTGTTCAAAAAACAAGATATATTTCCCGCAGTTGTTTCTTGACAAGAGACCTGTCACAGAGTTGGACGAAGTTCCGATCTATAGAAGAAGTCGTCTACGCCATAAATTCTCTTCAACTTGGCAAGGCACCTGTTCCCGATGGCATACGAGCTGAAATCGTAAAAGCCGGAAGGCTGGTGCTAGCTAAGCGCCTTATGAGCATTCCTTTGGTAGAATCTGGAGAGGTAAAACTCAGCTTCCAAGAAGTTGGGGTAGATGATGACGTTGTCAGCATACACAAAAAAGGATCTGGAAATTGAGATCCTAACAACTACCGATCCGAGATTTTCCTGCTTGACGTTATTGGCAAGAGTCTGGGCAAAGTGATCAACAAAAGGTTGCAGGCTAAGTATAATTGAACCAGGGATTCTTAGATTCCCAGTTCGGCTTCAGAAAAGGGCGATCAACGGAACAAGCGATCCTTACTATACGTAGGATCTAAGTTTCTTGCCCAGGCCAGTGGTAGGGAAGCTTGTGTTGCATTCATTGACTTACGAAAGGCGTTTGACTCGATCAGAGAGGAATGCTATGTGGCAAATCCTCGAACATTATGGAATACCAAAGCGAATGATGGCAGTGGGATCAAAGCGTTTGATGAAGACCCGAAAGGAAGGGTCAGAGGTAGCGATAGCACGTTCACAATTGAAAGGGGCGTTAGGCAAGGATCTGTGCTTGGGCCAACCTTGTTTCTAATAGCCTTTGACTATGCGTTGAGAAGTGCACACCTCACAAAAGGTCTAACTCTAGAACATAAAAACGGCAGGATTCAACTGGTGCACTGGTAAATGCGGCTGATGACTTATGTTTATTAGCTGACACACCGCGCCAACTAGAGTTA